>CM077826.1:18055392-18539658 GCA_039720395.1 Liquidambar formosana
CCCCTATTACTTCTCAGCGGGTGTTGTCATAAGCTCTTACAGTCTGCCCAGATGGCTGAAATCGGTGGGTCCAAACCCAAAACTAGTGGCAGTTCGGAGAGGACATACATTCAGTGCGGACCCATTGTTGATAAGGACGGTAGGAACCTCTTCCCCATAGTGTCAACGGTCACGTAGAGAGCTGAGAATGGCTTGGCCGCTTTTGGGTAGGTCTACATCGGTGAACCGATGGTTGATTCTTGGGAGTTGGATTCACCAAATGTACCAATCCCTCGGGGGATGTGTCAACAGGCACTTGTATCTGATTCGCAGTTTCACATGGTCTGTCTGTGCTTGTGCGAGGCCATGAGTAAGCCCCAGATAGTGATGTTGGCTATGGTTCTTCTTCAGCTGCCTAAGCACTTCCATCCTCTTCTTCTTGCAAGCTAGGACGCCTCTGCCCTTCCAAATCTTCCAACGGATTCTCAGATTCTATGGTGGGGAGGCTCTGAATGGCGACCCCCTCTGGTTATATGATCCAGCTCATCATCACTAGCCCATATATCATGGACTTCCTCGGAGTCATTCATTAAGTCATCCCATTCTATCATGTCCATGCTTTCCATCTCTGTCGGCAAGTCATCCCATCCTGAAGGGACTATCGGCTCATTTGATATCGGACTTGGGCTTGAGTACAGCACATAGTAATCAAATTTCCCCGACGCTTCACCTAATAGGCCAACCTGAGGATCCCCTGCTTCATATCTTTCTTTCAGCTCTTGTTGGATAGATTTCTTTGGCAACAACAAAACCTTTTGGTCAATGAGGTCTTGGATGATCTTCTTTAGTATAGAACAAGCCTCGGTGTCATGGCCGGGTGCACGATGGTATTGGCAATATTGGTGAGGGGTTGATGGTCTTGGCTTTGGTGGAAGTGGCATGATAAGGCTGTTATTGCGGCAAATGGTGAAGAGACGGGTTAAGGTCATGGGGAGCGGAGTGTATTGTCTTATGGGATGGCGAGGGCGAGAGGATTCAACCCCAATGGCATTTATGGTGTTAGGTAGGGGTGTGTTGTTGTGTGATGGGAGAGGATTACGGGTGACATTTGGACAGGTTGGTGGTGAAATGACTTGCTTGTCAATGAGGTCTTGGACTTGGTGGCGAAGGCGAATACAGCGATTGGTGGCATGGCCTTTGGATTGGTGGTACTTGCAGTACTCATTCTCATTGTAGCTCTTGGGTAAGGGATTTGGTGGAGGTCTTGGTCGAGTGGCTTCAATAGGTCACGACTTATGAGCTTTTCAAGGACTCTTTCGAGTGGCATGAATAGGTCAGTGAATTGGCGAGGTGGGTTGACATCATTGAGAGAAAAGGGTTGGATTGGTTGAGTTATGGTGTTGACCTCGGCATTGTTCTTCCCAGTAAAGTTTGTCTTGCGACTCCTCACTTCCTCAGTCTTGATTGTCCCATCATTGATAGCATCTTCAACCTGCGTGCTAGCCCCAATGAGAGCTTTGAAATTTGGGAAATAGTGGGCAAATAGGTGCTTGTGATATATGGGCAGCAGGTTCTTAACCACTAACTGAATTTGGTCCTCCTCATTCGGCCTATCCGTCATTCTCGACGCCTTTTGTCTCCACCTTGTAATGTAAGCGGAGAAAGTTTCATGAGCCCCTTGCTTGGTAGTTTCTAGGTCCCTTCGAGTAACGTCCACCTCTGTGTTATACTTGTAGTGCTCTGAAAACTCATTGCATATGTCTTCCCAAGTCCGGGTTCTATTCTCATCCAAGGATAAGAACCATTTCAAAGCAGAAGTGGCCAAGGTTTCATGGAACATTTGAGCTAAAAGCTCGTCAGTAGCCCCTCGAGGGTGCATAGCTCGCACGTACATCTTCAAATGAGTCTTAGGGCAACCCGTCCCATCGAACTTTTCTAACTCCGGCATCTTGAATTGTAGTGGAATACGAGCCGTTGAAACAGGGATAGAGTCCGCACATCGACCATGTCATCAGCCCTGCGAATCCCTTTTATGGTTCTCTCCAAAGCTTCTACCTTGCTAGCTAACACGGAATCACTGCTAGTACCTTTCCCCTTGGCTTCCCCTTCTAGGTTGGTGACCTCAGGTTTCGAGCTACTTTCCCCCCTTGTCTTGGTGTTCTCATTGGATTGAGGTCCCTCTTCGGTGCCAGCCCCATGAGGTATACCCGAGGAATGGGCCTTAGAGCCATTTTGTTCAAGATCCGCCATCTTCTGTTGGTTCTCTTGAGCCATTTTCAATGCGGTATCGGATGTCTCGGCGGTATGGTCAAGCTTGGCCATGATGGCTTTCAGGCAAGCCTCAAGGTCAAAGTGCCCCTCACTAGTTCTTTCGTCGGCCATGTCTGTCTGCTGGGTAGACTCAACACTCACTAGACGCCCTTGTGGATTGCGGATCCAAGCCAGCACGTCTATGGATAGAAAAGTTTTAACCTTTAGCCTAAGGATCTGTCCTAAACCTCCATATTTTCCTTAATGAATTCGGTCTCTACACCATGTTCAATTAATTCATTCCTTTTATCCAATTACCTTTACTGGGGTCATGGATTAAGGGTATGTTTTAAAGAATAGGGCATAGAGTCCTTCAATTAGGTTTAATTAATCCCCTAGGACTAGCACATCACAAACATAGCTTTACATCCTATTTCCTTAATTTATTCCTCCTAACCCATGGCCTTAACGAAGGCTAGGGTTTAAAGGTCTATATTAAGGGCATAAGATATAAAGCCTCACACCACAAACACGGCATAGCATCATTACAAACAATTGTGGGTGCATAAAGGTGAGACCGTAGTGTCCTACAAGTCTGTCTATATGGACTAATGATAAGGGTAGGCTAGGGTCCTTCACTTGCTTGAGCAATCCTTATACCTAACCACATGTGGCATCAGGAACGCCGCGTGGGTCCAGCAGTACGTGATTAACTCATTTAATATACCCAAGGGCAAGCCCAAGGGTACTAGGCAAGAGAGGTTGATAGCTTTCGCCCCAACACATGGAATCAGGAAAACCAAGGTTGAGACTAGGCCGATTGTTGGCAAGGATACATCGAGGGACATCGATCCTAACATGCAAGAGTTTGCGCACACAATGCAATAAATGAAAGCACACAATCAAGCGGATGCAATGTGATCGATTATAATTAAACATAAGAAATTAACCTAGCCCAATTAAACTTTATAGAGTCTAGCCCACAAATCCCCAGTGGAGTCGCCAAACTGTGAACCACGGAAATTGGGCCCACAAGGGATTGAAAGAAAATGGGTTTGAAAAAGAAAAAGGAAAGGAGTCGCCACCTTATTTTTTAAAGGAAACAAGGAAAACCCTAAAAAATAGTTTGTTTTAGGAAAACAATTTGAATGACTCCATAAAAAAGGAAAGGCAAAAACCAATCTTTTGAAAACCAAAGAAATCGGGGATTCGGAGGCTAAGTTATGACATAGGAAGGTTCTAGGCAAAGCCTATAGGCACCCATGTCACCCTTTCGGTCTCTCAGTTCATTTGGGCTAAATCAAGATCTTTCCATACAAAAATCAGCAAGTATATCATCACAAGAATTGCATGCATATCATATATTTCATTCATCCATCCATGCATAATAAGCGCATAAAAACAGAAAAAGAAAAAGAAGAAAAGAAAACAAAAATAAACCTAGGATGCTTGGATCCTAGAACGGACTTGAGCCTCACGAAGAGCGCCTACGTACCATGCAGCGAAATACATGGATCAAAGTCCACGTAGTTCGAATAGAATTAGGGTTGAATCCAAATATAAACCTATGGTAAAAACCCTAGGTTTCCTTATTTGAATCAAAAGAGTTGAATATGATAGAAAGTTTGATTTTAGGAAAGAAATCCACAAAATGGAAACTTTAATAAAAACCAGAATTTTTTTTATGAAGGAAACCTTTGATTAAACCATAGGATCATATTAAAAATTAACCTTAGATAGGGAGAAGAGAAGGGATAAGGAAGAAAGGTGAATTGGGGCACCTTCACACCCACTTACCTGAGCGCAATTAGCTCCAAGCATTAGCTATTTCAGACCTGAGCAGCCCTATTTGCCATAGGACAAATACCACACCTATTTGCACCCTTACAAGTGCTCAAAACCATGCGAAAACACTAACATGCAAATCTGGATAGAATAGTATTGTGACCTAAAATCATCCACTAAGCATGCCAATAGCAAAAACAGCGAACAATAATAAGTCCTAACATATTCCTAGAACCATATCATGCATAAAAACCCTAAAACATACTAACATGCATGCAAAACTATCATGTTTACTCCATATGAAAAACATATACAGCAAACACGAAGAAAAACCAATAAAAAAGTCTACTTTATCATGCTATATAAAAACAAACACGAAACAACGACTCTAAAACCCTAAACTCACAAATATGCTTAAAAACATACAAAACATACTTTAATCATGCTAAAACCAAACTAAACAGAAATTAAATCATGCATATTAACTAACTAAAGCAATATAACATGATGAAAATCCTAACTCTAACATGCAATGACACTAATCCTAGCACAAGGACAAACAGGAGCACAAGAATCATAACTATGCATTAAAAACCTAAAGGACAGCCCTAAAGTATGCTAAACAGTAGATAAAAAATAGATATTCCATGTATATTAACTAGCTAGAGTGTTAATACATGATAAAAAGGCTACCTTTAACATGCAATAAGCCTAACCCATATGAAAACCTAGTTTAAGCTTGAATAGAGAAGGAGAATACCTTATTCTCTCTCAAACACTCAAGTATTAATGCATAAAGTGGCTCCCCTTGTGTTTGTAATTGTTCGTGGCTCCTCAGGTCTTTAGAGTGAATCAAACCAACACGAATCCTCCTCTTTGTCAAAGTGGTATCACAGCAAAGAGATCAAAACTCAACTCAACTTTGAAAAGAAATAGAAAACAGAAAGAGAACAAGAGAAAAGAAAAGTGATTTTCGTCACTTTGCAGCAGCAGCAACTTCAATCGCGTTTTTGGGTATGAAAACGTTGGATTTGGACAAAGCTTGTGAAATACAAAGTTGTAGAGAATTGAATTATATTTCTAACAAGACCAATTTCATCAAATTCTGACTTCGGATGAAAAAGTTATGATTAAAATACGACTGCTGGTTTTCAGAAAATCTGCTGCTGAATTATGACGAATTTCACTCCCTCCAAACCCTCTTCTCCTCCCCCTTGTTTAAAGACATTAAGAGAGTATTTATAGCTAAAATCTGGGGTTTCCCTTTCCTTCCTGGACTAGGTTTCCTTGGAGAATAATCAAAAGGTATTTTATAATGATAAAAGACTTCTAATCTGAATAGGAAAAGGAAATTGTCTTTTATAAAAATTGGGAGACTGACCGCTAACACGCATGCACATGTATCGTATGTGCGTACACACACTCATCACATACGTACACGTGTTAGTGTCATGATAAAAATGGCTAATTTAATAAAATAATTTTCTTTTCATTTTAACCAAAATCTCATGCTGTGATTCGCACTAATTCTTCAAGGATAATCCGTAAATAACCATACTAAACTCATCATCAGGCCATATCAAAATTGAACTTCATGAAACACTTTTGAGGGTAAAATGATGACTAATGAAAGTCAATTTGAAAAGATTTGGTTGGTAATTGTGAGTCAATTAGAGCTAACCCAAGGAAGGGTCAATTAACCAACTTGAACTACATCGAGCCATTTTAATCCCGAGCCATTGACTTACCAAATTGAACCTAGAAATACCTCTTATGCATCCATATGAACTCCAATTGACAATTTGGAGATCATTCCAAGGTCAAATGAAAAGTTTGGGACTTAAAAGACGATTATGCCCCTCAAGTCACAAAAGCTCTTATTATCCCTCAAGATCAACTCCAATTTGAACCAAAATTCATATCCATTGTCCTTGTGACTCTAGAAAACTAATGCAAGTGACTAGACTCAAAAACAAAACAAAAACATGCATGAAATGATGAGCCCTAGTAAGGTGGTGCAAAAATGGGGTGTGACACCGGCATCTTGAACTGTAGTGGAATGCGGGCCTTTGGGAACAAGGACAAAGTACGGATGTCCACCATATCATCAGACTTGTGGATTCCCTTCAAAGTTCGATCTGAGGCTTCAACCTTGTTTGCTAGCACGGTTGAGTTCTTTCTCGATGTAGCCTTGGTTTCTCCTCCTTTGGTCTTGGGTAGTTCTTCCCCCCTCCTAATGGTTCCTCAGCAGATTCGGAATCATTAGATCCTTGATTGTTGTCAGTGGCACGGGCCCTAGATTCAGGTTCATAGGTCTTCTGTTGAATGTCTGGAGCCATTTTGAGTGTGGTCTCGGATACCTGGGCAGTGTGGTCAAGCTTTTCCATGATAGCTTTCAAAGTGGCTTCAAGGTTGAAACCTCGGTTGCTAGCTCTTTCCTCGGCCATATTTGACTCGGTGACAGAATCAGTACCGACTAGGCGCCCTTGTTGATTACGAATCCAAGCCAGCACGTCTTTCCCTCTAACATAAGGGCAAACACTCAATTTTTCAGCCTAAGGGTCCATCCTAAGCTTCCATAATTATCTCAAAATTTTTTCTCTTAACCAATTACCCTTGCGGGGGTCATGGGGAAGGGTACGTATTAAGGATGTAAGATGTAAAGTTTCCTTTAATTACCCACTCAATCAACAAAGCATAGCAACACATCACAAACACGGTAGTGTGAACCCCGGAAATTGGGCCCACAAGGGATTGAAAGAAAATAGATTTGAAAAAGAAAAAGGAAAGGAGTCGCCACCTTATTTTTTAAAGGAAACAAGGAAAACCCTAAAAATGGTTTGTTTTAGGAAAACAATTTGAATGACTCCATAAAAAAAAGGAAAGGCAAAAACCAATCTTTTGAAAACCAAAGAAATCGGGGATTCGGAGGCTAAGTTATGACATGGGAAGGTTCTAGGCAAAGCCTATAGGCACCCATGTCACCCTTTCGGTCTCTCAGTTCATTTGGGCTAAATTAAGATCTTTCCCATACAAAAATCAGCAAGTATATCATCACAAGAATTGTATGCATATCATATATTTCATTCATCCATCCATGCATAATAAGCACATAAAAACAGAAAAAGAAAAAGAAGAAAAGAAAACAAAAATAAACCTAGGATGCTTGGATCCTAGAACGGACTTGAGCCTCACGAAGAGCGCCTACGTACCATGTAACGAAATACATGGATCAAAGTCCACGTAGTTCGATTAGAATTAGGGTTAAGACCTAATATAAACCTATGGTTAAAACCCTAGGTTTCCTTATTTGATCAAAAGAGTTGAATTTGATAGAGAGTTTGATTTTAGAAAGAACTCCACAAAATGGAAACTTTAATAAAAACCAGAATTTTATTTATGAAGGAAACCTTTGATTAAACCATAGACTTGTATTAAAAATTAACCCTAAATAGGGAGAAGAGAAGGGATAAGGAAGAAAGGTGAATTGGGGCACCTTCACACCCACTTACCTGAGCGCAATTGCTCCAAACATTAGCCATTTCAGACTTAAGCAGCCCTATTTGCCATAGGACAAATACCACACCTATTTGCACCCTTACAAGTGCTCAAAACCATGCAAAAACACTAACATGCAAATCTGGACAAAATAGTATTATGGCCTAAAATCATCCACTAAGCATGCCAATAGCAAAAACAGCGAACAATAATAAGTCCTAACATATTCCTAGAACCATATCATGCATAAAAACCTTAAAACATACTAACATGCATGCAAAACTATCATGTTTACTCCATATGAAAAACATATACAGCAAACACGAAGAAAAACCAATAAAAAAGTCTACTTTATCATGCTATATGAAAACAAACACGAAACAATGACTCTAAAACCCTAAACTCACAAATATTCTTAAAAACATACAAAACATACTTTAATCATGCTAAAACCAAACTAAACAGAAATTAAATCATGCATATTAACTAACTAAAGCAATATAACATGATGAAAATCCTAACTCTAACATGCAATGACACTAATCCTAGCACAAGGACAAACAAGCGCACAAGAATCATAACTATGCATTAAAAACCTAAAGGACAGCCCTAAAGTATGCTAAACAGTAGATAAAAAATAGATATTCCATGTATATTAACTAGCTAGAGTGTTAATACATGATAAAAAGGCTACCTTTAACATGCAATAAGCCTAACCCATATGAAAACCTAGTTTAAGCTTGAATAGAGAAGGAGAATACCTTATTCTCTCTCAAACACTCAAGTATTAATGCATAAAGTGGCTCCCCTTGTGTTTGTAATTGTTCGTGGCTCCTCAGGTCTTTAGAGTGAATCAAACCAACACGAATCCTCCTCTTTGTCAAAGTGGTATCACAGCAAAGAGATCAAAACTCAACTCAACTTTGAAAAGAAATAGAAAACAGAAAGAGAACAAGAGAAAAGAAAAGTGATTTTCGTCACTTTGCAGCAGCAGCAACTTCAATCGCGTTTTTGGGTATGAAAACGTTGGATTTGGACAAAGCTTGTGAAATACAAAGTTGTAGAGAATTGAATTATATTTCTAACAAGACCAATTTCATCAAATTCTGACTTCAGATGAAAAAGTTATGATTAAAATACGACTACTGGTTTTCAGAAAATCTGCTGCTGAATTATGACGAATTTCACTCCCTCCAAACCCTCTTCTCCTCCCCCTTGTTTAAAGACATTAAGAGAGTATTTATAGCTAAAATCTGGGGTTTCCCTTTCCTTCCTGGACTAGGTTTCCTTGGAGAATAATCAAAAGGTATTTTATAATGATAAAAGACTTCTAATCTGAATAGGAAAAGGAAATTGTCTTTTATAAAAATTGGGAGACTGACCGCTAACACGCATGCACATGTATCGTATGTGCGTACACACACTCATCACATACGTACACGTGTTAGTGTCATGATAAAAATGGCTAATTTAATAAAATAATTTTCTTTTCATTTTAACCAAAAATCTCATGCTGTGATTCGCACTAATTCTTCAAGGATAATCCGTAAATAACCATACTAAACTCATCATCAGGCCATATCAAAATTGAACTTCATGAAACACTTTTGAGGGTAAAATGATGACTAATGAAAGTCAATTTGAAAAGATTTGGTTGGTAATTGTGAGTCAATTAGAGCTAACCCAAGGAAGGGTCAATTAACCAACTTGAACTACATCGAGCCATTTTAATCCCGAGCCATTGACTTACCAAATTGAACCTAGAAATACCTCTTATGCATCCATATGAACTCCAATTGACAATTTGGAGATCATTCCAAGGTCAAATGAAAAGTTTGGGACTTAAAAGACGATTATGCCCCTCAAGTCACAAAAGCTCTTATTATCCCTCAAGATCAACTCCAATTTGAACCAAAATTCATATCCATTGTCCTTGTGACTCTAGAAAACTAATGCAAGTGACTAGACTCAAAAACAAAACAAAAACATGCATGAAATGATGAGCCCTAGTAAGGTGGTGCAAAAATGGGGTGTGACACCGGCATCTTGAACTGTAGTGGAATGCGGGCCTTTGGGAACAAGGACAAAGTACGGATGTCCACCATATCATCAGACTTGTGGATTCCCTTCAAAGTTCGCTCTGAGGCTTCAACCTTGTTTGCTAGCACAGTTGAGTTCTTTCTCGATGTAGCCTTGGTTTCTCCTTCTTTGGTCTTGGGTAGTTCTTCCCCCCTCCTAATGGTTCCTCAGCAGATTCGGAATCATTAGATCCTTGATTGTTGTCGGTGGCACGGGCCCTAGATTCAGGTTCATAGGTCTTCTGTTGAATGTCTTGAGCCATTTTGAGTGTGGTCTCGGATACCTGGGCAGTGTGGTCAAGCTTTTCCATGATAGCTTTCAAAGTGGCTTCAAGGTTGAAACCTCGGTTGCTAGCTCTTTCCTCGGCCATATTTGACTCGGTGACAGAATCAGTACTGACTAGGCGCCCTTGTTGATTACGAATCCAAGCCAGCACGTCTTTCCCTCTAACATAAGGGCAAACACTCAATTTTTCAGCCTAAGGGTCCATCCTAAGCTTCCATAATTATCTCAAAATTTTTTCTCTTAACCAATTACCCTTGCGGGGGTCATGGGGAAGGGTACGTATTAAGGATGTAAGATGTAAAGTTCCCTTTAATTACCCACTCAATCAACAAAGCATAGCAACACATCACAAACACGGTAGTGTGAACCCCGGAAATTGGGCCCACAAGGGATTGAAAGAAAATGGATTTGAAAAAGAAAAAGGAAAGGAGTCGCCACCTTATTTTTTAAAGGAAACAAGGAAAACCCTAAAAATGGTTTGTTTTAGGAAAACAATTTGAATGACTCCATAAAAAAAAGGAAAGGCAAAAACCAATCTTTTGAAAACCAAAGAAATTGGGGATTCGGAGGCTAAGTTATGACATGGGAAGGTTCTAGGCAAAGCCTATAGGCACCCATGTCACCCTTTCGGTCTCTCAGTTCATTTGGGCTAAATTAAGATCTTTCCCATACAAAAATCAGCAAGTATATCATCACAAGAATTGTATGCATATCATATATTTCATTCATCCATCCATGCATAATAAGCACATAAAAACAGAAAAAGAAAAAGAAGAAAAGAAAACAAAAATAAACCTAGGATGCTTGGATCCTAGAACGGACTTGAGCCTCACGAAGAGCGCCTACGTACCATGCAACGAAATACATGGATCAAAGTCCACGTAGTTCGATTAGAATTGGGGTTAAGACCTAATATAAACCTATGGTTAAAACCCTAGGTTTCCTTATTTGATCAAAAGAGTTGAATTTGATAGAGAGTTTGATTTTAGAAAGAACTCCACAAAATGGAAACTTTAATAAAAACCAGAATTTTATTTATGAAGGAAACCTTTGATTAAACCATAGACTTGTATTAAAAATTAACCCTAAATAGGGAGAAGAGAAGGGATAAGGAAGAAAGGTGAATTGGGGCACCTTCACACCCACTTACCTGAGCGCAATTGCTCCAAACATTAGCCATTTCAGACATAAGCAGCCCTATTTGCCATAGGACAAATACCACACCTATTTGCACCCTTACAAGTGCTCAAAACCATGCGAAAATACTAACATGCAAATCTGGACAGAATAGTATTATGGCCTAAAATCATCCACTAAGCATGCCAATAGCAAAAACAGCGAACAATAATAAGTCCTAACATATTCCTAGAACCATATCATGCATAAAAACCCTAAAACATACTAACATGCATGCAAAACTATCATGTTTACTCCATATGAAAAACATATACAGCAAACACGAAGAAAAACCAATAAAAAAGTCTACTTTATCATGCTATATGAAAACAAACACGAAACAATGACTCTAAAACCCTAAACTCACAAATATGCTTAAAAACATACAAAACATACTTTAATCATGCTAAAACCAAACTAAACAGAAATTAAATCATGCATATTAACTAACTAAAGCAATATAACATGATGAAAATCCTAACTCTAACATGCAATGACACTAATCCTAGCACAAGGACAAACAGGAGCACAAGAATCATAACTATGCATTAAAAACCTAAAGGACAGCCCTAAAGCATGCTAAACAGTAGATAAAAAATAGATATTCCATGTATATTAACTAGCTAGAGTGTTAATACATGATAAAAAGGCTACCTTTAACATGCAATAAGCCTAACCCATATGAAAACCTAGTTTAAGCTTGAATAGAGAAGGAGAATACCTTATTCTCTCTCAAACACTCAAGTATTAATGCATAAAGTGGCTCCCCTTGTGTTTGTAATTGTTCGTGGCTCCTCAGGTCTTTAGAGTGAATCAAACCAACACGAATCCTCCTCTTTGTCAAAGTGGTATCACAGCAAAGAGATCAAAACTCAACTCAACTTTGAAAAGAAATAGAAAACAGAAAGAGAACAAGAGAAAAGAAAAGTGATTTTCGTCACTTTGCAGCAGCAGCAACTTCAATCGCGTTTTTGGGTATGAAAACGTTGGATTTGGACAAAGCTTGTGAAATACAAAGTTGTAGAGAATTGAATTATATTTCTAACAAGACCAATTTCATCAAATTCTGACTTCGGATGAAAAAGTTATGATTAAAATACGACTGCTGGTTTTCAGAAAATCTGCTGCTGAATTATGACGAATTTCACTCCCTCCAAACCCTCTTCTCCTCCCCCTTGTTTAAAGACATTAAGAGAGTATTTATAGCTAAAATCTGGGGTTTCCCTTTCCCTCCTGGACTAGGTTTCCTTGGAGAATAATCAAAAGGTATTTTATAATGATAAAAGACTTCTAATCTGAATAGGAAAAGGAAATTGTCTTTTATAAAAATTGGGAGACTGACCGCTAACACGCATGCACATGTATCGTATGTGCGTACACACACTCATCACATACGTACACGTGTTAGTGTCATGATAAAAATGGCTAATTTAATAAAATAATTTTCTTTTCATTTTAACCAAAAATCTCATGCTGTGAGTCGCACTAATTCTTCAAGGATAATCCGTAAATAACCACACTAAACTCATCATCAGGCCATATCAAAATTGAACTTCATAAAACACTTTTGAGGGTAAAATGATGACTAATGAAAGTCAATTTGAAAAGATTTGGTTGGTAATTGTGAGTCAATTAGAGCTAACCCAAGGAAGGGTCAATTAACCAACTTGAACTACATTGAGCCATTTTAATCCCGAGCCATTGACTTACCAAATTGAACCTAGAAATACCTCTTATGCATCCATATGAACTCCAATTGACAATTTGGAGATCATTTCAAGGTCAAATGAAAAGTTTGGGACTTAAAAGACGATTATGCCCCTCAAGTCACAAAAGCTCTTATTATCCCTCAAGATCAACTCCAATTTGAACCAAAATTCATATCCATTGTCCTTGTGACTCTAGAAAACTAATGCAAGTGACTAGACTCAAAAACAAACAAAAACATGCATGAAATGATGAGCCCTAGTAAGGTGGTGCAAAAATGGGGTGTGACAGAAGCCCCTCATTGGCGAACAAGTTACACTTGTGAACCAATGATAAAGAACAACCCATTTTTGGCCAAAAAGCCCGGAGAAATCACACACTGATACCAACAATGATGGGAGGTTGAAAACCTGAGACTGAAATAAGGAAGTGTACTCAAGTCATGAGTATACTTAAACCACTGAGAGTTGAGAATTGATAAGAGAAGCATATTCAAGCCACTACGAATGAACATACTTTTGAAACGGAGAAATATATTCTAGTCACGAATATATTTAACCAAGTGATGAGAATGAGATCTGAAAAGTACGTTCAAGTGACGAACGTACCTTGGAAATGGAGAAGTATATTCAGGTCACGAATATATTTAACCAAGTGAGTGACAAAAAATCTGAGAAGTATACTCAAGTGATGAGTATACCATTGAAATGGAGAAATATATTCAGGTCGCGAATATATTTAACCAAGTAATCTGAGAATGAAATCTGAGAAGTATACTCAAGTGGTGAGCATACCATTGAAATGGAGAAATATATCCAAGCGATGGATATACTTAACCAAGTAATCTGAGAATGAAATCTGAGAAGTATACTCAAGTGGTGAGCATACCATTGAAATGGAGAAATATATCCAAGCGATGGATATATTTAACCAAGTAATCTGAGAATGAAATCTGAGAAGTATACTCAAGTGGTGAGCATACCATTGAAATGGAGAAATATATCCAAGCGATAGATATATTTAACCAAGTAGGATAAAGAATAATCTGAGAAGTATACTCAAGTGATGAGTGTACTTTTGAAATGGAGAGATATATTCAGGTCACGAATATATTCAACTAAGTGAGTGACAACATATCTGAGAAGTATACTCAAGTGATGAGTATACCATTGAAATGGAGAAATATATTCAGGTCGCGAATATATTTAACCAAGTGATGAAAAAGATGCTGAGAAATATACTCAAGTGATGAGTATACTTAATGATTGAAAAAGACTGAGAAGTACGTTCAAGTGATGAACATACTTTTGAAATGGAGAAATGTATCCAAGTGATGGATATATTTAACCAAGTAAGCTGAGAAGTACACTCAAGTGATGAGCATACCATTGAAATGGAGAAATATATCCAAACGACGGATATATTTAACCAAGTAAGATAAGAATAATCTGAGAAGTGTACTCAAGTGATGAGTACACCATTGAAATGGAGAAATATATTCTAGTCACGAATATACTTAACCAAGTAAGTGACAAGTATGTTTGAGTGATAAACATACCATTGAAATAGAGAAATATATCCAAGCGATGGATATACTTAAGCAAGTAAGATAGAGAATAATCTGAGAAGTGTACTCAAGTGATGAGTACACCATTGAAATGGAGAAATATATTCTAGTCATGAATATATTTAACCAAGCAAGTGACAAATAATCTGAGAAGTATGTTCAAGTGATGAACATACCATTGAAATGGAGAAATATACCCAAGCGATGGATATACTTAACCAAGTAAGTGGCAAAATATCTGAGAAGTATACTCAAGTGATGAGTATACCATTGAAATGGAAAAATATACCCAAGTGATGGATATACTTAACCAAGTAAGTGACAAATGATCTGAGAAGTATGTTCAAGTGATGAACATACCATTGAAATGGAGAAATATACCCAAGCGATGGATATACTTAACCAAGTAAGTGACGAAATATCTGAGAAGTATGTTCAAGTGATGAACATACCATTGAAATGGAGAAATATACCCAAGCGATGGATATACTTAACCAAGTAAGTGGCAAAATATCTGAGAAGTATACTCAAGTGATGAGTATACCATTGAAATGGAAAAATATACCCAAGTGATGGATATACTTAACCAAGTAAGTGACAAATGATCTGAGAAGTATGTTCAAGTGATGAACATACCATTGAAATGGAGAAATATACCCAAGCGATGGATATACTTAACCAAGTAAGTGACGAAATATCTGAGAAGTATACTCGAGTGATGAGTATACCATTGAAATGGAGAAATATATTCAAGTGATGAATATATTTAACCAAGTAAGTGATAATGAGGATCTGAAACTAGGAAGCATATTCAATGGGTAAACAAGCTTTTGAAATGGAAGAATATATTCAAGTGATGAATATATTCAACCAAGTATGATAGAGAATGAGAATTTGAAGCTGAGAAGCATATTCAAAGAGTGAATACACTTTTGAAATGGAAGAATATATTCAAGTGATGAGTATATTCAACCAAGTGGGATGGAAAATCAAGATTTGAAATGAGGATATATGATCAATTTATCAAGATAGAACAAGCATGGTGCAAGATGAAAGTGACTTAACACATTGTCACTTGAGTTGGCATGACACAGGGGAAATATATTAAACCCTTTTGAACATAAAATCAATTCAAGGAATTGATTTCAAGATGGAATTTGATTGATTTTAAGCTCAAAAAGTGTTGAATATCTCATTTGGAAGGAGGTTTGATCACGCGTCAAGGCGAGACAAAGCGAGAAGCAAAACCAAAACAAAGTGGCTTGGGTGACCACCAGGCCTCGGGAGGCTAGCCGCCCAGGCCTGGGTGGTTACCCGAGCCCGAAGCGGAAATCCCACTTTGAATAGGAAACTTCCTATTCTGATGGTTTTTTTCCTATTTGAACTTGGATTTGTGACCTTTTCCCTATAAAAACACATCCAAGAGGTTCCTAAACCTACTTGTATTCATTCATTAGAAATTATGGAGGCTCTAGACAAATTTTTAGGAGGGTTTTTGAGAGTTATGAGTGCTGAAGCAAAATCTGAGTTCAAGTGCTTTGGCTTGGATCCATTGCTCTCCTTGAGGCATGTGAGGCTTGAAACGAACCTCTTGACTGCTGCTACATATTTTTGGGATCCTCAAGTTCATGTGTTCCGCTTCAACTATGAAGAACTGTGCCCAACCATGGAGGAATTCTGTGCATTGTATGGAGTTTCAACGGTAGGTCCTTTCATTCTCCCTACTCCTCGCCCAAGCTTTCTTACTTCTTTCTCCAATCTACTTGGGATTCACTCACAATATGCCTCTACGTTTGTAAAGGACCATATGGTAGACTTGATGAAATTGGCAACCTCTTTTTTAGCTTGTGATAGTAAAGGTATTCTGAATTTTACCTTTCCTATTAAGCATGCTCTTGCCTTTTGCCTCATTGGTCGTTTTCTTATTTCCACTGGTACTCCACATGTTCCCATTCAAATCTGTGACTTGATTCCTCTCCTTGCCAAGGGCCATAACTTGATTCCCATGGTGCTAGCTGAAACCCTGAATGGTTTGGATAAAACTCATGAGGACCCAAAGGTTCCTTTAGGAGGTAGCCCCATTCTACTGCAGATGTGGTTGCTTGAAAGACTGAATTTCTTGTCACCAGTTGCCATTACACCATACAAGCCCCAGCATTACTGCCTTCGCCGCATTGAACTACCTGGGCAATTTTCATTGAGAGATTGGCTAGGTTACTTCCAAACCCTTTCTTGGAGGAGTGTCAAGTGGTTTGTATTCATATGGGGCTGCAGTGACCAGGTGCTTCTGCGGACTTCTGGATGCGCCATGGTGAGACTCATAGGACTGAGGTCTACTTCCTTCTATTGGCCTTCAAGGGTTCTTCGTCAGATGGGCGCTATGCAAACCATACCCACTTCCTTGAAAGGTGACTATCCTGTGGTGCCCGCGGGTCTTTCTGTAGTGACTTGGGCAAAGGACCGATGGCCTAGCAAGTTGATACTAACCCAAGTTACGAATACTGATGGTCCATATATGATGAGCCCCGAGTATAAGGAATGGTTGAAAAGCAATTTAGGTGAGAGAGAGACTACTCGAAGAGAAAGGATTTTTGGACTTATCAAGAACAATGAACTTGGATCTTGCAGAGAAGATATTATGGAAGCAGTGACAGCAGCTTATGAACATGACTTGAGGAAGAAAAGAAGACATGAAAGAAAGAAGAAGAAAGCTGAGGAGCGAGCTGCAAAGAAGCCCAAGAAAAACTGAAGACTCGATAGAATAGGATATTTATGGCATATTTATAGTTCTTTTACTTAATACCAATGAATTGCTATGTCAATCAATTTTAGTTTTGAATAAATTGCCAATAATAAATCAAATTCGGGATTTTCTTATTTGATTTAGACCGCACCCAAGGTAACTTTATGGGTTGCCTACGTATCTCCATGGTTTTTTTTTTCTTCTTTTTTTTTGTTTTTTTTTTTGTTTTTTTTTTTTTTGTTTTTGAATGGAGAATCAGGTCTTACGTAGTTCTTATGCCTTAACTTTTGCCTAGGCCGCCCTTACGGGTTTTCAACCTAGCAGGCTTCAAACATAATATTTCTTCAATTGATCCAAATTAGTTGGACGAGCGAACTCAATTCCATCTAAATCCATGAGGCGAACAGCCCCTGCTGGCAATATCTCTTTGATAATGTATGGCCCACCCCAACTTGGCTTGAATTTTCCCCGCGGATCGAACATTGGAGCTCTGATTTCTTTCAGCACTACATCCCCTTTCTTTAGACCTCGATCTTTGACATGCTTGTTGAATGCTCTGGCAACTCTCCGTTGATACCCCTGAACATGATACAGCGCCCTTAAACGCCTTTCATCCAGCAAAGCTAACTCATCATAGCGGCTCTTAACCCAGTCCACTTCTGTTATCTGGCTCTCCACGGCAACTCTTAGTGAAGGAACTTCCAATTCAACTGGCAACACGGCCTCCATTCCATAAACTAGAGAATAAGGGGTAGCCCCTGTTGACGACCTTATTGATGTTCTGTAACCCCATAGAGCCAATGGCAACTTCTCATGCCAGTCTGTGTGTGAGTCCGCAGTCTTCTGTAGTATCTTCTTGATGTTCTTGTTAGTTGCTTCCACCGCTCCATTAGTCTGAGGACGGTATGGTGACGACAGATGGTGGGCTATGCCATACTTTTGCAAGAGCTCATGGGTTTCTTTCTGAAAGTGCTGGCCATTGTCTGAGATAACTTCATGCGGTACCCCATATCGATAGATGATGCTGTGCTGTATGAACTGTGCTACCTTCTTGGAATTCAAGGTCTTGAAGGACGCTGCTTCCACCCACTTAGTGAAGTAGTCGATGGCGACCAGGATGTATTCATGCCCATTTGATGCCTTTGGCTTGATCTGTCTGATGATATCTATCCCCCATACTGCGAATGGCCAAGGTGACGACATACTTGTTAAAGGCATAGAAGGCAAATGTTGTCCACTGGCGAACAGTTGGCATTTGTGGCACTTCTTGACATGTGCGTGGCAGTCTCTTTCCATGGTGGACCAATAATAGCCTAGCCTCATGATTTTCTTAGCCAACATATAGCCGTTCATGTGCGGAGCCCCTGTCCCTTCATGGATTTCTTTAATCAGATGCTCGGCTTCCTCCTCGGTGACACACAGCAGGTGGATCCCGTCGTATGATCTCCGATATAGCTTTCCTCCACAAAGTACATAGTGACTCGCCAACCGCCTTAGGGTTTTTCTATCGATACGAGATGCTCCTTCTGGGTATTCCCTTTCTTCAATGAACTTCTTTATGTCATGGAACCACGGACGGCCATCATTTACCTCTCCTCCTCGGATTGCACAACAGTACACAGGCTTGTCTCGGCATTCTATCACCAACGGCTTCACATTTCCCCCTTCAGGTATCTCCACCATGGATGCTAGGGTCGCTAAGGCATCGGCGAACTGGTTCTTGTTCCTTAAAAGGTAGTTAAATTCTATCTCTGAGAACTCCTTGGTTAGAGCTTCCAGGTAGGCATGGTAGGGTAGCAGCTTCTCATCTCGAGTTTTCCATTCCCCTTTTATCTGACAAATGATTAGCGCCGAGTCCCCGAACACTTCTAATTCTTTGATCCCCAATTCAAGTGCCGCTTCCAGTGCTAGGATACAGGCCTCATACTCAGCAATGTTGTTGGTAGCTTCGAACCCCAACTTGACCGCCAACGGTGTAAATGCCTCTTCAGGTGAGACCACCAGGACTCCTATCCCATAACCTTTCTTATTGGCTGCCTCATCGAAGTATACTCTCCAAATTTTTCTGCCAATCTCTAGCACGTCCTCGTCTGGGAACTGATCGTTGAATGGAGCAGATGATGACACCGGACAGCTGGCTAGGTAGTCTGCGATGACGCTTCCCTTGATAGACTTCTGATTCACGTACTTGATGTCGAATTCGTTGAGGAGAATTGACCATCGAGCAGTTCTGAATGACAATACCGGCCTTTCTACCAGGTACTTTAACGGGTCCATGCGACTTATCAAGAACACTTCGAAGGACATCATGTAGTGCCGGAGTTTCTGCGTCGCCCATACTAGTGCCACACAAGCCTTTTCAATTGCATTGTACTTCACCTCATAGTCTGTCATTTTCTTGCTTAGGTAGTAGATGGCATTCTCCTTTGTAGACCCTTCGAGATATTGAGCTAACAAAGCTCCCGTCGCGGTTTCGGTGACCGTTAAGTATAACAAAAGCGGCGCACCTTGCCGTGGGGGAACTAAGATTGGAGGATTGCTCAAGTATCTCTTAATGGTCTCAAAGGCCTCTTGGCATTCTTTGTTCCATACTTTTGGCACACCTTTCTTAAGCAATTTGAAGATTGGTTCGCAAACCATGGTTAAGTTGGCAATGAATCGGCTTATGTATTGAACTCTTCCCAGAAAACCTCGGATCTGCTTCTCAGTGCTAGGC
The DNA here is from genome assembly GCA_039720395.1 of Liquidambar formosana. Taxonomy (NCBI): domain Eukaryota; kingdom Viridiplantae; phylum Streptophyta; class Magnoliopsida; order Saxifragales; family Altingiaceae; genus Liquidambar; species Liquidambar formosana. Next base: position 18,075,178 of record CM077826.1, read on the forward strand.
GGCTCCATCTCCACAATAGCTTTTATCTTCCCTGGGTCCACTTCGATACCTCTCTGAGTGATCATAAACCCCAATAGCTTGCCTGCAGTGACGCCGAAAGCACACTTCTGTGGGTTGAGACGGAGATTGTACTTTTTTGCTCGCTCTAAGAATTTCTCTAGTGCCTTGAAATGCCCTTCCCTATCCACGGACTTCACGATCATATCATCGACGTAAACCTCGACTTCCTTATGGATCATATCATGCAATAGGGTCGTAGCTGCTCTTTGGTAAGTAGCCCCAGCGTTTCTTAAGCCAAAAGGCATTACCTTGTAACAGTACGTTCCCCATTGCGTGATAAAGGCTGTTTTCTCCATGTCTTGAGGCGCCATCTTTATCTGGTTATACCCGGAGAATCCGTCCATGAAGGAGAGGAGTGCATGTCCCACTGTACTATCCACCAACACGTCGATATGGGGTAAAGGAAAGTCATCCTTAGGGCTCGCGGCGTTGAGATCTCGGAAATCGACACACATCCTCACTTTCCCATCTTTTTTAGGCACAGGCACTATATTCGACAACCATTCGGGGTACTCCACAACTTGGAGGAAACCCGCGTCTAGTTGTTTAGTTACCTCTTCTTTTACTTTTAGAGCCCATTCTGGTTTTAATCTTCTGAGTTTCTGCTTTACCGGCTTCTTTAGGGAATTAGTGGGGATATAGTGTTGCACAATATCGGGGTCGATGCCAGGCATGTCTTCATAAGACCATGCAAAAGCCATAATGTTGGCTTTCAAGAGGGAGATCATCTTTTCTTTTTCAACGGGGGAGAGGGTTTTCCCAATTTTAACTATTCTTGGCAATTCATTCGTCCCTAAGTTGATTGATTCCAATTCATCCATATTAGGTTCGGTGACGCCCCTTTTCCTTTGCTCAACGAGCTCCGGGGGGACATCGTTCCTAGGATCTATATCCATGCCATAAATATCCATAGAGGAGAGAAAAGAGACACTGCATATATAGAGAAAGAAAGCACACTTTATTGACTAGGAATAATGGGAATGACACACAAAAGAAAGAAAGAAAACAAACAAATCTGTACCAATACTATGACTCCACAAGGTGAGTTAAGTAGATACATCTTATTGAATTAGGGAAATATTACTAAACTAAGACACCTACAAGCTGCTATCAGGTAGGCCAAGGTCTTCTTCTTCATGGATCTCCGCAATGACACCACATTTAAGGTACCAATTCAGAAGTGGCATGGTAGTATGGCTAATGGATGAACCCTGGAGTTCTTCAATGGTCGAGTCTTCCACGGTGAGGATCATATTTTGGAACATTTCAGTCATAGCCCCTACATCAAGGTTCTCTGCCCAGTCCTCCTCTTTCTTTTCCCAGAACTCATCATTGATGGCTTCATCATCCACCATTTCAACTGTGATTGGATACCATTCGGTGAAGAAGATTTCAAAACCCGGAACTCGGATCTTGGTAGCTTAGTCAAAGGTGGGTTCTGGAAACCCGCAATATAGAAAATCATCCCCTTCTTTGACGAAGTAACCATTCAAAGTAGGTCGATATGGCGAGATCTTCAGGTCTGGCACCCTTCCCTCGGCTTTGGCTCTTACTTTCTCCTTGTTCCTCTTTAGCATTTCCGCATGATCATTTCTAGAGGGCTCATATCCTAGCCCGAAGGTGTATGAGGTGACACGGCTTTGAATAGACGTAGGGATCCCTTGTTGGTGACGCCCTAGCCCTATGCCTGGAAAGAAACTCATTCTTCTCATGATTTCACCAACATGCAAGTTGCCATGGGGACAAAAGTCCAAGGGTATTAATTCACCCTTTTCGAGCTCTTTCTCAATGCATTGGACATACTCAAACCCAGATAGCGGTATCGCTGCTGATTCAGGTTGTATCTCACATATAGGCACACCTGCGAGTTTCAATTCATAGTCCCCTTGAAGTGTTACTATGGCTCCTTCATGAGGAAACTTCACCTTTTGATGGAGTGAAGATGGCACAGCCCCAGCAGGATGAATCCAAGGTCGGCCCAACAGCAAGTTGAAACATGACGGCACATCTAACACTTGGAATTCCACCCTAAATTCAGTGGGTCCCATGATAAGAGGCAAAGTAACCACCCCTATTACTTCTCGGCGGGTGTTGTCATAAGCTCTTACGGTCTGCCCAGATGGCGTGAAATCGGTGGGTCCCAAACCCAAAACAGTGGCAGTTCGGAGAGGACATACATTCAGTGCGGACCCATTGTCGATAAGGACGGTAGGAACCCTCTTCCCCATAGTGTCAACGGTCACGTAGAGAGCTTGAGAATGGCTTGGCCCGCTTTTGGGTAGGTCTACATCGGTGAACACGATGGTTGAGTTCTTGGGAGTTGGATTCACTAAATGTACCAATCCCTCGGGGGATGTGTCAACAGGCACTTGTATCTGATTCAGCAGTTTCAACACGGTCTGTCTGTGCTTGTGCGAGGCCATGAGTAAGCCCCAGATAGTGATGTTGGCATTGGTCTTCTTTAGCTGCCTAAGCACTTCATCCTCTTCTTCTTGCAAGCTAGGACGCCTCTGCCCTTCCAAATCTTCCAACGGATTCTCAGATTCTAGGTGGGGAGGCTTGAAATGGCGACCCCCTCTGGTTATATGATCCAGCTCATCATCACTAGCCCATATATCATGGACTTCCTCGGAGTCATTCATTAAGTCATCCCATTCTATCATGTCGATGCTCTCCATCTCTGTCGACAAGTCATCCCAACCTGAAGGGACTATCGGCTCATCTGATATCGGACTTGGGCTTGAGTACAGCACATAGTAATCATATTTCCCCGACGCTTCACCTAATAGGCCAACCTGAGGATCCCCTGCTTCATATCTTTCTTTCAGCTCTTGTTGGATAGATTTCTTTGGCAACAACAAAACCTTTTGGTCAATGAGGTCTTGGATGATCTTCTTTAGTATAGAACAAGCCTCGGTGTCATGATCGGGTGCACAATGGTATTGGCAATATTGGTGAGGGGTTGAGGGCCTTGGCTTTGGTGGAAGTGGCATGATAAGGCTGTTATTGCGGCAAATGGTGAAGAGACGGGTTAAGGTCATGGGGAGCGGAGTGTATTGTCTTATGGGATGGCGAGGGCGAGAGGATTCAACCCCAATGGCATTTATGGTGTTAGGTGGGGGTGTGTTGTTGTGTGATGGGAGAGGATTACAGGTGACATTTGGACGGGTTGGTGGTGAAATGACTTGCTTGTCAATGAGGTCTTGGACTTGGTGGCGAAGGCGAATACAGCGATTGGTGGCATGGCCTTTGGATTGGTGGTACTTGCAGTACTCATTCTCATTGTAGCTCTTGGGTAAGGGATTTGGTGGAGGTCTTGGGTCGAGTGGCTTCAATAGGTCACGACTTATGAGCTTTTCAAGGACTCTTTCGAGTGGCATGAATAGGTCAGTGAATTGGCGAGGTGGGTTGACATCATTGAGAGAAAAGGGTTGGATTGGTTGAGTTATTTTGTTGACCTCGGCATTGTTCTTCCCAGTAAAGTTTGTCTTGCGACTCCTCACTTCCTCAGTCTTGATTGTCCCATCATTGATAGCATCTTCAACCTGCGTACCAGCCCCAATGAGAGCTTTGAAATTTGGGAAATAGTGGGCAAATAGGTCCTTTTGATACACGGGCAGCAGGTTCTTAACCACTAACTGAATTTGGTCCTCCTCATTTGGCCTATCCGTCATTCTCGACGCCTTTTGTCTCCACCTTGTAATGTAAGCGGAGAAAGTTTCATGAGCCCCTTGCTTGGTAGTTTCTAGCTCCCTTCGAGTAACGTCCACCTCTGTGTTATACTTGTAGTGCTCTGAAAACTCATTGCATATGTCTTCCCAAGTCCGGGTTCTATTCTCATCCAAGGATAAGAACCATTTCAAAGCAGAAGTGGCCAAGGTTTCATGGAACATTTGAGCTAAAAGCTCGTCAGTAGCCCCTCGAGGGTGCATAGCTCGCACGTACATCTTCAAATGAGTCTTAGGGCAACCCATCCCATCGAACTTTTCTTACTCCGGCATCTTGAATTGTAGTGGAATACGAGCCGTTGGAAACAGGGATAGAGTCCGCACATCGACCATGTCATCAGCCCTGCGAATCCCTTTTATGGTTCTCTCCAAAGCTTCTACCTTGCTAGCTAACACGGAATCACTGCTAGTACCTTTCCCCTTGGCTTCCCCTTCTAGGTTGGTGACCTCAGGTTTCGAGCTACTTTCCCCCCTTGTCTTGGTGTTCTCATTGGATTGAGGTCCCTCTTCGGTGCCAGCCCCATGAGGTATACCCGAGGAATGGGCCTTAGAGCCATTTTGTTCAAGATCCGCCATCTTCTGTTGGTTCTCTTGAGCCATTTTCAATGCGGTATCGGATGTCTCGGCGGTATGGTCAAGCTTGGCCATGATGGCTTTCAGGCAAGCCTCAAGGTCAAAGTGCCCCTCACTAGTTCTTTCGTCGGCCATGTCTGTCTGATGGGTAGACTCAACACTCACTAGACGCCCTTGTGGATTGCGGATCCAAGCCAGCACGTCTATGGATAGAAAAGTTTTAACCTTTAGCCTAAGGATCTGTCCTAAACCTCCATATTTTCCTTAATGAATTCGGTCTCTACACCATGTTCAATTAATTCATTCCTTTTATCCAATTACCTTTACAGGGGTCATGGATTAAGGGTATGTTTTAAAGAATAGGGCATAGAGTCCTTCAATTAGGTTTAATTAATCCCCTAGGACTAGCACATCACAAACATAGCTTTACATCCTATTTCCTTAATTTATTCCTCCTAACCCATGGCCTTAACGAAGGCTAGGGTTTAAAGGTCTATATTAAGGGCATAAGATATAAAGTCTCACACCACAAACACGGCATAGCATCATTACAAACAATTGTGGGTGCATAAAGGTGAGACCGTAGTGTCCTACAAGTCTGTCTATATGGACTAATGATAAGGGTAGGCTAGGGTCCTTCACTTGCTTGAGCAATCCTTATACCTAACCACATGTGGCATCAGGAACGCCGCGTGGGTCCAGCAGTACGTGATTAACTCATTTAATATACCCAAGGGCAAGCCCAAGGGTACTAGGCAAGAGAGGTTGATAGCTTTCGCCCCAACACATGGAATCAGGAAAACCAAGGTTGAGACTAGGCCGATCGTTGGCAAGGATACATCGAGGGACATCGATCCTAACATGCAAGAGTTTGCGCACACAATGCAATAAATGAAAGCACACAATCAAGCGGATGCAATGTGATTGATTTTAATTAAATATAAGAAATTAACCTAGCCCAATTAAACTTTATAGAGTCTAGCCCACAAATCCCCAGTGGAGTCGCCAAACTGTGAACCCCGGAAATTGGGCCCACAAGGGATTGAAAGAAAATGGATTTGAAAAAGAAAAAGGAAAGGAGTCGCCACCTTATTTTTTAAAGGAAATAAGGAAAACCCTAAAAATGGTTTGTTTTAGGAAAACAATTTGAATGACTCCATAAAAAAAAGGAAAGGCAAAAACCAATCTTTTGAAAACCAAAGAAATCGGGGATTCGGAGGCTAAGTTATGACATGGGAAGGTTCTAGGCAAAGCCTATAGGCACCCATGTCACCCTTTCGGTCTCTCAGTTCATTTGGGCTAAATTAAGATCTTTCCCATACAAAAATCAGCAAGTATATCATCACAAGAATTGTATGCATATCATATATTTCATTCATCCATCCATGCATAATAAGCACATAAAAACAGAAAAAGAAAAAGAAGAAAAGAAAACAAAAATAAACCTAGGATGCTTGGATCCTAGAACGGACTTGAGCCTCACGAAGAGCGCCTACGTACCATGCAACGAAATACATAGATCAAAGTCCACGTAGTTCGATTAGAATTAGGGTTAAGACCTAATATAAACCTATGGTTAAAACCCTAGGTTTCCTTATTTGATCAAAAGAGTTGAATTTGATAGAGAGTTTGATTTTAGAAAGAACTCCACAAAATGGAAACTTTAATAAAAACCAGAATTTTATTTATGAAGGAAACCTTTGATTAAACCATAGACTTGTATTAAAAATTAACCCTAAATAGGGAGAAGAGAAGGGATAAGGAAGAAAGGTGAATTGGGGCACCTTCACACCCACTTACCTGAGCGCAATTGCTCCAAACATTAGCCATTTCAGACATAAGCAGCCCTATTTGCCATAGGACAAATACCACACCTATTTGCACCCTTACAAGTGCTCAAAACCATGCGAAAATACTAACATGCAAATCTGGACAGAATAGTATTATGGCCTAAAATCATCCACTAAGCATGCCAATAGCAAAAACAGCGAACAATAATAAGTCCTAACATATTCCTAGAACCATATCATGCATAAAAACCCTAAAACATACTAACATGCATGCAAAACTATCATGTTTACTCCATATGAAAAACATATACAGCAAACACAAAGAAAAACCAATAAAAAAGTCTACTTTATCATGCTATATGAAAACAAACACGAAACAATAACTCTAAAACCCTAAACTCACAAATATGCTTGAAAACATACAAAACATACTTTAATCATGCTAAAACCAAACTAAACAGAAATTAAATCATGCATATTAACTAACTAAAGCAATATAACATGATGAAAATCCTAACTCTAACATGCAATGACACTAATCCTAGCACAAGGACAAACAGGAGCACAAGAATCATAACTATGCATTAAAAACCTAAAGGACAGCCCTAAAGCATGCTAAACAGTAGATAAAAAATAGATATTCCATGTATATTAACTAGCTAGAGTGTTAATACATGATAAAAAGGCTACCTTTAACATGCAATAAGCCTAACCCATATGAAAACCTAGTTTAAGCTTGAATAGAGAAGGAGAATACCTTATTCTCTCTCAAACACTCAAGTATTAATGCATAAAGTGGCTCCCCTTGTGTTTGTAATTGTTCGTGGCTCCTCAGGTCTTTAGAGTGAATCAAACCAACACGAATCCTCCTCTTTGTCAAAGTGGTATCACAGCAAAGAGATCAAAACTCAACTCAACTTTGAAAAGAAATAGAAAACAAAAAGAGAACAAGAGAAAAGAAAAGTGATTTTCGTCACTTTGCAGCAGCAGCAACTTCAATCGCGTTTTTGGGTATGAAAACGTTGGATTTGGACAAAGCTTGTGAAATACAAAGTTGTAGAGAATTGAATTATCTTTCTAACAAGACCAATTTCATCAAATTCTGACTTCGGATGAAAACGTTATGATTAAAATACGACTGCTGGTTTTCAGAAAATCTGCTGCTGAATTATGACGAATTTCACTCCCTCCAAACCCTCTTCTCCCCTCCCTTGTTTAAAGACATTAAGAGAGTATTTATAGCTGAAATCTGGAGTTTCCCTTTCCTTCCTGGACTAGGTTTCCTTGGAGAATAATCAAAAGGTATTTTATAATGATAAAAGACTTCTAATCTGAATAGGAAAAGGAAATTGTCTTTTATAAAAATTGGGAGACTGACCGCTAACACGCATGCACATGTATCGTATGTGCGTACACACACTCATCACATACGTACACGTGTTAGTGTCATGATAAAAATGGCTAATTTAATAAAATAATTTTCTTTTCATTTTAACCAAAAATCTCATGCTGTGATTCGCACTAATTCTTCAAGGATAATCCGTAAATAACCACACTAAACTCATCATCAGGCCATATCAAAATTGAACTTCATGAAACACTTTTGAGGGTAAAATGATGACTAATGAAAGTCAATTTGAAAAGATTTGGTTGGTAATTGTGAGTCAATTAGAGCTAACCCAAGGAAGGGTCAATTAACCAACTTGAACTACATCGAGCCATTTTAATCCCGAGCCATTGACTTACCAAATTGAACCTAGAAATACCTCTTATGCATCCATATGAACTCCAATTGACAATTTGGAGATCATTTCAAGGTCAAATGAAAAGTTTGGGACTTAAAAGACGATTATGCCCCTCAAGTCACAAAAGCTCTTATTATCCCTCAAGATCAACTCCAATTTGAACCAAAATTCATATCCATTGTCCTTGTGACTCTAGAAAACTAATGCAAGTGACTAGACTCAAAAACAAAACAAAAACATGCATGAAATGATGAGCCCTAGTAAGGTGGTGCAAAAATGGGGTGTGACAGGTAGCATATCATCACAACGATGTGGCTGCATATAGGTGATCCAACGGTGTCCTAGAACTCCCATTACATGTATTCTCTTCTTTTAAAAGGGTAGGCTGGGGTCCTCAACTTTGCTTGTACCAATCCTTATACCTAACCACATGTGACATCAGGAATGCCACATGGGTCCAGCAGTACGTGATTGATCCATTTGATATACCCAAGGGTACTTGGCAAAAGAAGTTTGATAGCTTCGTCCAACACATGGAATCATGAAAACCAAGGTCGAACTAGGCTATCAGTTGGCAAGGATACATCGAGGGACAATCGAGTCATCATGCAACAATTGCACACACAATGCAATGAATGAAAGCACACAATCAAGCGGATGCAAGTGATTGATTTTATTAAACAATAAGAAATTAATTCAGCCCAATCAAATTAAATGAGTCTAGCCCTCGATATCCCTAGTGGAGTCGCCAAACTGTGAACCCCAGAAAACGGCCCACAAGGGTTTGGCAAAGGATAGGGAGTGAAAGACAACAAACGAAAGGAGTCGCCACCTCAATTTTTAAGGAAAAGAGGAAAACCGTAAAAACGTTTTATTTTCAAAACCACATGACTTCATTTTAAAAGAAAAGGCTAAGTCTTTAAAACCAGAAAATTGGATTCGGGGGCTAAGTTATGACGTGGGAAGGTTCTGGGCAAAGCCCATAGGCACCCACATCACCCGAGTTGGTCTCTTAATTTGATTGGGCTAACTTAAGATCTTAATCACATGCAAAACAGTATCAATCAATAAAATACAGCATGCTAATCAATCACAAATCCATTTTACTCCTCTAGCAAAATATGTGATGGACAAATTCATCCTATTCTACTAACAATCACAAGAGATAGATAATGAAACAACAAGAATCCATCCTCATAATCAAAGAAAATAAAACAGAAAAAAAAAAAAAAAGAAAGAAAAGAAACCTAGGATGTTTAGATCCTAGGGCGGGCTTGAGCCTCAAAACGAGGGCCTACGTACCATGCAATGAAATACATGGATCAAAGTCCACGTAGTTCGAATAGAATAAGGTTAAATCCTAATGTAAACTCACGGTAAAAACCCTAAGTTTCCTCATTTGAAAGAGAATTTGATAAATAAACCAAGTTTGAAATCAAGTTACTTCCACAAGATAGAAACTTTGAAAAAAATGTACTTTATTTGATAAGGAAACCTTTGGAAATCACCATACGTTTATATTAAGAAATAACCCTAGGAGAGAGAAGGGAAAGAAAAGTTAGGAAAAGTGAATTAGGGCACTTCATACCCTACTTACCTCATGCAATTGTCTCCAAGCAATAGCAATCTTAAGCGATAACGACCTTATTTGCAATAAGGCAATTATTGTACCTGTTTGCACCTTACAAGTGCTCAATGCATATCAAAAAGGATAACATAACAATCTGGACAGAATAGTATTAAGGCTCAAAGTCATCCACTAATCATGTTATTAACAAAAACAGTAAATAAATAGAGACCTTAATGCAATCCTAATCTCATGTCATGCATAAAACCCTAAAAATCCACTACATGCATGCAAAAACTATCATAGTTATTCTATATATATCATATATATAATAACCAAGAAGAAAAACAGAAAAGAAAACCTATTCTATCATGCTATAGGAAACTTGTGTGAATTTAGGGTTATCGAAACCCTAATTTCACAACTATGCATTAAAACATACGAAATGACTCTAACACATACTCAAATCATCATGAATAACATTCATATCATATGTATTAACTAACAGGAGCATCAACTCATGATAACAATCACAGCGAATAAACTATATGAACTATGCATGATTTAAGAAGATAAAAAGAGTAACGCTTTCAAATCCTTAGTAAACTAAAGATTATCAAGCACATAGAACCATGAATCATCTTAAAATCATTCATATCATATCACAAAAGCATTGAATTAACCTAACATGTGGAGTTACAACATGCACTAGAACTATCATAGAAGAAGAAGGAGAAGGAGAAGAAGAAGACCTATATTCAGCATTCAAAAAGAGTGCTTACCTCTTGTAGAACCTCCCTTGCCTTCAAAGTCCTTGCTCTCTTGCTTGCTTAGGGTTGAAAAGCCTTCTTTTGATGTCCTTCTAGCTCTCCAAACTCGTAGCTCCTTCTCTTTCTAAGTATAAAGTGCAATTAACCTCCCCCTATGTGCTGAATATCATGTCCTTTATATAGAGAACTGACCCCCTAAACCAATGGCTAAGATTAATAATGATCCTAGGGCTATTAAAAACTCTCTTGGTGCTCAAACAACTCAAACTTACATAATCCTAACTGGAAACAACTTGCAAAGGCGGAGGAAACCGTCACATGAAGGAAGAAGGAGTCAGAATTCTATTCGAAGACGGACTCCTCGGGTGACCATCTGGCCCCAGACGGTTAGCCGTCTGGGCCTAGACGGCTGACCGTCCAGCCTCGGACAGTTACCCGAGGGTCTCTCCATTTCGCTCCGGTTTTGACTTTTAATTGCTTCAGGAGTCTTTCAGAGGTCAAATTAAGTCCGATTTTGACGAAATAAAAGCCAAAACGACCGTGTTTCGAAGGGGAACACATTTTTAGACATTTTAGGACAAAAATCCTTAACCATGGGTGCATGGTTAGGTTTTACAAAGGCGGCTAGCCATGGTGCACCACCGTCGCAAAGCTAGGTTTACACACAAGGTTAAGCCAAATGCTTTCCAAATTGAAATTCAACCTTTTTAAACATGTCTAGGATATAAATAAAGCCCAATTAAAGTTAAATGAGAGAAAATTGAGTGGGTCTTGTGAGTCGATTTGAGCAAACCAAGAAAGGGTCTTTTAGCCATCCCGAACTGTTATGAACCGAATTGATCTTAAACCATTAATTCATGAAATTGAACCTATATATGGACTCTGTATAACCATATGAACTCGAGGGAACAACTCGGGATTCATTCCAAAGTCAAATGGAAAATATACGGCTTAAAAGACGATTATGCCTTCAAAGTCGTAAAAGTTCTTATTGACTATCGAAATGAACTTCAAATCACTTCAAAATTCATACACATGATATTCAATGCCATAGAAACTCAATGCAAAAGACTAGACTCAAAAAGAACTCAAAATTCTACATGAAATGATGTACCCTAGTTAAGGTGACAAAAATGGGGTGTGACAGGGATGATAGCCTTTTAACAGTTTACCCATTTATGCACCTCATGTTACTACTCTTGGTTTTTTTTTGGTACATTAGGAGGGATTCGAACTCCTAATCTATCTTACTCCTCTACCTTTTTCTCCACCCTTTCTCATCACCAGGTTCTCTTGTTTAATCATGTCAATAGATGGTGTTGTGACCTTTCCCACTCCCAATTTTATCTATAGTGAAAAAAAAAAAAAAAAAAATCACATGTAAATAGGCAACACGACATCATTTACGGTAGGTTATCATTAATGCCCAACCATCATAAAATGGCGGGGAAAAAACACACGCTTGTAGTTTCAGAGCCCACTTTCTAGGGTTTGTGACGAAACCAACTTTACTTTTCCTCGTTTCGGGAAAAAAAACACGAAATTTTACTCACACTTTCTTGGAATCGAAAAGAAAATAAAGAAATGCCAACATACAAAATCAGAGGAATCAGCGTGGATTTTCCATTCGAGGCCTTGGATTGCCAGATAGTTTACATGCGAAAAGTCATTCGATCTTTGCAAGACGTAAGACTTCTACACTATTTCCACCTGTTTGGTTACAAAGAAACGTTCACTAGCCCTATAATCTTCTACAAGGAGATAGACCGTAGCTTATATGTTGTTCTATACCCATATATATGACATGGGTAAGTGGTAGAGAAGTTTTTTTTGTAATGCTTTTTGGATCATTTTGTTATCAAGTGAAGGGAGACTATCAAGGTTTCTTCTAATTTAGCTTTCTAAGAGCAACTCCAGTGGTGGGAGCTATTTTGAAGGAGGCGAATCCATTTTTAGCTTCCTACAGTGCCAATTCAAAACATGTTTTCCTCAATTGAAAACCCATCGCCATTGTTGGGAGTTCTAATTTAGCCTGCTAAGAGAAACTCCAGTGGTGGGAGCTATTTTGGAGGAGGCAAACCCATTTTTTAGCTCCCAATGCCAATTGAAAACATGTTTTCCTCCATTGAAAACCCATTGCCGTTGTTGGGTAGTTCGTATTTAGCCTGCTGAGAGCAACTCTAGTGGTGGGAGCTATTTTGGAGGAGGCAAATCCATTTTTTAGCTCCCTACATTGCCATTGTTAGTTATTTGGGCTAGGTTTGTAGAGTGTTTATTCAAATAATGTTTTTCTCAATTGAAAAGCCACTGCTATCCTTAGTTATATGTAATAAGTTTTGCTTGCTATTGAAAATGGTAATCCTTTCTTGTGGGTGCCCTATTACGTATCATGAGAGCTTCACAACGTTGTTGATATTTTATTTTCACCTTATAACAATGAACTATCTTATTGCTTGCGGGAATAGAAAATCTCATAGCCTTGATTAGAACAACCGTATACTCATAATCGATGAAGCTCACAAGCTGGTAGGGAGAAATGCTTGTTATTTGTGACATCTTATAAAAAATTCGAGGTCTCTGTAGACTTTGAGTGTTCTTATTTTCTGCTTATCCACTCACTGAACTTATTTATACTATTAAAAATGAATTATTTGTGAGACTTATTCATTTCTAGTGAGTTCTATTATATTTCATGAGCTTTGCTACTCACACATGATTGATACAGTCTATCTTATGAAACGTAGGAAAGTTTATGTGCGGATGCAGCCTCTTTGACTAGCCTTTTGGGCTTCTGACTGCTTGCATTTTTTAAGGAAAAAAAAAATAATTGTATTGATAGTTCAATAGCAAGGAGGGAAAAATTAAATGACAAATTGTGCAATCTGGTTAATTATTCTATTCTTAAGAGGTTTTTTTTTTTTTTTTTTTTCCTTAAATGAAAGTGGTAAATTGAGTTGGTAGATTTTGACTAAACAGTGAAAGTATTTCAGAGTTTCCATTCCTTTCGCTACTTTAAAAATGCATATCTTGCAGCACTTCTCTTGATGCTTGAGAAGTGGATTGCTGAAGTGCCTATTGGATCCGAAGAATTGGATTATACCAAACCTGGGCCTTACATATACATTTATGAACTACTTGCTGATATAAATATCACGCGTGACACTGCCATTATGCTCATTGATATAATTGAGGAAGCTGCTTTCCTTCTCTCTCTTTCTCTCTATTTGATTTTGTTTTTGTTTTTATTTTTTTGTTTTTGATACAAGGAACCCTTATGGGTAAACCCCAAACCTATGCAAGACCTTGCGACCCACATGAACCAATTAATGCTCCCAAGGCCCATAAAAACCACAGAACCTTGTGTGGGTAGCTGCTTTGCTTCTTGAGGAAGGTAATGCTCCATTAATTATTTCCTTAACACTTGAGCTTAGAACTATCCAGGGTCATTGTTCCTAAGGTGCTTTAATGCTTTAATAAATGGGTCAGCATAGGGTTGTATTTGGTAAATATTGTTAATTGACTATAACTGTTATATAATTGTTCTTACATATTTTGTCAAGCTACAGCTGCATGGTGTCATATTCTAGAATAAGTTAATAGTTAGGTCCTAATTGTTTTTGTTTATTTTATTTTTTCTTTCAATTTTGCTGGCAGATGAGGCAAAACTTCTTTTTGTGTATTGTGCTTGATGTTTTTACATTCTTCTATTCTTTAGTATCTGATTTGATTTTTTATTTAGTTTTGAATTATGAATTTATCAAACTTTATTTATTATGTAATAGTACTGACTTCTAAAACAATTAACTCTGATTTGCATAGTTAGTTTGTAGAATAAATTATTATAATTTTTTTTTAAACTTATAAAATTTAATAATTTTGTTGAACAAGAAGAAGCAATGTTTTCATAACCTGGAGGTTCATACCATTGACAAGCCCATGAACCACGACATCAGATGTCATATTTCATTGATTAATAGTGACAAACCTGGATTTATGTACAAGGAAAATTACATACAACTGCTGGTTGCATTGTTAGCCTGACGTCAAACGCTTCACCGTTTCACCAAGTGAAATATACATATAAAATCTCATGGCAAGTTATCAAATCATCAAAGACATTATTGTGGGCTGAGTACCTTTACGGTAGAAACTATGGGACAAAAGGCTGTGTCTATTAAAAGAAGTAGAAGAAGATGAAAGTCCACGTCTACAACTAGCAGCAGCAGTTCCTAATTTTTTAACAGAGCAGGTCTAGATCCGGCCTAATTTACCTAAACCGACCATGCGTAGAAACTTCGGGTTTAGAAGAGCTTATTTATGATCCCTAACTGGGATGTTTCCATAAAACCATGATCGGTACAATCGACTTTTATAAAAGATGATGGTTTCTCAAGGACAACAGGTTGGGGTTCATTCCTTGATGGTCCTAGTGGTTGAACCGGCTGATCCAGTCCAGTTTAAAAATGATAATAATAACATTCATTCTGATCTAACAAGAATGAAATGCATTCATGTGGGCGTAAAATGTACCCAAAATCTAAATGAAGCACTAATTAGTATGCAGTTGGGCGTTGCAGTGGTGTTAGTGGCAGCATTATGTCCAAAGTGGAAACAAGTGTTTGCAGTCATGGATCTTGTCATACATTCTTGGAAAAAAGTCTTAATATACTCTTGAAGTTTTGATGCATTGCTGTCCGTGATTGCACAAGAAGTTAGGTAGGTCCGAAAAAGGTCATATATTTTTGGAGCCTTACTTCACAGAGGACCCGTAGGTTGTTGAAATGGCACTTTTATTATGCAAACTAATGCTCTCCCTGCATCAGTGTGTGATAAGCTGGACAAATGTAACAGAGACTTTTTGTAGAATGATAGACCTGAAGCACGGAAAACCCATCTTGTGAATTGGCAAACAGTATGTCAGCCCAAAAAAGAGGGGGGTTTAGGTATTCGGCAGATGAGAGATACCAACATGGCTCTTTTGGCCAAATTAGGCTGGCAAATGCTGGCTAATGATGAAGCTTTATGGGTCCAAGCTTTAAAAGGAAAATATGTCGAGGAAGGAAACTTTCTCCACTGTCCTGCTACTTCTTCGGCCTCTCCTATATGGAGGACTGTCACTAAAGGTGTTGATACTCTAAAGCAAGGTCTGGAATGGAGATTAGGGGATGGAGTCAAAATATCCTTTCGGTTTGATGATTGGCTGGGTACTGGTCCTAATAGTGAGGCGGTTAACTAGACCAATACAGAGGAGCTGAATCTCTCAGTTGCCGATGTGATTGATGAAAATAGGCAGTGGCAACTTAATCAGATCCTTACTCCCCTGCCAGCTGATATCATAGGTAAAATCATGGGAACTACTATCCCATGGAACCACAGTGAAGATAGAATTATTTGGAAGCATAACTCCAATGGTAGTTTCACTACTAAATCAGCCTACAACATGTTGGTTACCAGGAACAGACTTCAAGTTGACAGTGAAGATTGGCAATGGATATGGAAAATTAAGGGCCCTAATAAATTCAAGCACTTTATTTGGCTTGCAGCCCATCACAGGTTAATGACCAACCACTTGAGATTTACCAGGAAAATGACTGATTCTGCCATCTGCACTCATTGCAACTCTGGAGAGGAAAATGTCCTCCACGTTCTTAGAGATTGCCCCAAAGCTAAAGCAATCTGGCTCAGATTCGTCAATCCTAGTACCCAAGCTGACTTCTTCTCCTCCCACCTGTCCAGCTGGCTTAAATCTAATACCTATGCAAGAAGTAGTTCTCCGACTGAGCCCAACTGGAGTTTATCCTTTCTTGCCATCGTCTGGTGCATCTGGAAAGCCAGAAATGAAGAGGTTATAGCCAAAAACCAAGCCTCCTTGATCAAAACTATAAATACCATAGTCCGCTTGAGACAAGATCTAGATGAGGCATTTGGCCACCTGCATAAACCTCCTCTTCAGATTCCGAGGTATGTTACTTGGGCAAAACCCCCAACTGGGATGATCAAACTCATACTGATGGCAGCTGTTATGGTAACCTGGGTTTAGCAAGGATAGGTGGTCTATTTAGAAATGATCAAAGGGGGGTGGATCATGGTCTATGCTTCTAAATTAGGCATCGCCTTCAGCCTTGAAGCAGAGCTTTGCAATATAAGGATGGGCCTCAAAATTGCATGGGATCATGGAATCTCTTCCCTCATTGTCGAATCTGACTGTGAGGTGCTGTTGACCTCATGTTGAGGGGTGATCACCGCCTTCATCGCCAAGGCCCACTCATCATGGATTGTAGAGACCTTCTTTCTTACAACTGGTGCTGCTCAATCTGGCATGGATTAAGGGAAGGAAATTCCTGTGTGGATTTCCTAGCAAACTGGAGCCACTCCTATAATGGACCTGTTTTGCTTCAGAGACCCCGTACTGGGCTAGGACAACTACTTTTAGACGCCATTGTTGCTTTGCTGGTAGCCCGGCTGTAGTTTTTCCCTTATATATGTCCCATGCACCAAAAAAGAAATGGCACTTTTAATTTCGCAAAAAGGTTCCAGTTGATTAATTTAAGTACTTTGAACCAAATTAGAGTCTCAACTCTCAATATTGGTAGTTTAGGTTATTATTATTATTATTAGGGCCCTCAATTTTCCAGTCAATTTTGCTCAAATTGTACCTGATGGACTGCTTGTATTGTTTCCATCTTACTACATTTTGGACCAATATATTAAATGCTGGAAGAATATGGTGAGGCATCAAACACAATTATAAGAATATGTCAATAAAGCAATAGTGCTAGCCGACCATTATAGATCTCGAGAGGATTAATTAATCCTTAATCACACCGAATCTCCAACAATGCATTGATTATCGAAATCTGCTTTTGACTCATGTGAGGGCGGTTTTTCTTAAAAATCAGAGTTTGATTGTAGGTGTTCAAACGCTCTTCTCAAACCCTTCGACCCTAGAAATCTCTCCGCCTCTAAATCTCTCTCTTACAAACTCATGGCCTCCTCTTCTGCATCTCAAAATTGCCCTGACCTAAACGCACCGCCGAAAGCACAACCAAAATTCTGACACCCAAGGTTTCTAAACACCCAAAATCAACCCCTTACCGTTGAGGACTCTGTGATATACAACTTTGCAAACGCAACAGCGGTAACTAAAGGACTCATCACTCCTCTTGATGAGAGAATACTGGGTGGACGACCCGACTTGGACGTAATAAGAGACTCCATGACCCTTAGTACTCAACTCAGGCCACAACGATTACCTCTATCATGGCTCGGCGTTTGTACACCAGAACTGTGGAAGTCCAAAGTCTATGTGACCAAGTCACCCACCTTCAGGGGTTACTCAATGGGGCCTATTGAAGAATAAGGGTTTTGAGAGAGGAGAACGGAGAATTACAAAGGATAGTGGACTCCTATTCTAACAGTCTCGTGCTAAGAGTCGAGGTATTGGAAAGGCTTAGAGATCAAATTATTTTTTGAGTATGTCAATCCGGGTCAAATCGGTCAAACTAGTCAAATTGGATCAACCCAGTCAAATGGGTCAAACCAGTCAAACGAGTAAAATGGGTCAAAACAGTCAGACGGGTCAACCTAGTCAAACGCTAACATCACTGATGACATCATCCTTGTTTCTTTTTCTTTTTTTTTGGACGATTTTTTTTTAATTTATTATTATTTTTTTTGGGTTTGGGCTTCTTTTTCTTTTTGGGGGGGTTCTTTCTTGGTTTGGGTTCTTTTTTTTTTTTGGACCATTTTTTGGTTTAGCCCTTTTTTGGGTTTGGGCTGCTGCTTCGTTTTTTTTGGGCTTTTTTCTTGGACCATTTTTTTGGTTTGGGCCCTTTTTTGGTTTGGGTTTTTTATTTTTTATTTTTGTTGGACCGGCTAGGATCCATTTTGTCCCTCCTTTCCTCATCCACTAACGAATACTTGTCCTCTCCTTATTTTATTTTATTTTTTTATCTTTCTTCCTTTTCGTCCATTTGCTTCTCTTCATTCTCTCCCAGCTTTCGGTCTCCTCACCTTTTTTTTATTTATTGAGAATGCTCATATCTGGATAACACGTTCATCCCATTAGCTTTTGGTGTATCAATAAAGGACTTATCAAAAGTCTCAACCCCAGTGAACTATTAACAAAAACAAAATGGACTCCATTTTTTTCTTTTTTTTTTTTTTGAAATTCCTCATGGCATTTTTTTTTTGTATACACAACTTGATATATATATATATATATATATATATATATATTTTTTTTTTTTTTTTTTTTTATGGGTCTAAACCATTTATTCCTTTAATTAGGTTTCAATTCAAAGATTCTAAACAATATTAGGCCATGCCTCATACTCACGTTGTAATGAATGAAAATAAAAATGATGCATGACACACATTCGCACAAAACTATACACAAAAGGAAATTTACCCATGTTAATAGTTCACTGGGGTCATGTTAATAGTTCACTCGTCGTAACGTGCGAGTCAAATCAAGGGTCTCCCTATATCCTCCGCCTTCAATGGGTACTCACAAGCTTATTACAGGCTAGTGGCATAGGCTGTGGGATGATGGAGCATGTACGAATTACCCAAGAAACGAGTGGAATTTGAGAACCCTCACCCAACTGCCATCGGGGTTTAGACATAGGCTGGTGTGTATGTGCAGTATTTTATTGTAAAAACAATTTTTTTTTTTTATAAAAACATTTACATTTTTTTTTCTGGCCTTCCAGATTAAATAAAAATACTAATTATGGTCAACGAATATTATGAAGTCTAGCTCATTAGTCCCTAGTGGAGTCGCCATTGTGAGCGCACAAATTTTCACCACGCGCTCGCTTTTTCCTATATTTTACCTGCTTTTATTTCTAATGGTGCTAACCCGGGGAATTAGCATATAAATGAGAGTCGCTACCTAGAAGGGCCAAGACTAATTTTATTAACCAGAGAAAGGTTTGGAGTTAGGGTACATGTTGGGAAGGTGTTAGGCACCCAACAATGCCCGGTAATAAACCGGCCCTCATTTTGTATTCACTGACCATATTTAATATTTTAATAAAATCTAGATCGCCTTTTAATCATGCAACAAATAAATAGCATACACAAATGGTAGGTTAATAACACAAGATAATAAATAAAAGCATATAAACAGTTAATTGCAAAATATAAAACATAACAAAAACTACCACACGTACGCATATTATCAATATGCGTACGCATCACATGTCATGCGTACGCACGATTACATCATGCGTACGCATGGCATCACTGGTTCATCTTCTGCACAACGAAACCAGCTCACCTACAAAAGGGGTTAGTCCAAACGGATATTGTATGCAACAAAATCACAATCTAAACAAATTATGCAATCATATTATCAAGTGTCAAAAGAAATTGGTTGGTGTTCGAACCGTCCCCCAGGTCCACTATCAATCCGGCAACGTCTTCCCTGAACCAAGCAAACTATCTCCAATTCTCTCCCATTTTCTCTCTCTATGTATCCTCCCTATCTCTCTGTATATTTTCTCTCTCTCCCTCTTTATTTTCTCTCAATTTCTATCCCTATCTCTCTGTTTGAGTATAAGCATTCCCCACCCCTTAATTCTTTTTCTCTCTGGCCGTCCCCCCTTCAAGATCCAACCTCCCCCCATGTTCAACCCCCAAAGTATAATCTCTCTCCCTTTTTTATATCCCACTCCCCTTTTTTCTCTTATCTTCCTTTTGTTTATTTCCCCACCTTCTTTCTCACACGTCCCCCCATCCTCTCCTGCTCTCCTTCTCACATCCCAATTTCCCCCACCTTCTCTTTATCTTTTTCTTTCTTATTTCCAACTCTCCATCCCACTTCCTTTTGTTTTGTTTCCCCTGGTGGCTCTCCCACTCTCCCCTACTCATTCCTTCTCATCTCCCACATCCTGCCGTCCCACTTCTCTTATATTATATATATCTATCTATCTATCTATACTACCTATAAAAAGATGAATGTGAGAAAAACTTTTGATTGATTAATATACCCTTATTTTAATTTTTAAATACATAACTACCCTTCTGCATATATAGAAAATATAGCAATATAAAACACATACCTTAATAAGAATTCTAAGGAAACTATACAACTACCCTTCTGCATATATAGGAAATATAGCAATATAAAACATACCTTAATAAGAATTTTAAGGAAACTATAATTCTAGGCTTTCTTACCCTTCTCCACAAAACTAACATAATAGATGTTTGTCAAACCCTAGCCGTAGTAGTTACGCTAACCAATATAATAGAAGCCTGTCGAACCCTAGCTAGCAACAGTAGTTACGCCAAAGAGGGATAGTACTGTAGTAGTAGGGGTGCAACAAGTGCGTCAGGGATTGATGAGGGTAGCAATAGCAATGATTCACAGCTTTCGTGGGTTACTAACTAAGAAACAGCACGTTGATGAGGTGAGTGGGCTATGATGTAGAATATCATTATAGGTTGAATAAATGTGGTTTGTCTAGCAGCAGGGGACTTGGCGTGATCAATCTGTGATGGCATCATTTTGATCATTTATTTATTTGTTTTCGGGGGATTAGATGCACTTCATAAGTATCTCCAATTCTATTATAAACTCCCATATATATTCTCCTTTCCTCTGAATCTACATAGCGTTAGATTTGATAAATAAGGATTACACCAATTTTAGCATATTATAATGTGCAAGGATTAAAATGAAAGATTATATTTCTTTTCATGTTCTCACAGGATAGATTAAGCCTTATATAAAAGTACTTCTTAAAGCATTAAGTTAGTTTTTGACAGTATAATATATATAATATTTCCATTTGAATTTTAAACCCTAAAACAACTTAATGTAAAAATAAAAAAATATAGAAATCTTCTCCATTGCTACCACTGAATAAACATATGATTCAAAAAAACAAAACAAAACAAAGAGAATATATCAGTTGAAATTATTAGCAAAATTTAGGAAAAAAATACACATGCAAAAAAAAAAAAAAAAAAAAAAAAGGGAATCCAAAAATCATAAACAAATCTTGGTTTGGCACAGTTTAGTAGGGAGGTTGATGGTTTGTATGTTTCATTGGAAGATGTCTCAATTTGTGTAAGGGACCAATTCCTTGCAGATTTAAATTATATTTCTACTTAATAAATTTAATTTGATCTTTTTTTTTTTTTATTGTTATTATTATTATTATTATTATTATATTTGGTTGTTTTCCTATCAAGAAAAAAAACAAAGACATTCTTGCTTTGTTGTTCGACTCATTTCTTGAAGAACAATCTCTCAAACAAAGTTTAGAAAAATCGGCAAATAAATAAATAAATATGGAGTTTGAAATCAATTTGAACTATACACACCAAATAAAAACCCTTCCTTACTTCTTGTTCTTTTCCAAGTATATGGAGTTGATCTTGTATGAATTTTTTATTCTTTCACTAGTATATATATATATATACACACACACACATATATAAACATATATCCCCCACTAAATGCACCTAACTCACTTGCTTGCTTTGCTTACAGAAAAGAGATCCAGGTTGATAATAAACATTACGGACCTCATAATTGGGAACTCACCATCAAATATAGGGACAAAATGGGGTGTCTACATACATTAATGGGGTTATGGGAAAATAACTACGGCGCAAAATGCTACTCACTTCCTAGTAAATGACTACTAACTTAACTAACAATGACTACTAGCTGTAATTATTTTTCCGTAGGTCAACCAATCTAAAATCCCCTTATAAAATTTACTTATATAGATTAAGATGACAAGAAAACATTACATTAATTTTAAAATATTATATTCGTACTTCTTGCTTTGTAATTATTTAAATCTATTTTTACGGTAAGAAAAATACAATAAACAAAATCTAAAGTTGTAATACTAAAATAGAAATAAACCAATTGCAGTAAAGTATCACTTAAACATTATTCTTCTTGCATTTTAAGTTGCAAAATTACTTATTAAGCTTGTATAATCAAGTTTTTCTACTATATTATTTTCAATGGACCCCATAATATAACCAATTTACACAATCATTGCTGTGACATGGTTGACCCAAGGCAAAATTTGATGAACTTTCAATTTTAAAAGGCTTATTCTACATAGGTACCTGTAACTGTGTTGGGTTGGGACCTTACACTTGGTTTGGGCCCTCATTAATCCAACTGTGGCAAGTGATCCAAACCTGGCAAAATTAAAGAACAACCCTTCTGCATCTCTAGTCTCTAGCCAAGACAAATCATAGCTCGTAGAGGTAGACTAGGCCATTGGTACAATTTTGTCATCTACATAAAGGACTCTCCATTCTCCCAATCCCATTAATCACCATCTTATATATAAGACAGTTCAGTACCAATAATTCATAAAAGACTTTTGGTTCTCCAAATCCCACAAATCACCATTGCATTACAGTTTCAAAACCAAAAAGATTCTTTCATGTATGTCCATGTTTTCTTGTGTCTCTCTCTCTTGTTTGGCAAGAAATTATAAGACTTCAGAAAAACGAAGTGTACTATTTAGAACCATGGGGGCAATGCCGAGTCAAGATTTAAAATTACCTTGGGCTAAGGTTTCACCATTCCATTATGGCTATGTTTGGTACGTTGGATTAAAAGTTTAAGGTTGGATATGATATAATTATTAGATGAAAAAAATTCTTTGGTTGCTTTGTTTGAAATAGGGAAGATGATCCCTTAAACATTTTTCTATCACCTTATTCTTTTAAATAGGATAGTATATTAGGATAAAAATATATCACGTCCCTCAGTGAGTTTATTATATCCCGCATATGGAGGATATAACTATCCTACATATGGTATATCCTTTATTTGAAAATAGTACCAAACACATGAAAATGATATATTTATCCAATCTGGCCTATCCAGTAAACCAAACATGGCCTATATGAATTTTTTTTTTGTTTTTGGTCGGCCATTGGCACCCCAAGACCTTTTTTTATCCCTCACTTATTTTAAATTTTCCAAAGGTTTTAAGAAAACTATAAAAAGTTTTCATAAAACTAGCCGTCGTGCCCTTTTAAAGTTGTTTTTCCCCACAAAAAGAAGCGTCAAAGTGGGTTCTATGATGAATCACGAATGCTTAAAGAATTACCAATTTATTTTGGCGTATATGTTTTACTAAACTCGCATTTTTCTCCCAATTAATTTTTATAGAATTGATATGAGCACAAGAACATGTTTTAGTCCATAATCTCTGGGTATGATGCTGGCCTGTTTTTTCCAAACGTTAAATTGGTAAAGGCTTATTATCTATATCATTACAATCCTTATCAAAAAAAAAAATGTCATTACTATAATATTAAGCGAGAAGCTGATTTGGTCTGGCCCTTTTAAATTTCCAAAACTACACTCATCTTGAAACCATCTAGTTTGCTATTGCACTCAACTGCCCAACCTTCTCCTCAATGTGGGAAAGAATCAATAAAATCCACACCCAGAGCATATGGCAACTGTAGCCATTTTATTGATGTGGAGTGTTGCCAACAGCATATATTTATAATAAAATATGAATTAATTTTGGCTTTTTATTTAAATTTTGAACTTTATGTTGGTCATTCTTCACTTTATCGTCATCAATTATATGTATAATTACTCTATCCAACATGCACATGTATTTGTGATGTGGCAGAGATGCAATGCACTGTTGGAAAGTCCTACTAGAACCGGTAAAACCTTGTGTCTTTTATGTGCAGCATTGGCTTGGAGGAAGAGTAGCGTGAAAGGTCAGGTGCAGATCTTCCACTGTTGCAATCTGCGGCTGCAAAACTACCCACCATAATATATGCTCAACGAACTCACAGCCAGCTCCGGCAAGTGATTCAGGAGTTAAGAAGGACCACTTAGAGGTTAGAATTGATCCACGGGATATTTTTTTTGCAGACGAGATTCTTAGAGTGTGATAGACCGATATTATTTCCTCTCATCTCTTGCTTGCTTGCTATGACATGCATTGATGCACGATGTTAGTGTGATGCGTGGTAATGGAAATGTCTTATATAAGGATTGTGACCACAATAAGCTAATTTGGCTATCTATTTATTATCTGATTCTTTATGTTAAGTGCAATTGCCATACCTGTAACACTTCAAGCTGGGCAGTAAGGGGGTTCATGTGTTTGAGTTTTCTCTTATTATTTCCTTTTATTATTATTTTTGTTGTTTCTCTCCCTGCAGTCATTCATTCCTTGACTTGCTTTGTTTTGCTCTTTTTGTTATTTTCTTCATTGGTAACAAGCTTGAGAGTTGGTAGATTACTTGAATTGTTTAATTATACTCGGGAAACCTGCCCACCCTCATGCATTTGACACCATGCTGTTTTTCTATATATCTATAAATAAATGGCAGACATTAAACCTCTGCAGATCTACTTCAAAGCTATACTTAACGATGTGACGCATGATTACTTGTGTTCTGTTGCTTTTCAGCCTGCTTGATTTCTTAAAAAATAGTTTGAAATTCTAGGGCTATCTGAAATCTCAATGAATGCATCTATATCCTATCTTACCTTGTAAATGCCTTGTTCACATGATCGGCTACCAATATGCCTACTTGGGATTGTTTGCCTAGGAAATTTATTTTTGATTGATAACCATGTCCAGAAGTAATTAGCTAGGCATGATAGGGCCACAGACAAAAAAATATAGATGTTTGAAATTATTGTTCAAACATTTATCTGCATGAGTATGACACACACTTATCTTGACATTCATCTTGATGGAATTGAAAGGTGACACAAATTTATTGCCAAAATTTTGGCCTTTTTTTTGTAATAAAGAATGTTTCAATGTCCAAATTTTTGTTATTGCTGTAAATATTACTATATTAATTGTGATGCATAAGAACCAGGTGCTGTAAATATTCAAAAATTTTAGAGAGATTTATACAGAACTAATGATGTTGGGTATATTTGCTTTACCTAATCAGTCTAATTTTTGAACTTTGAGCTTTGCTTATGAATATGATGCTTTAACTGATTTTCAAATCTGTAGAAATTTAACTTGCTCAAAATTAGGGAACATGCAGGCCCAAAATGGTAGTATTAGGATCTCGGGAGCAATTGTGCATTCATGAAGAAGTGAGTCCACTTCATGAGAGAGCACAGACAAATGCTTGCCATTACCGTTGTAAAAAGCGGAAAAAGAAACATTGCGTCCATTATCCTCGTGTAGCAGGTAAGTCTTTGTCTTGAGTGTGCATATATACTAATTATAAATAATGTAACGGTAATTTCATGGCTTTTCATTGTTTTATACTTTAAATTGACACAATCTTTGATGTTATATTTTAGGTATCTTTGTGTTCTCTTGGTCATTTTGAGTGCCATAATCTATGGTTTTACAATATACTGGCCAAACTTTTAGGGTTTAGGGGCCAATGCAAAGTGCCATATTATTCAAAACACTCTCTGTAATATGTTTCGACATATCGACCGTCAATGTTTAACTTCTTTGGTAAGACCAAATCTTGTCATTTGTGATGGATGTCAACATCCTCTGTAGATTTTATTATTATTATTTTTTTTGGATAAGGATCTTATAGGGCTTTTCATGCCCTTTAAGCTTTGATCATCCAATAGCTCTTTATTTTTGTATTCATTTACAAACCAGACAATCTTATGGTTAAAAAAAAAAAAAAATCCTACAAGATTCCTACAGAGAAAAATCCTACAGAGGATCAAAATTTGTCGAGAAGCTATTTGTCAACTATTTTGACTATTTATTGCTTGTGTGACTTGTTGAGTATGAATAATTGCACCAAAAAAATAGTAATACTAACAACTAAAACAACAATAATTATAATATAAGAAGGCTAGCGTTATTGCCAGAGACCTATTTTATGTTTCCACGGTCCTATACAGCTGTGAACACCAAAATGACTATTTTAACCTTCAAGTATGTAAAAGGTCAAAAAGCCATAGTTTTATATGCCTAAATTACCCTTTTTCACTTTTGACTCTTCTCTCACATAAA
This sequence comes from Liquidambar formosana, assembly GCA_039720395.1. Taxonomy (NCBI): domain Eukaryota; kingdom Viridiplantae; phylum Streptophyta; class Magnoliopsida; order Saxifragales; family Altingiaceae; genus Liquidambar; species Liquidambar formosana. The sequence goes on from CM077826.1 coordinate 18,101,391, forward strand.
GAATGCACTTTTCAAGAAAAAAGCACATATGCCGTATCTTTGTTTCCATCTCTATAATCCGTACTATATATATATATATATATCGTCGTCTTCTACCAGTTTCCCTAGCCGCTAATGCCCCCATTGAAGCCCTTACAGCACCTTCCTGCTAACACTCTACTTAAGCCTCAAGGTTAGTAATTTTTTATTATTTGATGTGATTTTCTTAACCGAATATTGTGAATTTTTTTATTATTTTATATAAATTTCTTTTTTATTTTCTATATGTTATTTTAGGGTTTTGTGTGACTTTTTTCTCTTTAATATTTTTTGACATTATTTGATCAGATTATTATTTTGCTTGCTGCTCTATAATTTATTATTGTTGTTGGTACAATTTCTCTTTACTCTTCAAACTTAATCAAAGGAATAAATCACTTTAGCATAGAATTGGCTTCTAATTAAAGAATTTTATTTTTTAATTTTTGGGGTGCCGTTTTGAGAGAGACAAGAGATTATCATTTAATACTTTTGGGTTGCATTCATTTTTTTTTTTTTTTGGTTGTTTATTGTATTGTTTTAAATCAATATACAAATAACATCTATTTCTTTTCTATGCAGACTTCACAAATAACCGTCATGGATTGTCAATATGCAGAGGTATGTTCTGAAACAAGCCCACCATATGATGTGCAATCACAAACACTAAACACACAATGTCAAGAAATTGGTGAACGAAATACTGTGCATCTTCTACTTGATCAGAAATTTTCAACTCGTGAAGAGCTCCTCAATAGTGTTCGGATTTTTTTCTCAACACAAGGGTATGCAATATCTATAAAAAACTCCAAGAAAGATAAGTACGTGACTGTTGGTTGTGATAGGGGGGGTTGCTATCGAGATAGGCGCAATATTCCATTGGAGCATCGACAAAGGAAAACGGCGACACGTCTTATAAATTGTCCTTTTGAAATTCAAGGTAAGAGACAAGTTGATGGTTCTTGGATTCTTGAAATGAAAAATAATTCACATAACCATGAAGCTTCTATTGATATGTCTGGTCATCCCTCTTGTCGTCATTTGTCAAAGGAAGAGATTGTGACTATTAAAGAGATGACTAAATCAGGAATAACACCGCGTCAAATTCTTTCTTCTCTTCGACAAAGGAATCCAAATCTTCAAGCAGTCTCTAGAACAATTTACAACATGAAGACTAAGATTCATATAGAAAACTTGGCAGGGCGTACCATAATTCAGGCTCTATTTGAAGAACTTGGTCAAGGAAATTTCATATACAACATTAAACAAGATCAAAATGGTCACTTGACACATTTATTTTTTGCACACCCTACTTCAATTACACTTACGAGGAGCTACTCAAATGTCTTTGTGATGGATTGCACTTACAAGACGAATAAATATAAGATGCCGTTATTGGACATAATTGGAGTCTCAAGTTTCAACACTTCTTTCTACTCTTGTTTTGTCTTTCTAGAAAAGGAGGGAGAAGATGATTATGTTTGGGCTTTAAAGATGTTTAGTAATATATTGGGTCCCAATAGTCAACCTTTCGTCATTGTATCAGACAGGGAATTGGCATTGATGAAGGCTATAGAGATTGTGTTTCCAACAACTACAAATCTTTTATGTGTATGGCATATTGAGAAAAATATTTTGTCAAATTGTAGGCCAAACTTTAAGGCACAAGATGATTGGGATTCATTTTTGTCTGATTGGAATATAGTTATCAATTCCCCAAGCGAAGAAAAATATGAGGAAGCTTGGAAGCACTTTGAACTTTTGTACAAAGAGAAGAAAAGTATTTTAACTTATATACGAAAGACATGGCTTCCATTGAAAGAGCGATTTGTCAATGCATAGACCGAAAAGTATCTACACTTTGGAAATCGCGTCTCTTCAAGGGCGGAAGGTGCGCATGCAAAACTTAAAAAATATTTGCAAGTTTCAACAGGTAATCTTCAACAAGTGAAAGATAAAATCTGTCTTGCGATTGAAAATGAATTTCAAGAGATTAAAGCCCAACTCTCAAGTGAAAGGCTTCGGATTCCCCATAATTGCAACATTCATTTCTTTAAGGAAGTTATTACCAAGGTTTCAATATGTGCAATGAGAGAGCTACATAAGCAATATGAAATGGCTAAATTTGGAACTATGCAACCTTTATGTAGTGGTCATTTTATGGCAACTATGGGTCTTCCTTGTGCACACAGGATGAGGGATTGGAAAGATGGGATGCTATCTCTTGATGTTATACATTCACAATGGAGGATTGACACAAGATCATTAACTTATATTGATAGAGATGTCACTAATGAAGAAGATGAATTCAAAGGGTTATTTTATGAACTTGAAGATAAATACAAAAAGTGGCCTCTTGTTCAGAAGGAAAATGCTCGGGAGACAATTTCTCAACTTGTAAGTGTTTCACAACCTTTGCTTTTTGAGCCAAATGTTCAACCTCACAAAGGTCGCCCATTAGGATCAAAGAAAAGAAAGGAATCAAGTTCCACAAGACGTGATCCTTCAAAATTTGAGATTGTGGAAAAGAGAAGAAAATGTAGCATTTGCAAGGGAGTTGGACATAACAAAAGTACGTGTCATGGCAAAACCACAGCTAATGAGCAAAATTTTCCCAGCATTTCTAACCCAATTGATGGTGGAAGCATAATGGATAGGGTGGATTTAGACGTGGCTGATAGTTCGATCAATAACTTATTACGCAATTAGAACGTGTAAGTATTTTTTTTCTTAACTTAATTAACATAGAAACTCAATCTAATTGCATTCTTGATTAATGTAGCTTAATTTTTTTGTGCATTTAAGTTTGAGCCAACTTGAATTTTGTTTATTGAACTAAATTTAGGATTTAATTCACAACTCTTTGTGTTACCACTGTTATGAATTAAGTTATCTTAGTATCCTTTTTTGCACAATTATTTATACATATAATTTCGAGAGAAAAATGATTGATTGCATTTTTGTTTTTCATTTGCAGATTAGCAAAAATCAATCTTTAGGATCTATTGCGGATGGCTAGCTTTTTTGTGGACAACTCAGTCTAACATTAAATTGTTCTTTTATTTATTTATTTTTTCCTTGGACAAAACTTTTGGATGTATTTTGATATTTTTAATTTTATTTTTGAATTTGACTAGTCATTACCTGTTGCATCTATTTTGATTGCTATTTATCAATCATTTCTATGGATTCTTCATAACGTCCGACATAATGTTTATTTTCTAGATAATCATAATGTTAAAACAATGGAATATTTTTTTTGAACTATGCAAGAAAGAATCATCTTAGAAGTAGAGATTTATTTTTTTTTATTTTTTCCAAGCAACGAGGTGTCTGAACTGTCAAAACCCGATTAATCCCCACTCCTCAAGTGGAGTCACCGCCATATAAAATCGTTTAACGTTCAGACTAACAACTCTAATTGTGACTGACCAAGAAAGATTGGTTGGAAGAGTGATTTCGTTTATTTCAATTTTAAGATGGTATCCAGTAGCATACTTATACAAGCCTTTTTTTTTTTTTTTTTTAATTCGGTTGGGGTGGGGCTTCTAGTTGAGGTGGGAAGAGCTTAGATCCGTACCCCTATGGAGGAAGAGAAAAAAACAAAAATGAATATATATATATATATATAGAGAGAGAGAGAGAGAGAGAGAGAGAAGGGGGTTCAGGTCTACTTTTCCTGTTTGTGAAGGGGACTTAACGGTGAGCATAGTGTCAAAAGTGAGAAAGGGTGATTTAGGCATCTCAAAATAAGGCATTTTGACCTTTTACATCCCTAAAGGATAAAGTAGTCATTTTGTGTTCACAGCTGTATAGAAACCGTGGAAACATAAAAAAAGTCTCTGGCAATAACGCCAGCCTATAAGAATAATGGACATTATTAGCCACAATATTAATATAAAAATTATTGCAACTTATTTCAATAATAATTATATTTGATGATCTATTAGCGGAGATAAAATCCTTCAAATTTGGACAAAACTAGTCTTAGTTACCCACTAAATTTTATTTATGCATCTATATTTTTGGCTATTTTCCCATTAAAAGGGAATGGGTTGAATGAGTAACGATAATACATGATCCCTTATCTCACGATTTGGAATTCCATGCCCATCTCCATGTTGATACATGCACTGACCTGTCCTTCCAAGGTTCATTGCAATTCCAAAATAAGTCTTCGAGAAAGGAGAACTTGCTAGTTGTTCTTTATTGATCTTCTTCTATGTCTCACCAATCAAATACCTTATGTGATCACGGGCCTCTTCTTCAGAAGCACCAGTTTCATTCATGTAACATTGGATTGATTTGGGATCATCTCCTCTTTTCAACTCATCCTAATTAAAATTATAGGAAAAAAAAGAAGAAGAAGAAACTATTAGGTAATGTTAATGAGAAACTATTAGGGAAAGTGTGGAGTCGTAGAGATCACATACTGATGATGTTCCTAGATCATCTACAAGTCGTAAAATCATTGATGACCAACGGATTATGTCGGGATATTTCTCTAAGCATTCCAATGCCTCTTTTGTCACTGGATTCGTCACAAAAAAATAGGCATATATGCACTAATATTACAGGAGCCAATATTGAAATCCATGCGTTGTCAATGTATTCCTCTAGGGTGGGTGTATATCTGCTGAAGTACCACTTGGCCTCTTGTAGGTATGATTTACATATATCTGCCCACTGCAACATTTATAATGTTATAATGAAAAACTACAGTACATTAAGGCCACGTTTGTTTGGTCGGAATTGGAGGGAATCAAACCATTGAAATCTCATTTAATTTCATTCCTCCCTCCCCCCATTCAGGCTAAACAAACTTGCCATAAGGAGCTACAGAGTGTTATTAATGTTAAAACTTAAAACATATAAATACAAAAAGAAAGAATTTAGAAATCAAATCCTTACTGCCTTTTTTAGATATGGAAGGATGTGAGAATCTTGTCCCTTAGGAGCGTCATAAGCCATTTCATTAATAGAGTTGTATAGTGCAAAGAAACATATCTTCATAAAGTCTCGAAGTCGGTCCATGGCATTGATATCCCACGTGAAAGGAAGAACAAGACATATAGATATATAAATTTTCAAGTCAAAGATTTCAAGGGGGAAAAAAATGATTTTTTTATGGCATATATTTGAATCTTCGATCCTAGCCCTCCTACAAACCTCTCAACCACGTCAGTAAAGATCTCGAGTTCATCCAATGTGCCATAGACATCATACACATCATCGATTGTTGTTATCGGCGCATTGACCTTTGTGGACATTCTCCTACAGTATCCAAACTCAGGCTCGAATATCTCTCCCACAGTCCAAAAGAAATTCTCCATCAATCTGTCCCTTGCAAAGCTCAACTTTTCCCCTAGACCTGTGCTTCTCCACCACCTTGATATGACCCAAGAGAGGAAGAAAAAAAAAATGTTTGTTTTTAAACATAATTTCAGTACTTTATTGTGTTCAACCTTAATAAGGAGAATTTTTTTTTAAAATTTTTTCTTTTTAATTACCTTGACATATGTGTGAGATCCTCTTGGTGTGTTGCTTGCACCATGTTAAAGTCCAATTTAGCAAGCTCAAGCAGAATAGGATTCATATCTTGTTGTCTCTAGTACACGTCGATAAACCACCTTGCCTCTAACCTCAGCATCCTCCAGTGTAATGGGAGCTCTAAGGCATGGCTCACTAGTATGGCCAGATTCTGATCTTTGGTTTCTTTGATGCGGTATTTGTCAAGATGCTTGGCTGTGAAATTTCTAGCCTCTTCCAATGTACTTTCACCTTCCATTGAGAGGTATGAAGCTTCATACAGACTTAGCATTCCCTTGGTATCCTCACGAAGGCATGCCTTGAAATGTCCCATCTCGTCCTTGAAGCTATTGAATACCTCTGTAATTAAAAAAAAAAAAAGATCCAAAATTTTAGTATCCAACTGCCCTTTTTTCCTGTTTTATTTTGGGGTAAATTACAACGTCCCCACTCTACAGGACAGTCAACTTATAGATTTAACAATTAGCACCACTTTTAATCGTTGTTCATAAAGTTAGATGGAAAAATATCATGCATGTGACAACTGTGAATTCCACAAACGGCTATTAATAATGACTCCGATTGCTAATTTTTTCAGTTCCCAAGGATGGCATAGCAACTATTGGTTTTTAAGGGGATTATATGAAAAGGGACTAAACATTAGGAAGGTTTCTTGTAGGCCCGGTTCTGGGCCAGGCGAGCAAGGTGGCCGCCTGGGGCTCCCTATTTTGGGCTAAAAAAAAGGGCCCTCAAATACCTATCCCCTTTACGAGTTATCAAAGCCCAAAAATCAGTCCAAAGAAAAGGCTTCTCCAGTTGGATCAGTTCTCTTATTTTAAGCAAAAGGGGCCCTATTCTACCAAGCCCAATTCCAATCCAAAAGGTTAAAAACTAAATAAAATATATATATATATTTGACACGGGATTCAAGGGGGTTTTGCATTTAGATCTCAAATCTGAGATATGAGAGGCTCCTCATTCACATCTCTCTCTGTCTCTCATCTCCTCCCCTGGCTCCCCATTCACAACGTCTCTCTCTGTCTCAACGTCTCTCTCTGTATCTCATCTCCTCCAGTCTTCCCCATTCACAACATCTCTATTTGTCTCTCGCAATCTCACTCTCTCTCGGTCTCTACACTCTCCAGTCTCCTCATTATAAGTTTGTGAAAAAGCAAGCAAATTTTAATCTATAAAAGCAAATTTTAGTAATTTTATATGCAATCAAATTTTATGTTGGTACTTGGTAGTAGGATTTTTTTATTATTATTTATATTTAGAACTTCTTTTTTTTTTAGAATATATATAAAAGGAAGAGGGCCCCATTTTAGGATTTTGCCTGGCCCCAACTAACTCAGAACCGACCCTGGTTTCTTGCAATTTACCCTTTATTTGGTTTTTTTTCAAAGAAAGTAAACAAATGACCAAAATTCATTCAAGTACGTACCTTGAGGCACACTATACCCATGTTGTCTCAAGAGTCTAAACTCAAGAGCTACAGCGTAAAGATTTTCTGTCTTCCCCTGACCATTATGGTAGTTGCTGTATATGCTGTTCAATATTTTCCTTATTTCTTCCTCGAAGTGATAAGACACTCCAAGCCTTTACAAGATATGGATTAGCTCGAGTTGATCCAAAGGCCCCACCACTTCATCAAGCATCATTCTCACCTCGGCCTTCAACTCATTCGACCGTCTAGTGTATGTATCTCCCTACATAATATTACTTTTGTTAGGCAAGCATCAATGGCAAAGATGACTTACTAATTAATAGTTACAATAATTTCAGTAACATAGTGCTATTTATCTCAAATCATTTTTTTCAAATTCAACATCCCACAACGAGAGGGCATCTCGGTATTGGATATGTTTTTGATTCACTAATTCAAACTCAGATTTGTTATGTTTCGACATCATTCGGGATAATGAATTTTTGAAAAAAAAAAAAAATGTTAAACAACTAGCATTTTTCTCGTGACTACACACCACGTAATCACTTCTCAGTGACTGCACAAACTCGTAGTCCCAAATGAGAGGTTGGTAGTTTGCGGATCGCCTGACGATAGTACTTTGTTCCGAAGATTTGGTGGCCGCCATGCAATGGATAGTAGGACGAATGCTGCCACCTCTGATGTATGTCCCAAGTGAGACTCTTCTTCTAAATGGCAGCCTGGTGAAAGTGCAAACATTAGGGGCTAGAGCAAGCTGATGAGTAGCCATTGAAGTATGATCGATATCTAACTAGAAAAAACTAACTCCTATAATGGATGTGTGGTGCCTCAAGGTAGGGGGCATTTGAGGCATATACACACACATGATGAAGCCGTTAATTGGCATGTGCTTGCTGGAGCTAATCTGACACATTTATGATACGAGCATTTTGGAGGATTTCTATTGGCTGGACGGTTTGATGGAAGTTTTTCTCTGTGTTTTTCTCTTTACGAGACAAAAAAGAGTAACTTTTTTTTCTACCAACGTACCAATAATTCACAAAAGACTCTTGGCATCTGTAGTCTCTAGCCAGGACAAATCATAGCTCGTAGGGGTAGACTTATTTGGCCATCTACATGAAGGGCTCTCCACTCTCCCAATCCCATTAATCACCATCTCATCTTATATATAAGACAATTCAATACCAATAATTCATAAAAGAGTCTTGGTTTTTCAAATCCCACAAATTGCATTACAGTTTCAAAACCAAAAAGATTCTTTAATGTGTGTCCATGATTTCTTGTGTCTCTCTCTTGTACGTTTACCAAGAAATTAAAAGACTTCTAAAGAACGGAGTGTACTATTTAGAACTATTACATTATGGTTATGTTTGGTATGTCGGATTAAAAGTTTAAGATTGGATATGATAGAATTATTAGATGAAGATCAAAAAATTCTTTGCTTGCTTTGTCTAAAATAGGGAAGATGATACCTTAAATATTTTTCTATTACCTTATTCTTTTAAATGGGATAGTATCCTAGGATAAAAATATATCACCTCCCTCAGTGGGTTTTTTATATCTCACATATAGAAGATATAACTATCTTACATATAGTATATATCCCTTATTTGAAAACAGTACCAAACACATGAAAATGATGATTTTTTTTTTTTTTTTTTGGTTGGCTATTGGCACCCCAAGACCTTTATTTTATCCCTCACTTATTTTAAACTTCCCAAGGTTTTAAGAAAACTATAAAAGGTTTTCATAAAACTAGCCGCATTATACATTAGAAAACATCATTTTGAACAAATTTTCAAAAGAAAGTTTTTTTCAAAATCTATTGTTTAAATAGACTTATTTGGCCAAAATCTATGGTTTAAGTGAACTTTTTGGCCATTTAATGAGACAGGAAGGGTAAATGACCAAAAAACCTACTTAAACAAGAAATTTTGGAAAATTTTTCTTCAACAAAGTTTTTCAAGATGATGTTTTGTAATTGACAGTGTAGTAAGTTTTCATGAAAACATTTTATATTTTTTTATAAAACTGGCCTAGCCTTGAGAAATTAAACTTAAAATAAGTGGGGGATTAAGAACAAGTCTTGGGATACCAATAGAAACCCCCTTCTTTTTTTTTGTGTAAAGAAATAATGACTTGGGTTTAGATGGCCTTGCATGGTTAAAAGGTTGAGACCATGGATTATGGAAAAATCTTCCCTAGGCTAAAAGGTAAAACTCACTCCTAGTACATACTAAGAAATGTTTTTAAAAAAAAAATGGTGTGACTCGCTCCGGGCTTACCCCTAAGGTAACTCTGCCCTTGTCGATGGGTCGGGACGGGGTAGATGTGAAGTGGTTGATGGTCTGTTTGTGTTACAAATGATTTTAAATTAATGTAATTATTTGCATCGATTTACTATAAGTAACCAGTGGTTACTTTATCTTCACCTACAAGAGGTGTTGCTCTTTTGATTGTTGGCATCTGTAACCTTTATTGCATCAGTTACACAACATCTATTGCATGTAACCGTGTCACCCACTAACACCACCAATTACTTGTCATTTACACATCACTAACATAGTAATTACTCACCATAAGGCACATAGTGATGCAGGACAACCTCAAGCAAGAAGAAAGAAGCTAGTAAAGAAGCAAGAAAGAAGCGAAACCCTAGAACGTGGGAAAACCCAATTTTTTAATTCATAATAAGATGATCATTAAAGAGTTATTGGAGCTCTATATATAGGCCCCAATTACATCAAATAAGGTAAAACTCAACCCTAAAACCTAGGAATTTAAAAGGCATTTATTTAATTATTCTTAAAAATAAATATGCCTAAAATAAATATGCTAAAGCCTTGGTCTTCAAGTTAATAAGCCGTATTGGACCACCCGGTTGAACCACGTGCATGCTGTCCCCATCAACTCTCTCGGGGTGGGAGAAACTCGACCTCGAGTTTGAGTTTGGATGGAGATACTGAATTCGTCCATTCCAAATAAACAGATACTTTGAATAGGCCAATTGCTTGAGTCGTTGAGTTAATTCCACTTCAAACTGTGCAACCCGAAGTAAAATCTTCAATTTAGCAAAGAACTCGAGCAAATAGCGGTCACATGTCAACTCAAAATTTTCAACACCAAGAAAATCTATGATTTGGACCTCGAGTAGGCCGGACGGACAAGCAATAAATTCTGACAAGTTGGTCTTCTCAGGATGAGATTCTTGCACAACAATTTCTTCAACACCCAAATTATCAGCAATGGGTGCAAGATCCATGACCAAATCCTTTGTACCATGCGCAAATTCTGAAACAATTCTTGGCGCCAAAGACTCATCCTTTGCAACTATTCCTTCTTGAATCTCGAAAGAACTAGCATCCGCAGTACACCAATGTTCCACTGTAGAAACAAACTCAGCACATAAATGGTCAACTTTAGTGACGACTTCAATATCTTCTTCCAAATTGTCTTTAGTTGGCATAGGGTTAGGAAATGAAACAACTCCTTGTGGCATAGGCTCTAGTTCATTGGCGAGATCCGACTGTGGTTGGGCATCGAGCTTGGCACTCATGTCTTGAATTAGTTTCATTATGGACTCCCATGGTGAGTAGTCCATTGGAGTCGCTTCCACGAGGTTTACACAAGCTCTATCTTTGCAAATAGAAGTAACGATTGGAGCATAATCATCTAAAACAGAACCCAAGGATTGTACTGCTTCCATAAGATGGGGCTTCAATTTTTCAGCACAATTCATGAGGACCTGTTCTCCCAATTGCCAAGACAAAGATCCCACATTCCCATCATCCTTTCTTACACTATCCAAAAGAGGATATAGAAGCTCCCTAGAAATGTCATTACTTTCCTGTAGAACCATAGTCATGATTTCTTCCATGTTGGCAAACATATTATCGGGACAATGGAATTGAGCCACTGTTAGAAAATACTGAAACATCTCAATAAACAACTCGTCACACCCAAGATTCAGCATTATTAGACATAACTTGGCCCTTGCAACTTTATGAAGAATGGCAAAAGATGTGTAATAATATTTATACTCAGGAAGTAATGTACCAAATGTTGCAACTATGACTTGAAAAACTTCCCGCATTTGCTCATCACTATAAGAAGAATTTGGTGCAGTTATCCTCAAAATCTCACAGAGGCACGATGCAACTAAAACTCTCACATCAATATTCGGATGCCTCAAAAGCCTAGGAGATATTAGTGCAATCATTGAAGGCCCAAGTGCATCTTGCATGAACTGAGATGGGAATGGTTCTACTTTGGACAAGTTGTATACAAGCTTATTAAGTAGACAGCGAAGCTCACCAACATAATATGGAGGAACTATAAGTTTTCTCCCAACATCTATGAGTAGCTTTTCAAGTTGGTATTCTGAAGTAATCATCTCTTTTTTTTTTTCTTTTTTTCTTTTTTTCAACTCACTTTTCTTTTCTTTTTTTTTTTTTTTTTTTTTTTTCAAAACACTCTTTTTTTTTTTTTTAATCAAACATGAGAAATTAATTGATACAATTCTAAATAAACAAAACAAATCAGCTAAAGAATAGGAATTAAGTATTCTAGATTAGGATAACCTGGACCGGAATATTCTGATTCGGGGTAGGATACCCTGTCCATGATTTTTGCCCACCAGAATAGCTTATCCTTGGTTAGAATAGCCTGAATTGAATTGAAGATAATTCTGTCCAAAATTGGAATATGATACTCCTGGATTGACATATCTTGGATTAGAACAGCCTGTCTTGAAATGAGAATAATCCAATCTAAGGTTACAACTCCTTATCCACGATTGGAATAGACTAAGCTTGTAGCCAAACAACCCGTATTCCCTTTTGTTTTAAACCCAAAGCTTCCTGTAAGGTTTTGAAAACTATACACACGAGAGAGGGAGAACCGAGGGTCGATGGCGAAGGCAAGGGTCATCGGCGACGGCAACGCGACAGCAGCGGCTCGATCGCACAAAGCCGACGGTGAATCAGTGGCGAGAACTCACGGGGAAGGCTTGTCGGGGCTTGCGATCACGCTAGTGCGAGTCCGAAGGTGTGACGATGGCGGGGCTCACTGACTTTGTTTCGATTGCGGCTGTCTACCGGCGACTGGGTAGCGATGGTGAAGGAGGCGACAACAGAAGTTCTCGACGGCGAAAGGATCACTGGTAAATTCCGACGGCAGGAATTCCACTGCGGCTCGATGGCGTGAAGAAGCAGGGGACTTCTCGTCGGCGAGGTCTGACGGTGTGACTGGCCGGAGATCGACAACGTCGACGGCAACAGTGGACTTTGATTTGATGACTTGGCAGTGATTTGGGTGTGGTTGGGATTTTTGCTTTGGTTTCCAAGTTGGACAGGGGTTGTGTATATGGTTTCGAAATAGGTGAGGGGTGAGGGTTGACTGTGATGGTGGTGGGTGCGTGAAGGGTTTTGGTCTGTGCGTGGGGAAATGCTATTTTTTACTTGGTTTTGGATGATTTTTTGGTCTAACCTGTGGGGTTAGGGACTGGGTTAGTGCTGGATGGGGAATTTGGCAAAGAGAGTCGGCGGTGGAGGTTGATTCTGCCATAGAAAAGGTGGCTGTGTATTGTGGGTTTGACGGTGAGGGAATCGACAGTGGTGTGATGGAGGCGGGTCTGGATTAGGGTTGGAGTTTGGTGTGGATTTTGGTTTTTTTTTTTTTTTTGAGGGTTGAGTTGATTGGGTTTGGGATTTATGGCAAGGGTTCACAGCTGCTGGTTTGGTGTTGTAAAAGGACGGTGGTGGATTGAGGGTCGTGCTGTGACGACTGTGGTGTTTTGTGGCAGATTCAAGGTGGTGATGCTTGAAGCGACAGAGATGGTGAGATGCGAGGAAACATCAGTTTTGCTTGTGTGAAGCGCGTGATCGAAGTTTGCTTTGATACCAAGTTGATGCAGGACAACCTCAAGCAAGAAGAAAGAAGCTAGTAAAGAAGCAAGAAAGAAGCGAAACCCTAGAACGTGGGAAAACCCAATTTTTTAATTCATAATAAGATGATCATTAAAGAGTTATTGGAGCTCTATATATAGGCCCCAATTACATCAAATAAGGTAAAACTCAACCCTAAAACCTAGGAATTTAAAAGGCATTTATTTAATTATTCTTAAAAATAAATATGCCTAAAATAAATATGCTAAAGCCTTGGTCTTCAAGTTAATAAGCCGTATTGGACCACCCGGTTGAACCACGTGCATGCTGTCCCCATCACATAGCCACTGGGTAGTTAATACATATACATATACATAGCATCTGAAGGAGATACAATAGAAAAATTTGCTGTTGTCCCTATTCTATCATTCGCTTTTTTAGCTTTACTATTTTCATTGAGACATATAATTTTCATGAGCATTGGGCAATTTAAGGTTTGTGGGAAGTCTTAGCTGCACACAAAGTTACTCAGAGGATCATTGTATCTTGGGAGAGAAACGTCAAGCAAACCCAGTGTAGATGGGGGCGTAGTTTCTCTAAGAATAACACTTCATGGCGTGCCTTGATCCATAGGCTATTTCTAAACACTATTTCTTATAAAACTATTATTGTTGTTGATCATATTATTTTGATGATTATTTGTTGTTACTAAATTAATAGTAATTCCTAACCTATATTTCCGACAGTATGGTCCCTAGGCGCTTGAAGGGTGTTCCATCAAAAGTACTGTAATGTAAATTTCTTGGGAAATTCTTTCATGTACATAATTTTTTCTTGAGGAGATGCTTTCATGTACATCAATATGAAAGTACTGTAATGTAAATTTCTTGGGAAATTCTTTCATGTACATAATTTTTTCTTGAGGAAATGCTTTCATGTACATCAATATGAAAGTACTGTGATGTAAATTTCTTAGGGATAAATATTTTGCTCTCCAAAGAAATGTTTATGGCACACACCTATTCCCAATGATTTTTCTTTTTTTTTTTTTTCTTCCCCAACAAGACTAGAGGCCTCTCACTCATCTACATCTATATTTATACTACTTCTAAAAGCCTCTTAATTATAAAATTTTTTGATCTACAATATTCCCTTCATTTACAATTATAAATACATTTTTACCCATCCTAAATTTTATTTATTCTCTAATTCAAAACGTTAGAAAATGTTTTTAAAAATTGATAATGCGTAAGTGTTATAATAAGAACTACTTGGAATAAGGCTCCAGAGCTACACAAGGGGAAGTAGAGGCCAAGCCGCACAAGCTTACCGTACGTGATTGGATGCACAACTACAAACAGCACAATTTTTGGATTAGTTTTGCAAGGACACCTTCACTTGAGATATATATATCCAGTTATTCATGACATCCTTTGTTTAAGCGGAACCTTGCAGGATTGTTTGTTTTACAAAGGTGGCCATTTGGACGTCCATGAAGCCGATTACAAGGCTAGGTTTGCTTGTCGAAGGTATGTTGATATATCTTGGGCTTCTTTCATTCGTTGTATGTTATAATTTTTTATTTCTTATTTTGGTTTGACAGTCAAGTTGTCTGGGCCAGCTTGTGTGCGTTTCGACTAAATCTCTTTTTAGGTGATCTTAAGGGCACACTCCTCCACATTGACCTGGTGCATTCAGGAATTAATTCCTGGAATTATGATTTGATTCTAATGGAGTTCTTCTCTTCTTACAAGAATAAAAATTAAAAATTAAAAATAAATAAAATAAAAATTCTTGTAGCAATGTTAGTATAGGAAACCCTCGTTGTACTATATTATACACACTCCCTTTAACTTTCTCTAGCAAAGTTGCTGTGAGTCGGAGCAAGTTGGTATTTACCTTCTTCCCTTTTTTGCCTTCTCTTTGTTTTTAGGGGGAATTTTAGATTGGTCAGCCTATGGGAAAATAATTACAGTTAGTAGTCATTGGTAGTTAAGATAGTAGTCATTTACTAGAAAGTTATTAGAATTTTTCCCTTAATTGTAATTATTTTCCCGTGGCCTGAGGAATCTAAAATTCCCCCTTGTTATTTTTGTTCTCAATGCAACTCTGGTTTTAGTTGTCAACATTTGCTTCTAGCTTGTGGAAGACCACCAATCCATCAACCATTGACGTGTTAATTTGTGGGTTGGGAAAATCAACTTGACCGGCCATCTATAATCACGAAAAAAGAAAAGAAAATCGCCACACAATTCAAAAACACGTGTCATTGAATTTGTCCTATACTTGGTTATTTTTATCACAAATTGTTATGAACTTCTTCAAAGCCTAGAATTAGGTCTTAAACTATGGATCTATCAACCTTCCAGATTATAGTATAATCAAATTATTGAAAAAAAAAATGACAACTTAAAACGATTCATATGCAATGCATGTGTGCAACAATTAGTAATATTCAAATATATACTACTTCTCTCTTTATTCGTAACCTTATGATCTAGTGGTATTTTTACTTTGTCGACCTTATCATGGTTCAACTTTTCCATGAGCACGGCTATTTGTGCCTATGTTGGTGTTGGGAGATCATGGAGGAAATTACAACAGGATCTATTGGGCTGGATGAGTGGATTTCCTCGCAGGTTAGGTCATTTGGTCTTGTGGGCATGAGACCTAGCTCGTTGTGTTTGTCCAATCGGTGTTGGACAACAAGTGGAGATTTTTGCCTACTACAATAACAATATGATATGATTATATAAGTTGAGAACAACGAGAGGTGCATTAATGATTTCTAAAACTTACGCATTCAGTGCAAGCTTTTGGATTCGACTTCTTATTCCCTATTTGGATCAGATACTAATTAAGTTCCTGACTATGCTATTTTACCCATTTATTTCACTCACATTCTCTCACGTATCCATATATGGCAATTTCTCCTTATTCTATACTGAACCCTACATGATTGTTTTCACTTATTCATTTTTGACATATAAGATGAGTAGTAAAAATGAATGATAAAACATTGATGAAATAGCATTTTTCATCCCAAATATTGACATGAAATAGGTGATATCATT
Organism: Liquidambar formosana; assembly: GCA_039720395.1. Lineage (NCBI taxonomy): Eukaryota > Viridiplantae > Streptophyta > Magnoliopsida > Saxifragales > Altingiaceae > Liquidambar > Liquidambar formosana. The sequence goes on from CM077826.1 coordinate 18,117,344, forward strand.
GAATTTGGATTTGATGTTGTAGTGCAAAAACACAACACTATGCTGCCAAAGTCTTGATACATTGTTGGTTGAAATAAATAAATAAATAAAGAGAAAATTAGTGAAAAGTCCACTTTTTATAACTTATAAACGTAGAAGTCCAAGGCTAAATCTTATGCACCCATAAGTTCCTTTTAAATGAAATGGTAGTATTTTTATGAGAATCTTAGGTGCATAAAGTCAATTATACCTTTAAGTTGTTATTTTTTGTTTTCAAATTTTAAAATAGCATAACTTTTAATTTATATATCGGTTTTCAATAAAATTTATATTTTTGAAATCTATTCATTGAGACCCTCGAAACAAGATCTATGTTAGATATGAAATTATGTATATAAAAAAAAAAAATTTACATTGAATACATGTAACTGTTAGTAACAGTTACATGTAACTGTTTAGCAAAAATTGAAATTAAATTATTTTTAATAGAGTTTGAATTTAAATTATTATTTTGTGAGTATATTTAACTATTAATTCTAAATAAAAAAATTAATTTTGGTATTAGTAGCAAAAGATTTTTTGTAGATTTGATAAAAGATAATGTTTTCTAAAACCATTACATGTAGTTTAAAATTCCGGTTTTACCAAGCCTATAATACCTAGAAGGGGGAGTTGAATAGGTATTTAAATTTATTTTATCCAATTTTTATCCAATCAATTCAAACCCTAAAATCTATCAATCAATTACACAATAATCTAACCATAAAGCAGTAAAAATATCACAAGAGAATTTTTACGTGGAAAACCCTAGATGGGAAAAACCACGGGACCTTGTCCAGTTGAAGCAAATCCACTATGAAATAAACGAGTACAAGACACACTTACAGACCATACAAGGACTTATGTAGTTGTCTTCACTCCCATGATCATACACGATCGATCTCCGTCCTCACGGCTTTGGTCGCAACCAACCTCTTTCACAACGATGCCTTCAATCACGAACTCGCAAGCTCGACCACCGTCGCAACGGTCTCACAATCATCTAAGGTTGTGAATGGTATGTGGTTTGAAAGTCTCTAGAGCATATGAGTGAAAAACCTAGGTTAAAATGCTATAGAGAGGTTTTAAGAAGATGAACAATGAAAACCCTAATAGAGAGAGGGTTGCTTTTTACTCTCAATGATAAAAGACTCTATATATATAGTCTAAGAAACCCCAAGTGGTTGTACCACATTTTGGTATTAAAAAGGCAAGTTTTAAAACTTTAAAAACTGTTTTTTACGAGCCCGGATCTATCCGAGGTCATGCCGGATCGATCCGCATTGACAGAGTCAAAACAGCATTTCTAGATCAGTATGGATCGATCCACCTCAGCCATGGATCGACCCACCTTGGCAGAATCAAAAATTGCAATTCTAAAATAGCATGGATCGATCCACCAAGGCAGAATCAAAAATTGCTTTTTTAAAATAGTATGGATTGATCCACCAAGGCCACGGATCGATCCACCTAGACAGAAAACCCTCAAAAACAACAAAAATCATTTCAAAACCATTTTTATAAATAAGGACATATTGAAAAAGGTTTGAAATGATTTTAAACATTAAAACTCAGGCTTCTACAGACACTTACCTTTCCTAAGAACAATTGTGAGTCGAAGCTTTGAACTGTACGCTTTGTCTCAACTTTGCAACTTCACCAATCTTCAATCAACTCAAGACTCAACCATACTTTGGCACGGAATATGAAAACATTAAAAATATGGACTTTACATAGTTGTTTTTAAACAGTTACATGTAACTGTTTCAAAATTTATGACTAAAGAAAAGAAAATTAGGATGAATTGATATGAAACACCCACACTTCCACAAATTACTCACACAATGAAACACCCATGGCCAAAACTTGACCCATAGCCATACTACGTGAGTAATTGAACCCACACAAAAACAGTTTCATGTAACTGTTTTGCTATATGTAATTGTTTTTTGATGTAACTGTTTACAGATTTGTGCAGAAGAAATGGTAAATGTAAAACAATTATATGTAACTTTTTATGTTATATGCTTATATGTAATTATTTTTTGATGTAACTGTTTACAGATTTGTGTAGAGTAAATGCAGAATGTAAATTAGTTTATGAACTTATGCGTGTATAATTGGTTTTAGATATAATTCTTACAAAAAAGAGTGTTTTCTAAAACAGTTACATGTAACTGTTTAAAGATAAACTTAAGATTAATTGTTATTTTTGTACACGCGTTTGATAGAATAAGTGTTGAAGCCAATGGAGAAGGCATTGGAGAAACAAAAATAGGGGTTGGTAGAGCTAGCGCAAAATATGGTGGTTTTACCACAAGATCTCGTATAGAAACTGATGATTTCACCACCAAAGGAGGTGTTAGAGAAGTTGGAGCAAGGGTTGGGGGAGTTGGTGCAAAACCTAGAGGTTTCACTACCAGATCTAGTGCAAAAACTTCATCGGAGCAAGTCACCACCAAATCTCATGCAAAAATTAATGGTTCCACCACTGGACGAGATGTTGGAGAAGATGGAGTGGGGTCGGTGAAGCTACTATAAATACTTGTGGTTTCACTATCAGATTTGGTGTAGAAACTTCACAAGAGGAGATTCTAGAGAAGGAGGAGTAAGATATTGACAGTGAATGGACAGTAGAAACTTCTTTAGAGAGAATACAAGTATAAAGGTAGTAGCAGAACGTTATAAACACATGTGAGTGATGAAGGGTATTTTTGTCTATATCTATTTTCATGGACTTGAGGCTGCACAAATATTTTTATTGGACTTATTACTACAGAAGTCCAATTTTATAGACTTGCGGGCCAAAATTCCCATAAATAAATAAATAAAGAGCTTTAGGTGCGGCTTTGGCTTACGTAGGTAATACGACATTGTTTGTGGTGGGTCACCAACTCACCATCAACCCGCAACACATCATAAAACGGCAGGAAAACTCACACTAGCAGCTTTCACATCAAAGCCCCCAATTTCTAGGGTTTATGAAGAAGTCAACTTTGCTTTCCTCGCTCTAAGAAAGGAAAGAAAAATTTTCACTCACTTTCTCGGATTCGAAACGAAAATAAAGGAATGCTGCCATACAAAATGAGAGGAATCAACATGGATTTCCCGTTCAAGGCCTATGATTGCAAGCTCGTTTACATGGAGAAATTCATCCAATCCTTGCAAGACATAAGTCTTCTACTCGATTTCCATCTTTTTGGTTGCAAAGAAATGTTCATTAGCCCTATAATCATCTACAACAAGATAGACCATAGCTAATGTGTTCTTTATACATATATATGATATGGGTATGATAGAGAAGTTTTCAGAAGTGATTTTTTTTGGGAAAATTACACTTTGCCCCCCTCATCTTTTGCTCGAAATCACTTTTCACTCCTCATCTACAAAATCCTACAAATACCCCCCTCAATTACCGGAACACGTTAAATGGATGACGGCGTTAACGGAATGAATAAAATGACCATTTTGCCCCTAATGCTAAAGAAGCACCACCTCAACTCCATTGCTAAACCCATATACAAACCCTAACCCCAACCAAACACAGAGAAATCATCAACCACCATCATCGTCGTTGGGTCATCACCGTCCATCTCAGAGCAACCAGCAAACCGGCGGCAGCTCTTCTGACCCCGAAGCCCCTCCTCCTCACCCCCTAAACACTCACCGTCGCTGTTCTTCTCTTCGCCAAGCATGAAGCTCATCGCTGGCGTGAGGGTTTGGAAAAGAGAAAAAAAAATAGCAAAATTGCAAATGGATGACTCACCACTGTTCGTCAGCGAGGATGGAGAGCGTGGGAGCTTTGAGCATCCGACGGTAGTTCAAATCTACAACCACTATGAAGAACCGCAACGACTAAAAGCGATAATCCGACGGTAGTTTGTAGATCGCTATTGAGTTGCCGTGGACGGTGTACGGCCATCGGTGAGGAAGGTTTAGGCTTCAGATCTGAATCTTATTTGTCAATGAATGGGTTTGGGTTCAAGCATCAAAGAGATATAAAGAAAAAAAAAAAAAAAAAAAAAAAAAAAAAAAGGTCGAACGAAGAAGAAGCAGCCATGGCTGCCAACCTACCATTGCTACTGCTTCTCCTTTCTCATTTTTTTGCTTTTCCTACCTTTTTCTCAGCAACCAAACGGTGCATTTAGGGTTTACTCTGGTAAATTAAGGTGAGGGAGAGCACGTGAGCCTGCTATAGTTCTCAGTCGAAGCAGATCCGACCCATAGCCATTGATCTCAGGTCATCCGTGGAGGAATCTACGGTTGTGGTTGAAAAATCAGGTAGTTATGTGAGCGTCTGCAAATAGATGTTACAGATTTATATATTTGTTTTTCTTACCCTGTGTTTGGCTACCGAGAAAATTTGGGGAAATGAGAAAAAAAAATCCTCTTTTTTTTTTTGGGTGGGGGAAATCAGGTGACTATATGAGAAGGCAAAGATGCATTTGGCTATTTTCTTGGCCTAGGCATTATACAATCGGAGCAACTGTTCATCGCCGCCTCTTAGGCTGCTCCTATGGTTTTTATCTCTATGGCTTATCAATGGGGTTTGGCAGCACTTGAGAGCCAACACCAGAGAGCAGGTTAGACAGAGAAGATGGTATACAAGGGCATTTTTGGCATAAAATCACATTAAATTGGTCACGTGCAACACACGTGATGAATTTCCGTTAAAAGTCTCACGGTTGGTAGACAGAGGGGATTAAAATGATAATGTTTAAAACTTCAGGGGGGTATTTGTAGGATTTTGTAGATGAGGGGTGAAAAGTGATTTCGGGCAAAAGATGAGGGGGGCAAAGTATAATTTTCCCTCTTTTTTTTTTTTTTTTTTTATCATTTTGTTATCAAGTGAAGGAAGGCTATCACAGGGTTATTTTAATTTAGCCTGCATATGGTCAACTTCTTATAGTGTATCAACTTCACTATATATATAGGATGATGATTAGGTAAGCACATGCCGATATAACTTATATCAACACTAGCATTTAGTAATTGAACTATAGCTAGGCCAAGGCCACCCCCAACATTGGAAATTTTCCATCTTATATGATGTATAAGTGTTCCCACCTTTTGGTGACTAGATTCCAATCAAATATCAAAAAAAGGTATTACCTATTAACTTATTACAAATTGATTATCAACCTATTACGAATTGACTACTAATTATTTTGTTTTTGGTATTACATTGTAAAGTAGTCATCAAAACGTAATTTACTAGTTTCAATTTTTTAGACAACAAAGCACAATGGACCAATGGTCCCTCCCAATAAGCACAATGGCAATTTTTACTACTTTTTATTGTCCCAAAATATTTGTCCGCTTTGAAAAGTGAAACCATAATTTTAACAAACTTTTATATAATATCCTTTGTTCTATCAACAAGTATATTTTTATATCATGAAGAGTTGTAATAAGGGGAAGGATAGTTTTGAAAAAAGGGGTTTAGTCAATGCATTAATTATTTTTTCTTAAACTGTGTGCTTTGTCAAACTTAGTATATCTTTGTAGGATGGAGGGAGTATGCAAAAGGTAAAAGGTCCAAAGTAATTAGCCAAAAAACAAACATATTTTCCTGTTGTTTCAGCCTTTTTTTATTTTTTATTTTTTTTATTTTAACGTTTGGATTTACCCTAGACCTTTTTCAAACAAAAACCTTGAGCACACCAGATAGTGCCAGTCGGTAGAGAGCATCTCACTGGAGACTATCATTGCTCTATGTCTATATATTAAGATACGTTTTTTGGTTTTTTATCTTTTATGTTTTTACCTTTTTAAAACCTTCTTCAGGTTTATTGTTGCTGTCAACCCCTCTACTCTTTTTTTTTTTTTGGTCATGATTTTAGAGAAGTATAAGTAAGATCCAATCGTTTACCTCCCATTCAATATATTAATTTAATCTTGAATCTTAGTATGATTCTCATACTTGAATTGTAAAAAAAAACTTTTATTCATACTTTGGCCATCCCTGAGATAAAATTCTGGTTCCATCCCTGCTAGCATTGGAGGTTGTACCTCGTGCATTAGTGGGTTTTGTGTGCGCGCTTGTATTTATCTTAATCTTTACACACTTCTGACACAGGATTTGACGTTCAAAATGGGGTTTGCTTAAGCGTCTTGATTTTGTTATTATTATTATTATTACTATTATTATAAGTTCATTATAAGCAACTTAGGTTGGGAAGTTTCAAAGTTGTTTCCGAAACTAATAATACGGTTAATGGGTGACTCAGTTTTAGTATGTTGGTAGTTAAATGACTTTAGATTCAATGTGCCCTTTTAAAGTTGTTTTCACGCACAAAAAGAAGCATCAAAGTGGGTTCTTTGATGAATTGATCATGAATGCTTAAAGAATTACCAATTTATTTTGGCGTATATGTTTTACTATACTCGCATTTTTCTCCCAATTAATTTTTATAGAATTGATATGAGTACAAGAACATGTTTTAGTCCATAATCTCTGGGTATGATGCTGACCTGTATTTTTCCAAACCTTAAATTGGTAAAAGCTTATTATCTACTCCCTCCCTTTCAAATTAAGTGTCCCCTTTGAAAAAACACGCTTTTTAAGAAAACCATATTGAAAGCTTTCGCATCAATGCATATATTTTGAGATTCCAATTTTGACCTCGAGTGTGTAAAACATTAGAAAAAGAGAGAATACATTTTTAGGGGTATTTTAGGAAATGAATAACAAAGAATCAATGACTTTTGAAATTAATAAGACAATTATTTTGAAACATCCTAAAAAAGAAAGTAGGACACTTATTTAAGAACGGAGGGAGTATATTTCCTCTCATCTCTTGCTTGCTTGCTATGACATGCATTGATGCACGATGTTAGTGTGATGCGTGGTAATGGAAATGTCTTATATAAGGATTGTGACCACAATAAGCTAATTTGGCTATCTATTTATTATCTGATTTTTTATGTTAAGTGCAATTGCCATTCCTGTAACGCTTCAAGCTGGGCAGTAAGGGGGTTCATGTGTTTGAGTTTTATCTTATTATTTCCTTTTATTATTATTGTTGTTGTTTCTTTCCCTGCAGTCATTCATTCCTTGACTTGCATTGTTTTGGTCTTTTTGTTATTTTCTTCCATTGGTAACAAGCTTGAGAGTTGGTAGATTACTTGAATTGTTTAATTATACTCAGGAAACCTGCCCACCCTCATGCATTTGACATCATGCTGTTTTTCTATATATCTATAAATAAATGGCAGACATTAAACCTCTACAGATCTACTTCAACAATACATGCTTATTAAAAGCTATACTTAACGATGTGGCGCATGATTACTTGTGTTCTGTTGCTTTTCAGCCTGCTTGATTTCTTAAAAAATAGTTTGAAATCCTAGGGCTACCTGAAATCTCAATGAATTCATCTATGTCCCATCTTACCTTGTAAATGTCTGGTTCACATGATCGGCTACCAATATGCCTACTTAGGATTGTTTGCCTAGGAAGTTTATTTTTGATTGATAACCATGCCCAGAAGTAATTAGGCATGATAGGGCCACAGACAAAAAATATAGATCTTTGAAATTATTGTTCAAACAATTATCTGCTTGAGTATGACACACACTTATCTTGACATTCATCTTGATGGAATTGAAAGGTTACGCAAATTTATTGCCAAAATTTTGGCCCTTTTTTTTGTAATGAAGAATGTTTCAATGTCCAAATTTTTGTTATTGCTGTAAATATTACTATATTAGTTGTGATGCATAGGAATCAGGTGCTTCATGAACTTAAATTTTAGAGAGATTTATACAGAACTAATGATGTTGGGTATATTTGCTTTACCTAACCAGTCAAATTTTTGAACTTTGAGCTTTGCTTAAGAATTTGATGCTTTAACTGATTTTCAAATCCATAGAAATTTAACTTGCTCAAAATTAGGGAACGAACATGCAGGCCCAAAATGGTAGTATTAAGATCTCGGGAGCAGTCGTGCATTCATGAAGAAGTGAGTCTACTTCGTGGGAGAGCACAGACAAATGCTTGCCATTACCTTTGTAAAAAGCGGAAAAAGAAACATTGCGTCCATTATCCTCGTGTAGCAGGTAATTCTTTGTCTTGAGTGTGCATATATACTAATTATAAATAACGTAACGGTAATTTCATGGTTTTTCATTGTTTTATACTTTAAATTGGCACAATCTTTGATGTTATATTTTAGGTACCTTTGCGTTCTCTTGGTCATTTTGAGTGCCATAGTCTATGGTTTTACAATATACTGGCCAAACTTTTAGGGTTTAGGGGCCAATGCAAAGTTCCATATTATTCTCAACACACTCTGTAATATGTTTTGACATATCACGGTCAATGTTTAACTTCTTTGGTAAGACCACATCTTGTCATTTGTGATGGATGTCAACATCCTCTGTAGATTTTATTTTATTTTTGGATAAGGATCTTATAGGGCTTTTCATGCCCTTTAAGCTTTGATCATCCGATAACTCTTTATTTTTGTATTCATTCACAAACCAGACAATCTTATGGTAATAAAAACGAAAAAAAAAAAAAAAAAAAAAAAGAAAAAATCCTACAAGATCCCTACAAGGAAATTTCGTACAGAGGATCAAAATTTGTCGAGAAGCTATTTGTCAACTATTTTGACTATTTATTGCTTGTGTGACTTCTTGAGTATGAATAATTGCACCAAGAAAATCGTAATACTAACAACTAAAACAACAATGATTATAATATAAGAATAATGGACATTATTAGCCACAATATTAATATAAAAATTATTGCAACTTATGTCAATAAAAATTATATTTGACGATCTATTAGCGGAGATAAAATCCTTCAGATTTGGACAAAACTAGTCTTAGTTACATACTAAATTTTATTTATGCATCTATATTTTTGGCTATTTTCCCATTAAAAGGGAATGGGTTGAATGAGTAATGATAATACACGATCCCTTGTCTCACGATCTTGAATGCCATGCCCATCTCCATGTTGATACATGCACTGACCCGTCCTTCCAAGGTTCATTGCAATTCCAAAATAAGTCTTCGAGAAAGGAGAACTTGCTAGTCGTTCTTTATTGATCTTCTTCCATGTCTCACCAATCAAATACCTTATGTGATCACGAGCCTCTTCTTCTGAAGCACCAGTTTCATTCATGTAACATTGGATTGATTTGGGAACATCTCCTCTTTTCAACTCATACTAATTAAAATTATAAGAAAAAAAAAAGAAAAAAAAAAGAAAGAAAGAAATAAATAAACTATGAATTAGGTAATGTTAATGAGAAACTATTAGGGAAAGTGTGGAGTCGTGGAGATCACATACCGATGATGTTTCTAGATCATCTGCAAGCCGTAAAATCATTGATGACCAACGGATTATGTCGGGATATTTCTCCAAGCATTCCAATGCCTCTTTTGTCACTGGATTCGTCACAAAAAAATAGGCATGCACTAATATTACAGGACCCGATACTGAAATCCATGCGTTCTCAATGTATTCCTCTAGGGTGGGTGTATATCCATTGAAGTACCACTTGGCCTCTTGTAGGTATGATTTACATAGATCTGCCCACTGCAACATTTAGAATGTTATAATGAATCAAGAAAACTGCAGTACACTAAGGCCGTGCTTGTTTGGTCGGAATCGGAGGGAATCAGACCATTGAAATCTCTTTTAATTTCATTGCTTTCTCCCCCATTCAGGCTAAACAAACTTGCCATAAGGAGCTACAGAGTGTTATTAATGTCAAAACTTAAGACATATAAAAAAAAAAATGGAATTTAGAAATCAAATCCTTACTGCTTTTTTCAGATATGGAAGGATGTAAGAATCTTGTCCCTTAAGAGCGTCATAAGCCATTTCATTAATAGAGTTGTATAGTGCAAGGAAACATATCTTCATATAGTCTGGAAGTTGGTCCATGGCATTGATATCCCACCTGAAAGGAAGAACAAAACATATAGATATATAAATTTTCAAGTCAAAGATTTCCAGCGGGAAAAAAAAAAGAGTTTTTTATGACATATATTTGAATCTTCGATCCTAGCCCTCCTACCAACCTCTCAACCACATCGGTAAAGATCTCGAGTTCATCCAATGTGCCATACACATCATAAACATCATCGATTGTTGTTATCAGCGTATTAACCTTTGTGGACATTCTCCTACAGTATCCAAACTCGGGCTCGAATATCTCTCCCACAGTCCAAAAGAAATTCTCCATCAACCTGTCCCTTGCAAAGCTCAACTTTTCCCCTAGACCTGTGCTTCTCCACCACCTTGACATGACCCAAGGGAGAAAAAAAAAAGTTAGTTTTTAAATATAATTTCACTTTATTGTGTTCAACCTTAATAAGGAGAAATTTTTTATTTTTTATTTTTTTTAATTACCTTGACATTTGTGTGAGATCCTCTTGGTGTGTTGCTTGCACCATGTTAAAGTCCAATTTAGCAAGCTCAAGCAGAATAGGATTCATATCTTGTTGTCTCTGGTATACGTCGATAAACCACCTTGCCTCTAACCTCAGCATCCTCCAGTGTAATGGGAGCTCTAAGGCATGGCTCACTAGTATGGCCAGATTCTGATCTTCGGTTTCTTTGATGAGGTATTTGTCAAGATGCTTGGCTGTGAAATTTCTAGCCTCTTCCAATGTACTTTCACCTTCCATTGAGAGGTATGAAGCTTCATACAGACTTAGCATTCCCTTAGTATCCTCACGAAGGCATGCCTTGAAATTTCCCATCTCGTCCTTGAAGCTATTGAATACCTCTGCAATTAAAAAAAAAAAAAAAAAAGATCCAAAATTTTAGTATCCAACTTCCCTTTTTTCCTGTTTTATTTTTGGGTAAAAAAAAGAAAAAAAAACCCATAATGTTTGGCCCATTTCTCTCGTAATCCTCCTAAAGAAAAATTGATTGCAATATCTCCGTAGACAGCTTATAGATTTAGCAATTAACGCCACCTTTAACCGCTGTTCATGGAACTAAACGGAAGAACATCGCGTGATCACTCTTAATTCTATGAACGGTAATTCACACAATAACTCTAATTGCTAAATTTTTTAGTTATTTGGAAGGACATTAATTGCAACCATTTTTTTTTTGCTTTTTCTTTTGGGGGTTACGTGAAAAATAACTGAACCCTAGGAAGATTTCTTGTAGTCTACCCTTTAATTTTTTGAAAAGTAGACAAATGACTAAAATTCATTCAAGTACGTACCTTGAGGCACATCATACCCATGTTGTCTTAAGAGTCTAAACTCAAGAGCTACAGCATAAAGATTTTCTGTCTTCCACTGACCATTATTGTAGTTGCTGTATATGCTGTTCAATATTTTCCTTATTTCTTCCTCGAAGTGATAAGACACTCCAAGCCTTTGCAAGATATGGATTAGCTCGAGTTGATCCAAAGGCTCCACCACTTTATCAAGCATCATTCTCACCTCAGCCTTCAACTCATTCGACCGTCTAGTGTATGCATCTCCCTACAAAATATTACTTTTGTTAGAAAAGCATCAATAGCAAAGATAACTTACTAATTAATAGTTACAATAATTTTAGTAACAATACAGTAGTGCTATTTATATCAAATCATTTTTTTCAAATTCAACATCCCACAATGAGAGGGCTGCCCTCTTGGTATTGGATATGTTTTTGATTCACTAATTCAAACTCGGATTTGTTATGTTTTGACATCATTTGGGATACTGAATTTGAAAAAAAAAAAGAAAAATGTCAAACAACTAGTATTTTTCTCGTGACTACATACCACGTAATCACTTCTCAATGACTGCACAAACTCGTAATCCCAAATGGGAGGTTGGTAGTTTGCGGATCGCCGGACGATAGTACTTCGTTCCAAAGATTTGGTGGCCGCCATGCAATGGATAGTAGGACGGATGCTGCCACCTCTGATGTATGTCCCAAGTGAGACTCTTCTTCTAAATGGCAGCCTAGTGAAAGTGCAAACATTGGGGGTTAGAGCAAGCTGATGAGTAGCCATTGAAGTATGATCGATATCTAGCTAGAAAAAAGCTAACTCCTATAATGGTTGTGTGGTGCCTCAAGGTAGGGGGCATTTGAGGCATATATACGCACATGATGAAGGTCCTCACTCCTCTGTAATGGTGGCTGCAATAACATGCATGAGATACTTGTGCAGAATTTGAGGAAAAGTTAAATTATCCAGGGCCCACCTAGTACTCGTACCAATCTGAGGATATCTGCTATCTAGCTACAAAAAACTAACTCCTATAATGGTTCCGTGGTGCCTCAAGGTTGGGGGCTTTTGAGGCATGTACACACACATGATGAAGGTCCTCACTCCTCTGCAGTGGTGGTGGCTGCAATAACATGCATGAGATACTTGTGCAGAATTTGGGGAAAAGTTAAAATATCCAGGGCCCGCCTAGTACTCGTACCAATCTGAGGGTATCTGCCTGCCTCACATGGAAACATCATCTTCTTTTTAGGAGAATTACAGATTGATCGGGTTACGGGTAAAAAATTACACTTTGGAGCCATTCTTAGTTAAATTAGGCGTTATTTACTAAGAAATTAGTAACGATTTCTATTAAATTGTAATTATTTTCTCATAAACTAACCAATCTAAAATTCTTTTCTTTATTTACTCGCTCCGTCCCATAAGAACATATATCTCCAATGGTGTGTTAAAAAATGTGCTATAACTATATTTTCGCAATAGCACACATTATTGGTGCCCCAATGGTATGCTAAAGAATAGCAATAGCTAACCCTTGTATTATATTTGGCACACCCATAAGCTAAAATAGCACAAAGTTAGGTAAAAAAGGGAAAGAGATCGTGGTTGTGCCAAAAAATTACATATTGTATCATTTGCACCATTGAAGCATATTGTGCCAAATTATAGTATTTGACACTGTAGCATATGCTAAAATAGTAATAGCACAGATAATATAACTCACATAACTGGAGATGCTCTAAAGATAGACAATTTTTGTTATTTTTATGTCCCAAAATGTTTGTTCATTTTAAAAATTCAAATCATAAATTTTTTTAATTTTTTTATACCACCTTTTATTATTTCAATAATTACTTTTAATACAGCACTCAATAATTAATATCGAGTAAGAGGCTTTTCTTAAATTACGTGTTTTGACAAACTCAACTTATGTTATGGGGCAGAGACTATTTTTTGTTTTTTGACCAGATATTTATTTAACATTAATTAGACATACATGTTTTGCAAGTGGAAAACCTTGGTCTTCATGAGTGGTGATCTTGGATATTTATTTAACATTAATTTTATATTTATTTAACATTTCACGTGCACGATCTTTTGGTATTCGTGAGTGGTGATCTTGGACTGTTGGATGAGGATATGTCGGACGATATCAGTGGCTCACATCAAAAAAAATTTTTAACACCAATTGTTGATGGTTACTTGGTTAATTTGGGGACTTTGATTAAGACATAAGATGTGTTGTAAGGATTTCATTAAGACGTAAAATGGAGGATTATGACAGTATTTTATAATAGCGTCAGGATCTATGGACTTAATTTTTGCACTTTATTTTTGCACCTCATCTTTAAGCTATTGGATTCACAAGATCCAACAGTATTCAAGAAAGCTGATGTGGCAAAGCTCCACTCACCATTTGACAAATCAGCTGAAATGCAAAAATGAAGTGCTTTATATGAGTCCATGGATCCTAACCCTTTATAATATATATTCATGTCTTAGTTCGTCATCTGCCTAACATGATAATGATTATAAAAAGCAAGTAAAAAGATAGGGAATAGATGGAAGAAGGTAAAACATGTAAATGATCATAAAACATGTAATTCACTTCTACTTCTAATAATAATAATAATAATAATTAATAATAAAAGGGAAGGTTTCGTTACTGTAGCTTCGTTCGTTGAACCGCAAAAAGACTAAGGTATTCGGCCCGCCTGTTTTGCATGTGCATGTGTTGCTTGCTTATCTCATGTAGCTTCGTTCCAACTGGTTTGCAACTTTGCATATCTCACTATTATGGTGTCCACGTGCATGGCTTTAATCGGGTGGTTTTTTTTGGGGTGGCCGGTGGGGTAAGTACTTTGCGTGGTTTCACTAGTATTTATGAGAGCATCTCCAATGGTGTGAGCTATATTAGTTGTGTTATTGATATTTTAGTATATGCTACAGTCTCAAATGCTATAATTTAGCACAATGTGCTCTAATAGTGCAAAAGATACAATAAGTAATTTTTTTGGCACAACCACCATCTCCTTTTATATATATATATATATATATATATATATATATATATATTTATTATTATTATTATTATTATTATTATTTTTTATCAACGGGAAATAGTATTATTAATTAGAATGGGTTGGGAAACAAGATACACCCTGCTGGAAAACAGCTAGCAAGTAGGAAACACCCCCCTGCAGCCGAGAAGCTGCACTCAAAGCATACACCACCCATGGCCAAACACGCCCTCCAATACACCCGCTAACAGAACGAGAAAATAAAAAAATAAAAAAAGAGTAGAGGAGCAGCAAATAAGAAAGCAGAGGAAAAACAGAGGCTACAATTGGCGAGAGATAGCCCAGGAAGTAGCTGAAGCAACACCAGGAGAATTGAAGCCAAGAAAGCTCACAACCAAGCCAAGAAAGGAGCTAAACGCGAAACACCTCCCTTGGCCATCCAATCTGCTACACTATTCACTTCTCTTGGTTCATGCGACACAATAACTGATTTAAACATCTGAGGGGATTATATGTAAAGGGCCTAAACATTAGGAGGGTTTCTTGCAGTTTATCCTTTATTTGGTCTTTTTTTTAAAGGAAGTATACAAATAACTAAAATTCATTCAAGTACGTACCTTGAGGCACATTATACCCATGTTGTCTTAAGAGTCTAAACTCAAGAGCTACAGCATAAAGATTTTCTGTCTTCCACTTACCATTATGGTAGTTGCTGTATATGCTGTTCAATATTTTCCTTATTTCTTCCTCGAAGGGATAAGACACTCCAAGCCTTTGCAAGATATGGATTAGCTCGAGTTGATCCAAAGGCTCCACCACTTTATCAATCATCATTCTCACCTCGGCCTTCAACTCATTCGACCGTCTAGTGTATGTCTCTCCCTACAAAATATTACTTACTGTTAGACAAGCATCAATAGCGAAGATAACTTACTAATTAATAGTTACAATAATTTCAGTAACAAAACGGTAATGCTATTTATCTCAAATCATTTTTTTCAAATTCAATATCCCACAGAGAGAGGGCATCTCGGTGTTGGACATGTTTTTAATTTACTAATTGAAATTCAGATTTGTTATGTTTCGATATCATTTGAGATACTGAATTTTTGAAAAAAAAATAATGTTAAACAACTAGCATTTTTCTCGTGACTACACACCACATAATCACTTCTCAGTGACTGCACAAACTCGTAGTCCCAAATGGGAGGTTGGTAGTTTGTGGATCGCTTGATGATAGTACTTTGTTCCGAAGATTTGGTGGCCCCCATGCAATGGATAGTAGGACGAATGCTGCTACCTCTGATGTATGTCGCAAGTGAGATTCTTCTAAATGGCAGAGCCTAGTGAAAGTGCAAACATTGGGGTTAGGGCAAGCTGATGAGTAGCCATTGAAGTATGATCCGATATCTAGCTAGAAAAAAAAAACTCCTATAATGGATGTGTGGTGCCTCAAGGTAGAGGGCATTTGAGGCATATACACACACATGATGAAGCCGTTGATTGGCATGTGCTTGCTGGAGCTAATCTGACGCATTTATGATACGAGTATTTTGGAGGAATTTTATTGGCTGGACGGTTTGATGCAAGTTTTTCTCTGTTTTTTCTCTTTACGAGACGAAAAGAGTAACTTTTTTTTTTACCAGATATTTATTTAACATTTCACATACAAGTTTTGCATGTGGAAAGTCTCTATCTTTATTTATTTTTAATTTGATTTAACATTTCACTTACACGCTCTTTTGGTCTTTGTGAGTCGTGATATTTAGTGGCTCACATCATCCAACTTTTTTAACACCAATTGTTGATTTTTATTTTATTTTTTATTTTTGGGGTAAACACCAACTTATGTATAAGACAATTAAATACCAATAATTCACAAAAGATTCTTGGCATCTCTAGTCTCTAGCCAGGACAAATCATAGCTCGCAGGGGTAGACAGGCCATAGGCATAATTTTGTCATCTACATAGAGGGCTCTCCACTCTTCCGATCCCATTAATCACCATCTTATCTCATATATAAGACAATTCAATACCAATAATTCATAAAAGATCGACTCTTGGTTCTTCAAATCCCACAAATCACCATTGCATTACAGTTTAAAAACCAAAAAGATTCTTTCATGTATGTCCAAGATTTCTTGTGTCTCTCTCTCTTGTACGTTTAGCAAGGAATTAAAAGACTTCAAAAGAAGGGAGGGTAATATTTAGAACTATTACATTATGACTATGTTTGGTACGTTGGATTAAAAGTTTCAGGTTGGATATGATAGATCGAATTATCAGATGAAGAAAAATTCTTTGCTTGCTTTGTTTGAAATAGGGAAGATGATACCTTAAACATTTTTCTATTACCTTATTCTTTTAAATGGGATAGTATCCTAGGATAAAAATATACCACCTCTTTCAGTGGGTTTTTTATATCTCACATATGCATGGAAGATATATATAACTATCCTACATATAGCATATCCCTTATTTGAAAATAGTACCAAACACATGAAAATGATATGTTTATTCTATCCAACCTATCCAGTATACCAAACATAGCCTAAATGAATTTTATTTTTTTTTATTTTTTATTTTTGTAGTTGGCAATTTGCACCACAAGACTTTTTTTTTTTATCCCTCACTTATTTTAAACTTCCCAAGGTTTTAAGAAAACTATAAAAGGTTTTCATAAAACTAGCCGCATTATGTACTAGAAAACATCATTTTGAACAAATTTTCAAAAGAAAGTTTTTTTCAAAATCTATTGTTTAAATAGACTTATTTGGCCAAAATCTATTGTTTAAGTGAACTTTTTGGCCATTTAATGAAATAGGAAGGGTAAATGACAAAAAAATTAACCTACTTAAACAATAAATTTTGGAAAATTTTTCTTCAACAAAGTTTTTCAAGATGATGTTTTGTAACTAATAGTGCGGTAAGTTTTCATGAAAACATTTTATATTTTTCATAAAATTGTTTTCATGAAAACTGGCCTTGAGAAATTAAACTTAAAATAAGTGGGGGATTAAGAGCAAGTCTTGGGATACCAATAGAGACCCTTTTTTTGAGTAACTAAAGAAAGAATGACTTGGGTTTAGATGGCCTTGCATGGTTAGAAGGTTGAGACCATGGGTTAAGGAAAAATCTTCCCTAAGCTAAAAGGTAAAACTCACTCCTAGTTCATACTAAAAAATATTTTAAAAAAATAATGGTGTGACTTGCTCTGGGCTTAACCCTAAGGTAACTCTGCCCTTATCAATGGGTCGGGACGGGGTAGATGTGAAGTGCTTGGTGGTCTGTTTGTGTTACATATGATTTAAAATTAATGTAATTATTTGCATTGATTTGCTATAAGTAACCAGTGGTTACTTTATCTTCGCCTACAAGAAATGTTGCTCTTTTGACTGTTCGCATCTATAACCTTTATTGCATCTGTTACACAACATTGCATGTAACCATGTCACCCATTAACACCACGAATTACTTGTCATTTACACACCACTAACATAGTAATTACTCACCATAAGGCACATAGCCGATGGGTAGTTAATACATTTACATACACAGCATCTGAAAGAGATATAATAGAAAAATTTGCTATTGTCTTTATTCTATCATTCATTTTTTAAGCTTTTCAATTTTCATTGAGACATATTTTCGTGAGCATTGGGCAATTTAAGGTTAGTGGGAAGTCTTAGCTGCACACAAAACTACCTGGAGGATCATTGTATCTTGAGAGAGAAACATCAAGCAAACCCAGTACAGATGGGGGCATATTTTTTCTAAGAATAGTGCTTCGTGGCGTGCCTTGATTCATAGACTATTTCTAAACAATATTTCTTATAAAATTGTTATTGTTGACGATCATATTATTTTGATGATTATTTGTTGTTACTAAATTAATAGTAATTCCTAACCTATATTTCCAACAGTATGGTCCCTAGGCGCTTGAAGGGTGTTCCATCAATAGTACTGTAATGTAAATTTCTTGGGAAATTCTTTCATGTACAAAATTTTTTCTTGAGGAAATGCTTTCATGTACATCAATATGAAAGTACTTTAATGTAAATTTCTTGGGAAATTCTTTCATGTACATTTTTTCTTGAGGAAATGCTATCATGTACATCAATATGAAAGTGCTGTGATGTAAATTTCTTGGGAAATACTTTCATGTACATTATTTTTTCTTACGCTATGTTTGGATAAAGAATTTGTAGGTGGAATTTGTTTTTGAAATGGAATTTGTAAACTTTTTATAGAGATGAGATGGACAAAATCCTTTTAAAAATTTTACAAATTCCATTTCAAAAGCAAATTCCATTTAGAAATTCCTTATCATAGCGTAAGGAAATGCTTTCATGTACATCAATATAAAAGTACTGTGATGCAAATTTCTTAGGGATAAATATTTTGCCCTCCAAAGAAATGTTTATGGCCCACACCTATTCCCCGTGATTTTTCCTTTTGTTTTTTTCTTCCCCTACAAGACTAGAGGCCTCTCACTCATCTACATCTATATTTATACTACTTCAAAACGCCTCTTAATTATAAAATTTTTTGATCTACAATATTACCTTCATTTACAATTATAAATACATTTTTACCCATCCTAAATTTTATTTATTCTCCATTTAATTCAAAACGTTAGAAAATGTTTTAAAAAATTGATAATGCATAAGTGTTATAATAAGGAGAACTGCTTGAAATAAGGCTCCAGAGCTACACAAGTGGAAGAAGAGCCCAAGCCGCACAAGCTTACCGTACGTGATTGGATGGACAAGTACAAACAGCACAATTTTTGGATTAGTTTTGCAAGGACACCTTCACTTGAGATATATCCAGTTATTCATGACATCCTTTGTTTAAGCGGAACCTGCAGGATTGTTTGTTTTACAAAGGTGGCCATTTGGATGGTCATGAAGCCGATTACAAGGCTAGGTTTGCTTGTCGTAGGTATGTTGATGTATCATGGCATGGGCTTCCTTTATTCATTGTATGTTATAATTTTTTATTTTTTATTTTGGTTTGACAATCAGGTTGTCTGGATCAACTTACGCGCATTTCGACTAAATCTCTTTCTAGATGATCTAAAAAGTGTACTCCCCCACATTGACCTGGTGCATTTAGGAATTAATTCCGGGAGTTATGATTTCATTCTAATAGAGTTCTTCTCTTCTTACTGGAATAAAAATTAAAAATTAAAAATAAATAAAATAAAAATTCTTGTAGCAAAGTTAGTATAGGAAACCGTCGTTGTGCTATATTATACACACTTCCTTCAACTTTCTCTAGCAAGGTTACTGTGAGTCGGAGCAAGTTGGTATTTATCTTCCCTTTTTTGCCTTCTTTTTGTTATTAGGGGGAATTTTAGATTGGTCAGCCTATGGGAAAATAATTACACTTAGTAGTCATTGTTAGTTAAGATAGTAGTCATTTACTAGAAAGTTATTAGAATTTTTCCCTTAATTGTAATTATTTTCCCGTGGCCTGAGGAATCTAAAATTCCCCCTTGTTATTTTTGTTCTCAATGCAACTCTCTGGTTTTAGTTGTCAACATTTGCTTCTAGCTTGTGGAAGACCACCAATGAACCATTGACGTGTCAATTTGTGGGTTGGGAAAATCAACTTGACCGGCCATCTGTAATCACGAAAAGAAAAGAGAAAAAAAATCTACTTTCGCAACACAACTCAAAACACGTGTCATTAAATTTGTCCTATACTTAGTTTTTTTTTATCACAAATTATTATTTTTACTTCTCCAGTATTTTTATCACAAATTGTTATGTTTACTTCTCCAAAGCCTTGAATTAGGTCCTAAACTATGGATCTATCAACCTTCCAGATTATAGTATAATTAATCAAATTATTGAAAAAAAAAAAAACAACTTAAACCGATTCATATGCACTGTATGTGTGCGACAACTAGTAATATTCAAATATATACTACTTATCTCTTTATTCGTAACCTTATGATCTAGTAGTCTTTTTACTTTGTCGACCTTATCATGGTTCAACTCTTCCATGAGCACGGCTATTTGTGCCTATGTTGGTGTTGGGAGATTATGGAGGAAATTACAACAGAATCTATTGGGCTGGATGAGTGGATTTCCTGGCAGGTTAGGTCATTTGGTCTTGTGGGCATGAGACCTAGCTCGTTGTGTTTGTCCAATCGGTGTTGGGCAACAAGAGGAGATTTTTGCCTACTACAATAATAATATGATATGATTATATCAGATGAGAACAACAAGAGGTGCATTAATGATTTCTAAAACTTACGCATTAAGTGCAAGCTTTTGGATTCGACTTCTTATTCCCTATTTGGATCATATACTAATTAAGTTCCGGACTATGCTATTTTACTCATTTATTTCACTCATATTCTCTCACATATCCATATATGGCAGTTTTTCCTTATTTTATACTGAACCCTACATGATTGTTTTCACCTATGCATTTTTGACACATAAGATGAGTAGTAAAAATGAATGATAAAAAATTGATGAAATAGCATTTTTCATCCCAAATATTGACATGAAATAGGTGGTATCATTGAATTTGAATTTGATGTTGTAGTGCAAAAACACAACACTGTGCTGCCAAAGTCTTGATACATTGTTGGCTGAAATAAATAAATAAATAAAGGGAAAATTAGTTAAAAGTCCACTTTTTAGAACTTATAAAGGTATAAGTCCAAGGCTAAATTTTATGCAGCCATAAGTTCCCTTTTAAATGAAACGATAGTATTTTTATGAGAGTCTTAGGTGCATAAAGTCAATTATACCCTTAAGTTGTTATTTTTTGTTTTCAAACTTTAAAATAACATAACTTTTAATTTATATATCGGTTTTCAATAAAATATATATTTTTGAAATCTATTCATTGAGACCTTCAAAACAAGATCCATGTTAGATATGGAATTATGTATATATAAAAAAATAAAAAATAAAAAAACAGTTACATTGAATACATGTAACTGTTTGTAACAGTTACATGTAACTATTTAACAAAAATTGAAATTAAATTATTTTTAATAGAGGTTAAATTTAAATTATTGTTTTGTGAGTATATTTAACTATTAATTCTGAATAAAACATTTAATTTTGGTATTAGTAGCAAAAGATTTTTTTGTAGATTTGAGAAAAGATAATGTTTTCTAAAACCATTGCATGTAGTTGTTTTTAAACAGTTATATGTAACTATTTCAAAATTCATGACTAAAGAAATGAAAATTAAGAGGAATTGATATGAAACACCTACACTTCCACAAATTACTTACACAATGAAACACCCATGGCCAAAACTTGACCCATGGCCGTATTATGCGAGTAATTGAATCCACACTACGTGAGTAATTGAACCCACACAAAAACAGTTTTAAAACAGTAACTGTTTTAAAATAGTTTCATGTAATTGTTTTGCTATATGTAATTGTTTTGTGATGTATCTGTTTACAGATTTGTGCAGAAGAAATAGTGAATGTAAAACAATTATATGTAACTTTTTATTCTATATGCTTATATGTAATTATTTTTTGATGTAACTGTTTACGGATTTGTGTAAAATAAATGCTGAATGTAAATTAGTTTATAAACTTATGTGTGTATAATTGGTTTTAGATGTAACTCTTACAAAAAAAGAGTATTTTCTAAAACAGTTACACGTAACTGTTTAAGAAAAACTTAAGATTAATTGTTATTTTCGTACACGCATTTGATAGAATAAGTGTTGAAGCTAATGGAGAAGGCATTGGAGAAACAGGAATAGGGGTTGGCAGAGCTGGTGCATAATATGGTGGTTTTACCACAAGATCTCGTGTAGAAACTGATGATTTCACCACCAGAGGAGGTATTGGAGAAGCTGGAGCAGAGGTTGGGGGAATTTGTTCAAAAACTAGAGGTTTCACTACCAGTTCTGGTGCAGAAACTTCATCAGAGCAAGTCACCACCAAATTTCATGCAAAAATTAATGGTTCCACCACTAGATGAGATGTTGGAAAAGATGGAGTGGGGTTCGTGAAGCTGCTGCAAATATTTGTAGTTTCATCATCAGATCTGGTGCAGAAACTTCACAAGAGGAGGTTCTGGAGAAGGAGGAGTAGGAAGTTGACAGTGTATGGACGGTAGAAACTTCTTCAGAGAGAATGCAGGTATGAAACTAGCAGCAAAACATTATAAACACATGTGAGTGATGAAAGGTATTTTTATCTATATCTATTTTCATGGACTTGAGGCTGTACAAATATTTTTATTGGACTTATGGCTGCACAAATCCAATTTTATAGACTTGCAGCCAAAATCCCCATAAATAAATAAATAAATGAAGAGCTTTAGTGGGGCTTTAGCTTACATAAGTAATACGACATTGTTTGTAGTGGGTCACTACCTCACCAGCAGCACTTAACGGCTCTTTTTCCAAAATGGTAGGATTTTTAAACTCTATTCCGACTTTGGTGTGATTTTAAACTTTATTCCTATACAGTGATAAATCGTGGTTGCTAACCACGATTTTAGGCTTGATATACAAATCCTTTGCTTTGTCACTCGTATCTGTATAAAAATTAACCTACAGTAAAATCGTGGTTGGTAGTCACGATTTTAGCCCAAAATCACAAGTGAAATCCTCGTCTGTCCGCCCATTTCTCCCGCAGGTGAAACCCTTGTGTCACACCCCATTTTTGTCACCTTAGCTAGGGCGTATCATTTTATGTAGGATTTTGAGTCCTTTTTGAGTCTAGTCTTTTGCATTGAGTTTCTATGGCGTTGAATATCGTGTGTATGAATTTTGAAGTGATTTGGAGTTCATCTCGATAGTCAATAAGAACTTTTGCGACTTTAAGGGCATAATCGTCTTTTAAGCCGTATATTTTTCATTTGACCTTGGAATGAATCCCGAGTCATCCCATCAAGTTCATATGAGTATATAGAGTCCATATATAGGTTCAATTTCATGAATTAATGGTTTAAGATCAATTCGGCTCGTAATGGTTCGGGTTGGCTAAAAGACCCTTTCTTGGTTTGCTCAAATTGACTCATAAGACCCAATCAATTTTCTCTCATTTAACTTCAATTGGGCTTTATTTATGTCCTAAACATGTTTAGAAAGATCAATTTTCAGTTGGGAAAGCATTTGGTTCGACCTTGTGTACAAACCCAGCTTAGCGACGGTGAAGCACTATGGTTAACCACCTTTGTAAAACCTAACCATGCACCCATGGTTGAGGATTTTTGTCCCAAAATACTTAAAAATGTGTTCCCCTTCGAAACACGGTCGTTTTGGCTTTTATTTCGTCAAAATCGGACTTAATTTGAGCATTTTAGGACTTCTATAGCGAGTAGGAGTCAGAATCGGAGTGAAACAAGGAAAGCCCTCGGGTAACCGTCCGGGGCTGGACGGTCAGCCGTCCAAGCCCAGACAGCTAACCGTCCGGGGCAAGTTGGTCACCCGAGAGAATCCTACTTTAACTCAAATTCTGACTCTATCTTCCCTCTTTTGACGGTTTCCTCCGCCAAAGCAACTTGTCTGAGCCTAGGAGTGTATAGGTTTGAGTTGTTTGAGCACCAAGAGAGTCTCTAATAGCCCTAGGATCATTATTTAATGAATTAATCCTAGCCATTGGTTCAGGGGGTCAGTTCTCTATATAAAGGATATGATATTCAGCACATAGAGGAGGTCAATGGCACTTTACACTTAGAGAGAGAGGGAGCTACGAGTTTGGAGAGCTAGAAGGGCATCAAGAGGAGGCTCTTCAACCCCAAGCAAGCAAGGAAACAAGAGGTTTGAAGACAAGGAAGAGTCTACAAGAGGTAAGCATGTCTCTTTAATGCTGAACATGAATTTCTGCTTCTCCTTCTTCTCTTTCTTCTTCTTCTCCTAGGATAGTTATGGTGCATGCAATTGTTCTTCTTATGGATGGAATTCAATGTTTGTGTGATATTATATGAATGATTTTAGGATAGTTCATGACTTTATATGCTTGATAATCCCTGGTTTGCTAGGGATTTGAAAGTATTACTCTTTTTATCCTCTTAAATCATGCATAGTTCACATGTTTAGGTTGCTGCGATTGTTATCATGAATTGATGCTCCTGTTAGTTAATATATATGATATGAATGATATTCATGATAATTTGAGCATGTCTTAGAGTTGTTTCATTGGTTTTAATGCATAGTTGTGAGATTAGGGTTTCGATAACCCTGAAATCGCATAGGTCTTATACAGCATGTGTCACACCCCATTTTTGCACCACCTTACTAGGGCTCATCATTTCATGCATGTTTTTGTTTGGTTTTTGAGTCTAGTCACTTGCATTAGTTTTCTAGAGTCACAAGGACAATGGATATGAATTTTGGTTCAAATTGGAGTTGATCTTGAGGGATAATAAGAGCTTTTGTGACTTGAGGGGCATAATTGTCTTTTAAGTCCCAAACTTTTCATTTGACCTTGGAATGATCTCCAAATTGTCAATTGGAGTTCATATGGATGCATATGAGGTATTAAGTCCCATGGCCCTGATGATGAGTTTAGTGTGGTTATTTACGGATTATCCTTGAAGAATTAGTGCGAATCACAGCATGAGATTTTTGGTTAAAATGAAAAGAAAATTATTTTATTAAATTAGCCATTTTTATCATGACACTAACACGTGTACGTATGTGATGAGTGTGTGTACGCACATACGATACATGTGCATGCGTGTTAGCGGTCAGTCTCCCAATTTTTATAAAAGACAATTTCCTTTTCCTATTCAGATTAGAAGTCTTTTATCATTATAAAATACCTTTTGATTATTCTCCAAGGAAACCTAGTCCAGGAAGGAAAGGGAAACTCCAGATTTCAGCTATAAATACTCTCTTAATGTCTTTAAACAAGGGAGAGGAGAAGAGGGTTTGGAGGGAGTGAAATTCGTCATAATTCAGCAGCAGATTTTCTGAAAACCAGCAGTCGTAGTTTAATCATAACTTTTTCATCCGAAGTCAGAATTTGATGAAATTGGTCTTGTTAGAAAGATAATTCAATTATCTACAACTTTGTATTTCACAAGCTTTGTCCAAATCCAACATTTTCATACCCAAAAACGCGATTGAAGTTGCTGCTGCTGCAAAGTGACGAAAATCACTTTTCTTTTCTCTTGTTCTCTTTTTGTTTTCTATTTCTTTTCAAAGTTGAGTGAGTTTTGATCTCTTTGCTGTGATACCACTTTGACAAAGAGGAGGATTCGTGTTGGTTTGATTCACTCTAAAGACCTGAAGAGCCACGAACAATTACAAACACAAGGGAAGGCCCTTCCTAAGGTATTCTCCTTCTCTATTCAAGCTTAAACTAGGTTTTCATATGGGTTAGGCTTATTGCATGTTAAAGGTAACTTTTTTATCATGTATTAACACTCTAGCTAGTTAATATACATGGAATATCTATTTTTTATCTACTGTTTAGCATGCTTTAGGGCTGTCCTTTAGGTTTTTAATGCATAGTTATGATTCTAGTGCTCCTGTTTGTCCTTGTGCTAGGATTAGTGTCATTGCATGTTAGAGTTAGAATTTTCATCATGTTATATTGCTTTAGTTAGTTAATATGCATGATATAATTTCTGTTTAGTTTGGTTTTAGCTGATTCTAGTGCTCCTGTTTGTCCTTGTGCTAGGATTAGTGTCATTGCATGTTAGAGTTAGGATTTTCATCATGTTATATTGCTTTAGTTAGTTAATATGCATGATATAATTTCTGTTTAGTTTGGTTTTAGCATGATTAAAGTATGTTTTGTATGTTTATAAGCATATTTGTGAGTTTAGGGTTTTAGAGTCATTGTTTTGTGTTTGTTTTCATATAGCATGATAAAGTAGAATTTTTTATTTGGTTTTTCTTCGTGTTTGCTGTATATGTTTTTCATATGGAGTAAACATGATGGTTTTGCATGCATATTAGTATGTTCTAGGGTTTTTATGCATGATATGGTTCTAGGAATATGTTAGGACTTATTATTGTTCGCTGTTTTTGATATTGGCATGCTTAGTGGATGATTTTAGGTCATAATACTATTCTGTCCAGATTTGCATGTTAGTGTTTTCGCATGGTTTTGAGCACTTGTAAGGGTGCAAATAGGTGTGGTATTTGTCCTATGGCAAATAGGGCTGCTTATGTCTGAAATAGCTAATGTTTGGAGTAATTGCGCTCAGGTAAGTGGGTGTGAAGGTGCCCCAATTCACCTTTCTTCTTATCCCTTCTCTTCTCCCTATTTAGGGTTAATTTTTAATATGATCCTATGGTTTAATTAGAGGTTTCCTTCATAAACAAAATTCTGGTTTTTATTAAGGTTTCCATTTTGTGGATTTCTTTCCTAAAATCAAACTTTCTATCAATTCTCTTTTGATCAAATAAGGAAACCTAGGGTTTTTACCATAGGTTTGTATTAGGATTTAACCTTAGTTCTAATCGAACTACGTGGACTTTGATCCATGTATTTCGTTGCATGGTATGTAGGCGCTCTTCGTGAGGCTCAAGTCCGTTCTAGGATCCAAGCATCCTAGGTTTATTTTTGTTTTCTTTTCTTCTTTTTCTTTTTCTGTTTTTATGTGCTTATTATGCATGGATGGATGAATGAAATATATGATATGCATGCAATTCTTGTGATGATATACTTGCTGATTTTTGTATGGAAAGATCTTGATTTAGCCCAAATGAACTGAGAGACCGAAAGGGTGACATGGGTGCCTATAGGCTTTGCCTAGAACCTTCCCATGTCATAACTTAGCCTCCGAATCCTCGATTTCTTTGGTTTTCAAAAGATTGGTTTTTGCCTTTCCTTTTTTATGGAGTCATTCAAATTGTTTTCCTAAAACAAACTATTTTTAGGGTTTTCCTTGTTTCCTTTAAAAACTAAGGTGGCGACTCCTTTCCTTTTTCTTTTTCAAACCCATTTTCTTTCAATCCCTTGTGGGCCCAATTTCCGGGGTTCACAGTTTGGCGACTCCACTGGGGATTTGTGGGCTAGACTCTATAAAGTTTAAATGGGCTAGGTTAATTTCTTATGTTTAATTAAAATCAATCACATTGCATCCGCTTGATTGTGTGCTTTCATTTATTGCATTGTGTGCGCAAACTCTTGCATGCTAGGATCGATGTCCCTCGATGTATCCTTGCCAACGATCGGCCTAGTCTCAACCTTGGTTTTCCTGATTCCATGTGTTGGGGCGAAAGCTATCAACCTCTCTTGCCTAGTACCCTTGGGCTTGCCCTTGGGTATATTAAATGAGTTAATCACGTACTGCTGGACCCACGCGGCGTTCCTGATGCCACATGTGGTTAGGTATAAGGATTGCTCAAGCAAGTGAAGGACCCTAGCCTACCCTTATCATTAGTCCATATAGACAGACTTGTAGGACACTACGGTCTCACCTTTATGCACCCACAATTGTTTGTAATGATGCTATGCCGTGTTTGTGGTGTGAGGCTTTATATCTTATGCCCTTAACATAGACCTTTAAACCCTAGCCTTCGTTAAGGCCATGGGTTAGGAAGAATAAATTAAGGAAATAGGATGTAAAGCTATGTTTGTGATGTGCTAGTCCTAGGGGATTAATTAAACCTAGTTGAAGGACTCTATGCCCTATCCTTTAAAACATACCCTTAATCCATGATCCCTGTAAAGGTAA
Source organism: Liquidambar formosana (assembly GCA_039720395.1). Classification (NCBI taxonomy): domain Eukaryota; kingdom Viridiplantae; phylum Streptophyta; class Magnoliopsida; order Saxifragales; family Altingiaceae; genus Liquidambar; species Liquidambar formosana. The sequence goes on from CM077826.1 coordinate 18,145,224, forward strand.
TTGGATAAAAGGAATGAATTAATTGAACATGGTGTAGAGACCGAGTTCATTAAGGAAAATATGGAGGTTTAGGACAAGTCCTTAGGCTAAAGGTTAAAACTTTTCTATCCATAGACGTGCTGGCTTGGATCCGCAATTCACAAGGGCGTCTAGTGAGTGTTGAGTCTACCCATCAGACAAACATGGCCGACGAAAGAACTAGTGAGGGGCACTTTGACCTTGAGGCTTGCCTGAAAGCCATCATGGCCAAGCTTGACCATACCGCCAAGACATCCGATACCGCATTGAAAATGGCTCAAGAGAACCAACAGAAGATGGCGGATCTTGAACAAAATGGCTCTAAGGCCCATTCCTCGGGTATACCTCATGGGGCTGGCACCGAAGAGGGACCTCAATCCAATGAGAACACTAAGACAAGGGGGGAAAGTAGCTCGAAACCTGAGGTCACCAACCTAGAAGGGGAAGCCAAGGGGAAAGGTACTAGCAGTGATTCCGTGTTAGCTAGCAAGGTAGAAGCTTTGGAGAGAACCATAAAAGGGATTCGCAGGGCTGATGACATAGTCGATGTGCGGACTCTATCCCTGTTTCCAACGGCTCGTATTCCACTACAATTCAAGATGCCGGAGTTAGAAAAGTTCGATGGGACGGGTTGCCCTAAGACTCATTTGAAGATGTACGTGCGAGCTATGCACCCTCGAGGGGCTACTGACGAGCTTTTAGCTCAAATGTTCCATGAAACCTTGGCCACTTCTGCTTTGAAATGGTTCTTATCCTTGGATGAGAATAGAACCCGGACTTGGGAAGACATATGCAATGAGTTTTCAGAGCACTACAAGTATAACACAGAGGTGGACGTTACTCGAAGGGACCTAGAAACTACCAAGCAAGGGGCTTATGAAACTTTCTCCGCTTACATTACAAGGTGGAGACAAAAGGCGTCGAGAATGACGGATAGGCCGAATGAGGAAGACCAAATTCAGTTAGTGGTTAAGAACCTGCTGCCCGTGTATCACAAGCACCTATTTGCCCACTATTTCCCAAATTTCAAAGCTCTCATTGGGGCTGGCACGCAGGTTGAAGATGCTATCAATGATGGGACAATCAAGACTGAGGAAGTGAGGAGTCGCAAGACAAACTTTACTGGGAAGAACAATGCCGAGGTCAACACCATAACTCAACCAATCCAACCCTTTTCTCTCAATGATGTCAACCCACCTCGCCAATTCACTGACCTATTCATGCCACTCGAAAGAGTCCTTGAAAAGCTCATAAGTCGTGACCTATTGAAGCCACTCGACCCAAGACCTCCACCAAATCCCTTACCCAAGAGCTACAATGAAAATGAGTACTGCAAGTACCACCAATCCAAAGGCCATGCCACCAATCGCTGTATTCGCCTTCGCCACCAAGTCCAAGACCTCATTGACAAGCAAGTCATTTCACCACCAACCCGTCCAAATGTCACCCGTAATCCTCTCCCATCACACAACAACACACCCCCACCTAACACCATAAATGCCATTGGGGTTGAATCCTCTCGCCCTCGCCATCCCATAAGACAATACACTCCGCTCCCCATGACCTTAACCCGTCTCTTCACCATTTGCCGCAATAACAGCCTTATCATGCCACTTCCACCAAAGCCAAGACCATCAACCCCTCACCAATATTGCCAATACCATCGTGCACCCGGCTATGACACCGAGGCTTGTTCTATACTAAAGAAGATCATCCAAGACCTCATTGACCAAAAGGTTTTGTTGTTGCCAAAGAAATCTATCCAACAAGAGCTGAAAGAAAGATATGAAGCAGGGGATCCTCAGGTTGGCCTATTAGGTGAAGCGTCGGGGAAATATGATTACTATGTGCTGTACTCAAGCCCAAGTCCGATATCAGATGAGCCGATAGTCCCTTCAGGTTGGGATGACTTGCCGACAGAGATGGAGAGCATTGACATGATAGAATGGGATGACTTAATGAATGACTCCGAGGAAGTCCATGACATATGGGCTAGCGATGATGAGTTGGACCATATAACCAGAGGGGGTCGTCATTTCAAGCCCCCCCACCTAGAATTTGAAAATCCGTTGGAAGATTTGGAAGGGCAGAGGCGTCCTAGCTTGCAAGAAGAAGAGGATGAAGTGCTTAGGCAGCTGAAGAAGACCAATGCCAACATTACTATTTGGGGCTTGCTCATGGCCTCGCATAAGCACAGACAGACCGTGTTGAAACTGTTGAATCAGATACAAGTGCCTGTTGACACATCCCCCGAAGGATTGGTACATTTGGTGAATCCAACTCCCAAGAACTCAACCATCGTGTTCACTGATGTAGACCTACCTAAAAGCGGGCCGAGCCATTCTCAAGCTCTCTATGTGACCGTTGACACTATGGGGAAGAGGGTTCCCACCGTTCTTAACGACAATGGGTCCGCACTGAATGTATGTCCTCTCCGAACTGCCACTGTTTTGGGTTTGGGACCCACTGATTTCACGCCATCTGGGCAGACCGTAAGAGCTTATGACAACACCCGCCGAGAAGTAATAGGGGTAGTTACTTTGCCTCTTATCATGGGACCCACTGAATTTAGGGTAGAATTCCAAGTGTTGGATGTGCCGTCATGTTTCAACTTGTTGTTGGGCCGACCTTGGATCCATCCTGCTGGGGCTGTGCCATCTTCACTCCATCAAAAGGTGAAGTTTCCTTATGAAGGAGCCATAGTAACACTTCAAGGGGACTATGAATTGAAACTCGCAGGTGTGCCTATATGTGAGATACAACCTGAATCAGCACCGCTATCTGGGTTTGACTATGTCCAATGCATTGAAAAAGAGCTCGAAAAGGGTGAATTAATACCCTTAGACTTTTGCCCCCATGGCAACTTGCACGTCGGTGAAATAATGAGAAAGATGAGTTTCTTTCCAGGCATGGGGCTAGGGCGTCGCCAACAAGGGATCCCTACGTCTATTCAAAGTCGTGTCACCTCATACACTTTTGGGCTAGGATATGAGCCCTCCAGAAATGATCATGCAGAAATGCTAAAGAGGAACAAAGAGAAAGTAAGAGCCAAAGCCGAGGGAAGGGTGCCAGACCTGAAGATCTCGCCATATCAACCTACTTTGAATGGTTACTTCGTCAAAGAAGGGGATGATTTTCTATATTGCGGGTTTCCAGAGCCCACCTTTGACCAAGCTACCAAGATCCGAGTTCCGGGTTTTGAAATCTTCTTCACCGAATGGTATCCAATCACAGCTGAAATGGTGGATGATGATGCCATCAATGATGAGTTCTGGGAAAAGAAAGAGGAGGACTGGGCAGAGAACCTTGATGCAGGGGCTATGACTGAAATGTTCCAAGACATGATCCTCATCATGGAAGACTCGACCATTGAAGAACTCCAGGGTTCGTCCATTAGCCATGCTACCTTGCCACTCCTGAATTGGTACCTTGAATGTGGTGTCGTTGCGGAGATCCATGAAGAAGAAGACCTTGGCCTACCTGATAGCAGCTTGTAGGTGTCTTAGTTTAGTAATATTTCCCTAATTCAATAAGATGTATCTACTTTACTCACTTTGTGGAGTCATAGTATTGATACAGATTTGTTTGTTTTCCTTCTTTCTTTTGTGTGTCGTTCCCATTATTCCTAGTCAATAAAGTGTGCTTTCTTTCTCTATATATGCAGTGTCTCTTTTCTCTCCTCTATGGATATTTATGGCATGGATATAGATCCTAGGAACGATGTCCCCCCGGAGCTCGTTGAGCAAAGGAAAAGGGGCGTCACCGAACCTAATATGGATGAATTGGAATCAATCAACTTAGGGACGAATGAATTGCCAAGAATAGTTAAAATTGGGAAAACCCTCTCCCCCGTTGAAAAAGAAAAGATGATCTCCCTCTTGAAAGCCAACATTATGGCTTTTGCATGGTCTTATGAAGACACGCCTGGCATTGACCCCGATATTGTGCAACACTATATCCCCACCAATTCCCTAAAGAAGCCGGTAAAGCAGAAACTCAGAAGATTAAAACCAGAATGGGCTCTAAAAGTAAAAGAAGAGGTAACTAAACAACTAGACGCGGGTTTCCTTCAAGTTGTGGAGTACCCCGAGTGGCTGTCGAATATAGTGCCTGTGCCTAAAAAAGATGGGAAAGTGAGGATGTGTGTCGACTTCCGAGATCTCAACGCCGCGAGCCCTAAGGATGACTTTCCTTTACCCCATATCGACGTGTTGGTAGATAGCACAGTGGGACATGCACTCCTCTCCTTCATGGACGGATTCTCCGGGTATAACCAGATAAAGATGGCGCCTCAAGACATGGAGAAAACAGCCTTTATCACGCAATGGGGAACGTACTGTTACAAGGTAATGCCTTTTGGCTTAAGAAACGCTGGGGCTACTTACCAAAGAGCAGCTACGACCTTATTGCATGATATGATCCATAAGGAAGTCGAGGTTTATGTCGATGATATGATCGTAAAGTCCGTGGATAGAGAAGGGCATTTCAAGGCACTAGAGAAATTCCTAGAGCGAGCAAAAAAGTACAATCTCCGTCTTAACCCACAGAAGTGCGCTTTTGGTGTCACTGCAGGCAAGTTATTGGGGTTTATGATCACTCAGAGAGGTATCGAAGTGGACCCAGGGAAGATAAAAGCTATTGTGGAGATGGAGCCGCCTAGCACTGAGAAGCAGATCCGGGGTTTTCTAGGAAGAGTTCAATACATAAGCCGATTCATTGCCAACTTAACCATGGTTTGCGAACCAATCTTCAAATTACTTAAGAAAGGTGTGCCAAAAGTATGGAACGAAGAATGTCAAGAGGCCTTTGAGACCATTAAGAGATACTTGAGCAATCCTCCAATCTTAGTTCCCCCACGGCAAGGTGCGCCACTTTTGTTATACTTAACGGTCACCGAAACCGCGACGGGGGCTATGTTAGCTCAATATCTCGAAGGGTCTACAAAGGAGAATGCCATCTATTACTTAAGCAAGAAAATGACAGACTATGAAGTGAAGTACAATGCGATTGAAAAAGCTTGTGTGGCACTAGTATGGGCGACGCAGAAACTCCGACACTACATGATGTCCTTCGAAGTGTTCTTGATAAGTCGCATGGACCCGTTGAAGTACCTAGTAGAAAGGCCAGTATTGTCATTCAGAACTGCTCGATGGTCAATTCTCCTCAATGAATTCGACATCAAGTACGTGAATCAGAAGTCTATCAAGGGAAGCGTCATCTCAGACTACCTAGCCAACTGTCCGGTGTCATCATCCGTTCCGTTCAACGATCAATTCCCAGATGAGGACGTGCTAGAGATTGGTAGAAAAACTTGGAGAGTATACTTCGATGGGGCAGCCAATAAGAAAGGTTATGAGATAGGAGTCCTGCTGGTCTCACCCGAAGAGGCATTTACACCGTTAGCGGTCAAGTTGGGGTTCGAAGCTACCAACAACATTGCTGAGTATGAGGCCTGTATCCTAGCACTGGAAGCGGCACTTGAATTGGGGATCAAAGAATTGGAAGTGTTCGGGGACTCAGCACTAATCATTTGCCAGATAAAAGGGGAATGGAAAACTCGAGATGAGAAATTGTTGCCTTACCATGCCTATCTAGAAGCTCTAACCAAGGAGTTCTCAGAGATAGAGTTCAACTACCTTTCAAGAAACAAGAACCAGTTCGCCGATGCCTTGGCGACCCTAGCATCCATGGTGGAGATACCTGAAGGGGGAAATGTGAAGCCGTTGGTGATAGAATGCCGAGACAAGCCTGTGTACTGTTGTGCAATCCGAGGAGGAGAGGTAAATGATGGCCACCCGTGGTTCCATGACATAATGAAGTTCATTGAAGAAAGGGAGTACCCAGAAGGAGCATCTCGCATTGATAGAAAAACCCTAAGGCGATTGGCAAGTCACTATGTACTTTGTGGAGGAAAGCTATATCAAAGGTCATACGACGGGATCCATCTGCTGTGTGTCACCGAGGAGGAAGCCGAGCATCTGATTAAAGAAATCCATAAAGGAACAGGGGCTCCGCACATGAACGGCTATATGTTGGCTAAGAAAATCATGAGGCTAGGCTATTATTGGTCCACCATGGAAAGAGACTGCCACGCACATGTCAAGAAGTGCCACAAATGCCAACTGTTCGCCAGTGGACAACATTTGCCTTCTATGCCTTTAACGAGTATGTCATCACCTTGGCCATTCGCGGTATGGGGGATAGATATCATCGGACAGATCAAGCCAAAGGCATCAAATGGGCATGAATACATCCTGGTCGCCATCGACTACTTCACTAAGTGGGTGGAAGCAGCGTCCTTCAAGACCTTGAATTCCAAGAAGGTAGCACAGTTCATACAGCACAGCATCATCTATCGATATGGGGTACCGCATGAAGTTATCTCAGACAATGGCCAGCACTTTCAGAAAGAAACCCATGAGCTCTTGCAAAAGTATGGCATAGCCCACCATCTGTCGTCACCATACCGTCCTCAGACTAATGGAGCGGTGGAAGCAGCTAACAAGAACATCAAGAAGATACTACAGAAGACTGCGGACTCACACACAGACTGGCATGAGAAGTTGCCATTGGCTCTATGGGGTTATAGAACATCAATAAGGTCGTCAACAGGGGCTACCCCTTATTCTCTAGTTTATGGAATGGAGGCCGTGTTGCCAGTTGAATTGGAAGTTCCTTCACTAAGAGTTGCTGTGGAGAGCCAGATAACGGAAGTGGACTGGGTTAAGAGCCGCTATGATGAGTTAGCTTTGCTGGATGAAAGGCGTTTAAGGGCGCTGTATCATGTTCAGGGGTATCAACGGAGAGTTGCCAGAGCATTCAACAAGCATGTCAAAGATCGAGGTCTAAAGAAAGGGGATGTAGTGCTGAAAGAAATCAGAGCTCCAGTGTTCGATCCGCGGGGAAAATTCAAGCCAAGTTGGGGTGGGCCATACATTATCAAAGAGATATTGCCAGCAGGGGCTGTTCACCTCATGGATTTAGATGGAATTGAGTTCGCTCGTCCAACTAATTTGGATCAATTGAAGAAATATCATGTTTGAAGCCTGCTAGGTTGAAAACCCGTAAGGGCGGCCTAGGCAAAAGTTAAGGCATAAGAACTACGTAAGACCTGATTCTCCATTCAAAAACAAAAAAAAACAAAAAAACAAAAAAAAAAGAAGAAGAAAAAAAAAAAAACCATGGAGATACGTAGGCAACCCATAAAGTTACCTTGGGTGCGGTCTAAATCAAACAACAGAATCCCAAATTTGGTTTATTATTGGCAATTTATTCAAAACTAAAATTGATTGACATAGCAATTCATTGGTATTAAGTAAAAGAACTATAAATATGCCATAAATATCCTATTCTATTAAGTCTTCAGTTTTTCTTGGGCTTCTTTGCAGCTCGCTCTTCAGCTTTCTTCTCCTCTCTTGCATGTCTTCTTTTCTTCCTCAAGTCATGTTCATAAGCTGTTGTCACTGCTTCCATAATATCTTCTCTGCAAGATCCAAGTTCATTGTTCTTGATAAGTCCAAAAATCCTTTCTCTTCGAGTAGTCTCTCTCTCACCCAAATTACTTTTCAACCATTCCTTATACTCTGAGCTCATCATATACGGACCATCAGTATTCGTAACTTGGGTTAGTATCAACTTGCTAGGCCATCGGTCCTTCGCCTAAGTCACTACAGAAAGACCCGCGGGCACCACAGGATAGTCACCTTTCAAGGAAGTAGGTATGGTTTGCATGGCGCCCATCTGACGCAGAACCCTTGAAGGCCAATAAAAAGAAGTAGACCTCAGTCCTATGAGTCTCACCATGGCGCATCCAGAAGTCCGCAGAAGCACCTGGTCACTGCAGCCCCATATGAATACAAACCACTTGACACTCCTCCAAGAAAGGGTTTGGAAGTAACCTAGCCAATCTCTCAATGAAAATTGCCCAGGTAGTTCAATGCGGCGAAGGCAGTAATGCTGGGGCTTGTATGGTGTAATGGCAACTGGTGACAAGAAATTCAGTCTTTCAAGTAACCACATCTGCAGTAGAATGGGGCTACCTCCTAAAGGAACCTTTGGGTCCTCATGAGTTTTATCCAAACCATTCAGGGTTTCAGCTAGCACCATGGGAATCAAGTTATGGCCCTTGGCAAGGAGAGGAATCAAGTCACAGATTTGAATGGGAACATGTGGAGTACCAGTGGAAATAAGAAAACGACCAATGAGGCAAAAGGCAAGAGCATGCTTAATAGGAAAGGTAAAATTCAGAATACCTTTACTATCATAAGCTAAAAAAGAGGTTGCCAATTTCATCAAGTCTACCATATGGTCCTTTACAAACGTAGAGGCATATTGTGGGTGAATCCCAAGTAGATTGGAGAAAGAAGTAAGAAAGCTTGGGCGAGGAGTAGGGAGAATGAAAGGACCTACCGTTGAAACTCCATACAATGCACAGAATTCCTCCATGGTTGGGCACAATTCTTCATAGTTGAAGCGGAACACATGAACTTGAGGATCCCAAAAATATGTAGCAGCAGTCAAGAGGTTCGTTTCAAGCCTCACATGCCTCAAGGAGAGCAATGGATCCAAGCCAAAGCACTTGAACTCAGATTTTGCTTCAGCACTCATAACTCTCAAAAACCCTCCTAAAAATTTGTCTAGAGCCTCCATAATTTCTAATGAATGAATACAAGTAGGTTTAGGAACCTCTTGGATGTGTTTTTATAGAGAAAAGGTCACAAATCCAAGTTCAAATAGGAAAAAACCCATCAGAATAGGAAGTTTCCTATTCAAAGTGGGATTTCCGCTTTGGGCTCGAGTAACCACCCAGGCCTGGGCGGCTAGCCTCCCGAGGCCTGGTGGTCACCCAAGCCACTTTGTTTTGGTTTTGCTTCTCGCTTTGTCTCGCCTTGACGCGTGATCAAACCTCCTTCCAAATGAGATATTCAACACTTTTTGAGCTTAAAATCAATCAAATTCCATCTTGAAATCAATTCCTTGAATTGATTTTATGTTCAAAAGGGTTGAATATATTTCCCCTGTGTCATGCCAACTCAAGTGACAATGTGTTAAGTCACTTTCCTCTTGCACCATGCCTGTTCAATCTTGATAAATTGATCATATATCCTCATTTCAAATCTTGATTTTTCATCCCACTTGGTTGAATATATTCATCACTTGAATATATTCTTCCATTTCAAAAGTGTATTCACTCTTTGAATATGCTTCTCGGTTTCAAATTCTCATTCCCTATCCTACTTGGTTGAATATATTCATCACTTGAATATATTTTTCCATTTCAAAAGTGTATTCACCCTTTGAATATGCTTCTCAGTTTCAAATTCTCATTTTCTATCATACTTGGTTGAATATATTCATCACTTGAATATATTCTTCCATTTCAAAAGCATGTTCGCCCATTGAATATGCTTCCTAGTTTCAGATCCTCATTATCACTTACTTGGTTAAATATATTCATCACTTGAATATATTTCTCCATTTCAATGGTATGTTCATCACTTGAACATACTTCTCAGATATTTTGTCACTTACTTGGTTAAGTATATCCATCGCTTGGGTACACTTCTCCATTTCAATGGTATGTTCATCACTTGAACATACTTCTCAGATCATTTGTCACTTACTTGGTTAAGTATATCCACCACTTGGGTATATTTTTTCCATTTCAATGGTATACTCATCACTTGAGTATACTTCTCAGATATTTTGCCACTTACTTGGTTAAGTATATCCATCGCTTGGGTATATTTCTCCATTTCAATGGTATGTTCATCACTTGAACATACTTCTCAGAATATTTGTCACTTACTTGATTAAATATATTCATGACTAGAATATATTTCTCCATTTCAATGGTGTACTCATCACTTGAGTACACTTCTCAGATTATTCTCTATCTTACTTGCTTAAGTATATCCATCGCTTGGATATATTTCTCTATTTCAATGGTATGTTTATCACTTAAACATACTTGTCACTTACTTGGTTAAGTATATCCATCACTTGGATATATTTCTCTATTTCAATGGTATGTTTATCACTTAAACATACTTGTCACTTACTTGGTTAAGTATATTCGTGACTAGAATATATTTCTCCATTTCAATGGTGTACTCATCACTTGAGTACACTTCTCAGATTATTCTTATCTTACTTGGTTAAATATATCCGTCGTTTGGATATATTTCTCCATCTCAATGGTATGCTCATCACTTGAGTGTACTTTTCAGCTTACTTGGTTAAATATATCCATCACTTGGATACATTTCTCCATTTCAAAAGTATGTTCATCACTTGAACGTACTTCTCAGTCTTTTTCAATCATTAAGTATACTCATCACTTGAGTATATTTCTCAACATCTTTTTCATCACTTGGTTAAATATGTTCGTGACCTGAATATATTTCTCCATTTCAAAAGTACACTCATCACTTGAATACACCTCTCAGATTATTCTTATCCTACTTGGTTAAAGATATCCATCGCTTGGATATATTTCTCCATTTCAATGGTATGCTCACCACTTGAGTATATTTCTCAGATTTCATTCTCAGATTACTTGGTTAAATATATTCGTGACTTGAATATATTTCTCCATTTCAGTGGTATACTCATCACTTGAGTATACTTCTCAGATATTTTGTCACTTACTTGGTTAAGTATATCCATCGCTTGGATATATTTCTCCATTTCAAAGGTATGTTCATCACTTGAATGTGCTTCTCAGATTTCATTCTCATCACTTGGTTAAATATATTCGTGACTAGAATATATCTTTCCATTTCAAAAGTATGTTCATTCGTAGTGGCTTGAATATGCTTCTCTTATCAATTCTCAACCCTCAGTGGTTTAAGTATACTCATGACTTGAGTACACTTCCTTATTTCAGTCTCAGGTTTTCAACCTCCCATCATTGTTGGTATCAGTGTGTGATTTCTCCGGGCTTTTTGGCCAAAAATGGGTTGTTCTTTATCATTGGTTCACAAGTGTAACTTGTTCGCCAATGAGGGGCTTCTGTCACACCCCATTTTTGCACCACCTTACTAGGGCTCATCATTTCATGCATGTTTTTGTTTGGTTTTTGAGTCTAGTCACTTGCATTAGTTTTCTAGAGTCACAAGGACAATGGATATGAATTTTGGTTCAAATTGGAGTTGATCTTGAGGGATAATAAGAGCTTTTGTGACTTGAGGGGCATAATTGTCTTTTAAGTCCCAAACTTTTCATTTGACCTTGGAATGATCTCCAAATTGTCAATTGGAGTTCATATGGATGCATATGAGGTATTAAGTCCCGTGGCCCTGATGATGAGTTTAGTGTGGTTATTTACGGATTATCCTTGAAGAATTAGTGCGAATCACAGCATGAGATTTTTGGTTAAAATGAAAAGAAAATTATTTTATTAAATTAGCCATTTTTATCATGACACTAACACGTGTACGTATGTGATGAGTGTGTGTACGCACATACGATACATGTGCATGCGTGTTAGCGGTCAGTCTCCCAATTTTTATAAAAGACAATTTCCTTTTCCTTTTCAGATTAGAAGTCTTTTATCATTATAAAATACCTTTTGATTATTCTCCAAGGAAACCTAGTCCAGGAAGGAAAGGGAAACTCCAGATTTCAGCTATAAATACTCTCTTAATGTCTTTAAACAAGGGAGAGGAGAAGAGGGTTTGGAGGGAGTGAAATTCGTCATAATTCAGCAGCAGATTTTCTGAAAACCAGCAGTCGTAGTTTAATCATAACTTTTTCATCCGAAGTCAGAATTTGATGAAATTGGTCTTGTTAGAAAGATAATTCAATTATCTACAACTTTGTATTTCACAAGCTTTGTCCAAATCCAACGTTTTCATACCCAAAAACGCGATTGAAGTTGCTGCTGCTGCAAAGTGACGAAAATCACTTTTCTTTTCTCTTGTTCTCTTTTTGTTTTCTATTTCTTTTCAAAGTTGAGTGAGTTTTGATCTCTTTGCTGTGATACCACTTTGACAAAGAGGAGGATTCGTGTTGGTTTGATTCACTCTAAAGACCTGAAGAGCCACGAACAATTACAAACATAAGGGAAGGCCCTTCCTAAGGTATTCTCCTTCTCTATTCAAGCTTAAACTAGGTTTTCATATGGGTTAGGCTTATTGCATGTTAAAGGTAACTTTTTTATCATGTATTAACACTCTAGCTAGTTAATATACATGGAATATCTATTTTTTATCTACTGTTTAGCATGCTTTAGGGCTGTCCTTTAGGTTTTTAATGCATAGTTATGATTCTAGTGCTCCTGTTTGTCCTTGTGCTAGGATTAGTGTCATTGCATGTTAGAGTTAGGATTTTCATCATGTTATATTGCTTTAGTTAGTTAATATGCATGATATAATTTCTGTTTAGTTTGGTTTTAGCATGATTAAAGTATGTTTTGTATGTTTTTAAGCATATTTGTGAGTTTAGGGTTTTAGAGTCATTGTTTTGTGTTTGTTTTCATATAGCATGATAAAGTAGACTTTTTTATTTGGTTTTTCTTCGTGTTTGCTGTATATGTTTTTCATATGGAGTAAACATGATGGTTTTGCATGCATATTAGTATGTTCTAGGGTTTTTATGCATGATATGGTTCTAGGAATATGTTAGGACTTATTATTGTTCGCTGTTTTTGATATTGGCATGCTTAGTGGATGATTTTAGGTCATAATACTATTCTGTCCAGATTTGCATGTTAGTGTTTTCGCATGGTTTTGAGCACTTGTAAGGGTGCAAATAGGTGTGGTATTTGTCCTATGGCAAATAGGGCTGCTTATGTCTGAAATAGCTAATGTTTGGAGTAATTGCGCTCAGGTAAGTGGGTGTGAAGGTGCCCCAATTCACCTTTCTTCTTATCCCTTCTCTTCTCCCTATTTAGGGTTAATTTTTAATATGATCCTATGGTTTAATTAGAGGTTTCCTTCATAAACAAAATTCTGGTTTTTATTAAGGTTTCCATTTTGTGGATTTCTTTCCTAAAATCAAACTTTCTATCAATTCTCTTTTGATCAAATAAGGAAACCTAGGGTTTTTACCATAGGTTTGTATTAGGATTTAACCTTAGTTCTAATCGAACTACGTGGACTTTGATCTATGTATTTCGTTGCATGGTACGTAGGCGCTCTTCGTGAGGCTCAAGTCCGTTCTAGGATCCAAGCATCCTAGGTTTATTTTTGTTTTCTTTTCTTCTTTTTCTTTTTCTGTTTTTATGTGCTTATTATGCATGGATGGATGAATGAAATATATGATATGCATGCAATTCTTGTGATGATATACTTGCTGATTTTTGTATGGAAAGATCTTGATTTAGCCCAAATGAATTGAGAGACCGAAAGGGTGACATGGGTGCCTATAGGCTTTGCCTAGAACCTTCCCATGTCATAACTTAGCCTCCGAATCCCCGATTTCTTTGGTTTTCAAAAGATTGGTTTTTGCCTTTCCTTTTTTATGGAGTCATTCAAATTGTTTTCCTAAAACAAACTATTTTTAGGGTTTTCCTTGTTTCCTTTAAAAAATAAGGTGGCGACTCCTTTCCTTTTTCTTTTTCAAACCCATTTTCTTTCAATCCCTTGTGGGCCCAATTTACGGGGTTCACAGCATGCTTAGCTTAGCTTTTTGAGTTGTTGCTCATTATAGTCATTCTATATATGCTGCATATAGTTGAATCATGCTAGGTTTTGCATTCATATAGTATATTTCATAGGTTTTTATGCATGTTAGTCGAGTCATTGCATGTAGGATTGAGTTAGAGTTCTTAGTTATTCATTATTCTTGTTGTTTGCATGATTAATGGATGATTTTAGGCTTTGTCATGGTTCTGTCCAGATTAGGATTTTGTTTTCTTTGCATGATTGTGTGCACTTGTAAGGGTGCAAACTGGTACAATGCTTGTCCTATTGCAAATAGGGCTGCTATGGTCTGAAATGGCTAATGATTGGAACTTGTGCGCTCAGGTAAGTAGGGTTTGAAGGTGCCCCAATTCACCTTTCTTTTTCTATCTTTTCTCTTCTCCCTCGTAGGGTTACTTCTTAATACAAGCTTATGGTAATTATCAAAGGTTTCCTTCAATAATAAATTTTGGTTTTTTATCAAAGTTTTCCTCTTGTGGAAGTTTTCGATTTTGGATTAAATCAATGTATTTTCAAATGAGGAAACCTAGGGTTTTTACTATAGGTTTGTATTAGGTTGTAACCCTATTCTATTCGAACTACGTGGACTTTGATCCATGTATTTCGCTGTATGGTACGTAGGCGCTCCTCGTGAGGCTCAAGTCCGTCCTAGGATCCAAGTATCCTAGGTTTTTCTTTTCTTTTCTTCTTTTTTTTTCTGTTTTGTTTGAGTGATTATGAATGAGATGATTGGATGAAATATATGATATGCATGCTGCTTTGTGATGATATATGATGATATTTGAGTGGAAACGATCTTAAGTTAGCCCAATTAAATTAAGAGACCAACTCGGGCGATGTGGGTGCCTATGGGCTTTGCCCAGAACCTTCCCACGTCGTAACTTAGCCCCCGAATCCAATTTTCTGGTTTCAAAGACTTTGCTTTTCCTTTAATGGAGTCATGTGGTTTTGGAAATAAAACATTTTTGTGGTTTTCCTCTTTTCCCTAAAAAATGAGGTGGCGACTCTCTTTTTGTTTGTTGTCTTTCATACCTATTATCATTTTGCCAAACCCTTGTGGGCTCCGCGCTTCTTTTTCATGGGTTCACACCTTGCACCATTGCACCCCGTCGCCCTTTCTCTCTCCTCTTCCACTTTCACTCGCTCACTCTCTCTCTCCTCTTCCACTCCTCCCATTGACGAAACCCGCAAATATCAGACCGCCCATTTCTCCCACAGGTGAAAACCCCTCCACCATTGCACCTCCTCGCCCTCTCTCTCCTCTTCCGCTCTCACTCGCTCACTCTCTCTCTCCTCTTCTACTCCTCCCGTCGATTGTACCCCGTCGCCCTTTCTCTCTCCTCTTCCACTCTCACTCGCTCACTCTTTCTCTCCTCTTCTACTCCTCTAGTCGACGAAACCCGCAAATATCAGACCGCCCATTTCTCCCGCAGGTGAAAACCCTTGCACCATTGCACCCCGTCGCCCTCTCTTTCCTTTTCCGCTCTCACTCGCTCACTCTCTCTCTCCTCTTCTACTCCTCCCGTCGATTGCACCCTATCGCCCTTTCTCTCTCCTCTTCCACTCTTACTCGCTCAATTTCTTTCTCCTCTTCCACTCCTCCCGTCGACGAAACCCCCAAATATTAGACCGCCCATTTCTCCTGCAGGTGAAAACCCCTGCACCATTGCACCCCGTCGCCCTTTCTCTTTCCTCTTCCATTCTCACTCGCTTACTCTGTCTCTCCTCTTCCACTCTTTCTCGCTCCTCTCCCGTCGATGAAACCCCCAAATATTAGATCGCGACTTGGGGTCGCCATTTCCCGCCCGCGATCTCACCGTTCGCGATCTCACTGTCGATGCTCCCACCACTCGTCGACTGCACGCAACAGTCCGACTCCACCACCCGTCGACGGCACGGCGCCATCTCGTCAAAGAAACCCTAGTCTCTCCGCCCATTTCTCTCGCAGGTGAAACCCCCAAAAGCTAATCGCGATTTTAAGGAAGGAGAAGATCGGATCCCCTTCAACCCCGTCGGTGACGAGCAACTCCCTCTTCCACGGTATGGCGCTGTAACCGCAGAAACCCTCTCTCATTTTCGGCGGCAACCACTTCCACCGTCGGCGCCAAACACTTCCACCGTATGGGAAGGGTATGGGTCTAACTTGTATGGGGAAAAATGAAGAGGCAGAAAAGGAGAAGAGAAGAGAAAACAAAGAGAGAGAGAGAGAGAGAGAGAGAGAGAGAGAGCAGGTCTGACCTGAGGGAACGGATGAAAAGGAGAGAAAAGGAGAAGAGGCATAGCTGGAGAAAGAGAGAGAGAGAGAGAGAGAGAGAGAGTGGATGGCAGAAAGAGGTGTAGGTTTCTGACAAGAAGAAAGAGAGAGAGAGGAATGGTAAAAAGTAGGTTTCTGACGGGAGAGGGTGAGGGTTGGAAAGGGGTGTGGGTTTCTGTTGCGTTAAAATCGTGGTTACCAACCACGATTTTACTGTATATAAATTTTTATACAGCGACAAAATAAAGGATTCGTATACCCAGCCTAAAATCGTGGTTAGCAACCACGATTTATCGCTGTTTAGGAATAAAGTTTAAAATCACACCAAAGTCGGAATAAAGTTTAAAAATCCTACTGTTTTGGGAAAAGAGCCAACACTTAACAAATCATAAAACGGCAAGAAAACGCACACTAGCAGCTTTCACATCAAAGCCCCTAATTTCTAGGGTTTGTGAAGAAGCCAACTTCGCTTTCCTCACTCCGAGAAAGGAAAGAAAAATTTTTGCTCACTTTCTCGGATTCGAAACGAAAATAAAGAAATGTTGCCATACAAAATGAGAGGAATCGACGTGGATTTCCCGTTCAAGGCCTACGATTGCCAGCTCGTTTACATGGAGAAAGTCATCCAATCCTTGCAAGATGTAAGTCTTCTACTTGATTTCCATCTTTTTGGTTGCAAAGAAATGTTCATTAGCCCTATAATCGTCTACAACGAGATAGACCATAGCTTATGTGTTGCTCTTTATACATATATATGATATGGGTATGATGGAGAAGTTTTCTGAAGTGATTTTTTTTTATCATTTTGTTATCAAGTGAAGGAAGACTATCACAGGGTTATTTTAATTTAGCCTGCATATGGTCAACTTCTGATAGTGTATCAACTTCACTATATATATAGGATGATGATAAGGCAAGCACATGCTGATATAACTTATATCAACACCAGCATTCAGTGACTGGAACTATAGCCAGGCCAAGGCCACCCCCAACATTGGAAATTTTCCATCTTATATGATGTATAAGTGTTCCCACCTTTTGGCAACTAGATTCCAATCAAATACCAAAAAAAGGTATTACCTATTAACTTATTAAAAATTGATTATCAACCTAGTACGAATTGACTACTAATTATTTTGTTTTTGGTATTACATTGTAAAGTAGTCACCAAAACATAATTTACTAGTTTCAATTTTTTAGACAACAAAGCACAATGGACTAATGGTCCTTCCCAATAAGCACAATGGCCATTTTTACTACTTTTTTTGTCCCAAAATATTAGTCTGTTTTGAAAAGTGAAACCATAATTTTGACAAACTTTTATATAATATCCTTTGTTCTATCAACAAATAAATTTTTATATCATGAAGAGTTGTAACAAGGGGAAGGATAGTTTTGAAAAAAGGGGTTTAGTCAATGCATTAATTGCTTTTTCTTAAATTGTGTTGTTTTGTCAAACTTGGTATATCTTTGTGGGATGGAGGGAGTATGCAAAAGGTAAAAGGTCCAAAGTAATTAGCCAAAAAACAAACATATTTTCCTGTTGTTTCAGTTTTTTTTTTTTTTTGGTTTACATTTGGATTTACCCTAGACCTTTTTCAAACAAAAACCTTGAGCACACCAGATAGTGCCGATCGTCAGAGAGCATCTCACCGAAGAAGATCATTGCTCTATGTCTATATATTAAGATACGTTTTTTAGTTTTTTATCTTTTATGTTTTTATTTTTTTAAAACCTTCTTCAGGTTTATTGTTGCTGGCAACCCCTCTACTCTTTTTTTTTTTTGGTCATGATTTTAGAGAAGTATAAGTAAGATCCAATCGTTTACCTCCCATTCAATGTATTAATTTAATCTTGTATGATTCTCATACTTGAATGGTAAAAAAACTTTTATTTATACTTTGGCCATCCCTGAGATAAAATTCTGGTTCCGTCCTTGCCAGCATTGGAGGTTGTACCTTGTGCATTAGTGGGTTTTGTGTGCGCGCTTATATTTATCTTAATCTTTACACACTTCTGACGCAGGATTTGACGTTCGAAATGGGGTTTGCTTAAGCGTCTTGATTTTATTATTATTATTATTACTATTATTATAAGTTCATTATAAGCAACTTAGGTTCGAAAGTTTCAAAGTTGTTTCCGAAACTAATAATACGGTTAATGGGTGACTCAGTTTTAGTTTGTTGGTAGTTAATCGACTTTAGATTCAATGTGCCCTTTTAAAGTTGTTTTTACCCACAAAAAGAAGCATCAAAGTGGGTTCTTTGATGAATCATGAATGCTTAAAGAATTGCCAATTTATTTTTGGCGTATATGTTTTACTATACTCGCATTTTTCTCCCAATTAATTTTTATAGAATTGATATGAGTACAAGAACATGTTTTAGTCCATAGTCTCTGGGTATGATGCTGGCCTGTTTTTTTCCAAACATTAAATTGGTAAAAGCTTATTATCTATTCCCTTTGTTTCAAATTAAGTGTCCCCTTTGAAAAAGCACGCTTTTTAAGAAAACCTTATTAAATGCTTTCACATCAACGCATATATTTTGAGATTCTAATTTTGACCTCAAGTATGTAAAACATTAGAAAAAGAGAAAATACATTTTTAGGAGTATTTTAGGAAATGAATAAAAAAGAATCAATTACTTTTGAAATAAGACAATTATTTTGAAACATCCCAAAAAAGAAAGTAGCACACTTACTTAGGAACGCAGGGAGTATAACATTACTATCCTCATCAACAAAAAAAAAAAAAAGAAGTCATTACTATAATATTAAATGAGAAGCTGATTTGGTCTGCCCCTTTTAAATTTCCAAAATTACACTCATCTTGAAACCATCTAGTTTGCTATTGCTCTCAACTGCCCAACCTTCTCCTCAACATGGGAAAGAATCAATAAAATCCAAACCCAGAGCATATGGCAACTGTAGCCATTTTATTGATGTGGAGTGTTGCCAACAGCATATATTTATAACAAAATATAAATTAATTTTGGCTTTTTATTTAGATTTTGAACTTTATGTTGGTCATTCTTCACTTTATCATCATCAATTATATGTATAATTATTCTATCTAACATGCACATATATTTGTGATGTGGCAGAGCTGCAACGAACTATTGGAAAGTCCTACTAGAACCGGCAAAACCTTGTGTCTTTTATGTGCTACATTGGCTAGGAGGAAGAGTTTAGGTGGTTTCTCTACTGGTAGGAGTACCGCGAAAGGTCAGGATTCAGATCTTCCATTGTTGCAATCTGCAGCTGCAAAACTAGCCACCATACTATATGCTCAACGAACTCACAGCCATCTTCGGCAAGTGATTCAAAAGTTAAAAAGGACTACTTACAAGTTAGAATTGATCCACAATATTTTTTTTGCAGACGATATTCTTAGTGTGATAGACCGATATTATTTCCTCTCATCTCTTGCTTGCTTGCTACGACATGCATTGATGCACGATGCTAGTGTGATGCGTGGTAATGGAAATGTCTTATATAAGGATTGTGACCGCAATAAGCTAATTTGGCTATCTATTTATTATCTGATTTTTAATGTTAAGTGCAATTGCCATTCCTGTAACACTTCAAGCTGGGTAGTTAGGGGGTTCATGTGTTTGAGTTTTATCTTATTATTTCCTTTTATTATTATTGTTGTTGTTTCTCTCCCTGCAGTCATTCATTCCTTGACTTGCTTTGTTTTGCTCTTTTTGTTATTTTCTTCCATTGGTAACAAGCTTGAGAGTTGGTAGATTACTTGAATTGTTTAATTATACTCGGGAAACTTGCCCACCCTCATGCATTTGACATCATGCTGTTTTTCTATATATCTATAAATAAATAGCAGACATTAAACCTCTGCAGATCTACTTCAACGATACATGCTTATTCAAATCTATACTTAACGATGTGACGCATGATTACTTGTGTCCTGTTGCTTTTCACCCTGCTTGATTTCTTAAAAAATAGTTGGAAATTCTAGGGCTATCTGAAATCTCAATGAATGCATCTATATCCCATCTTACCTTGTAAATGTCTTGTTCACATGATCGGCTACCAATATGCCTACTTGGGATTGTTTGCCCAGGAAGTTTATTTTTGATTGATAACCATGTCCAGAAGTAATTAGCTAGGCATGATAGGGCCACAGACAAAAAATATAGATGTTTGAAATTATTGTTCAAACATTTATCTGCATGAGTATGACACACACTTATCTTGACATTCATCTTGATGGAATTGAAAGGTAACACAAATTTATTGCCAAAATTTTGGCCATTTTTTTGTAATGAAGAATGGTTCAATGTCCAAATTTTTGTTATTGCTGTAAATATTACTATATTAGTTGTGATGCATAAGAATCAGGTGCTTGATGAACTTAAATTTTAGAGAGATTTACACAGAACTAATGATGTTGGGTATATATATATATTTTTGATAAGGTAAATATGTATTAAACCAAAAAGGCCTAAGCCCATGTACATAAGCTATAGATAAAGACTAAACACTATCTGTCACACCCCATTTTTGTCACCTTATCTAGGACATATCATTTCATGTAGGATTTTGAGTCCTTTTTGAGTCTAGTCTTTTGCATTGAGTTTCTATGGCATTGAATATCATGTGTATGAATTTTGAAGTGATTTGGAGTTCATTTCGATAGTCAATAAGAACTTTTGCGACTTAAAGGGCATAATCGTCTTTTAAGCCGTATATTTTCCATTTGACCCTGGAATGAATCCCGAGTCATTCCCATGTGTTCATATGAGTGCATAGAGTCCATATATAGGTTCAATTTCATGAATTAATGTTTTAAGATCAATTTGGCTCGTAATGGTTCGGGTTGGCTAAAAGACCCTTTCTTGGTTTGCTCAAATTGACTCATAAGACCCAATCAATTTTCTCTCATTTGACTTCAATTGGGATTTATTTACATCCTAGATATGTTTAGAAAAATCGAATTTCGATTGGGAAAGCATTTGGTTCGACCTTGTGTACAAACCCAGCTTAGCGACGGTGAAGCACCATGGTTAACCACCTTTGTAAAACCTAACCATGCACCCATGGTTAAGGATTTTTGTCCTAAAATTCTTAAAAATGTGTTCCCCTTTGAAACACGGTCGTTTTGGCTTTTGTTTCGTCAAAATCGGACTTAATTTGAAGATTTTAGGACTTCTGAAGCAAGTAGAAGTCAAAACCGAAGCGGAAAGGGAGAGGCCTCGGGTAACCGTCCGAGGCTGGACGGTCAGCCGTCTAGGCCCAGACGGCTAACCGTCCAGGCCTAGTTGGTCACCCGAGGACTCCTTCTTCAATTCAACTTCTGACTCTTCTCTCCCTCTTTTGACGGTTTCCTCCGCCAAAACAACTTGTTTGCTCTTAGGAGTGTGTAAGTTTGAGTTGTTTGAGCACCAAGAGAGTCTCTAATAGCCCTAGGATCATTATTTAATGAATTAATCTTAGCCATTGGTTTAGGAGGTCAGTTCTTTATATAAAGGACATGATATTCAGCACATTGAGGAGGTTAATTGCACTTTACACTTAGAGAGAGAGAGAGCTACGAGTTTGGAGAGCTAGAAGGACATCAAGAGGAGGCTCTTCAACCCCAAGCAAGGAAGGAAACAAGGAGTTTGAAGACAAGGAAGAGTCTACAAGAGGTAAGCATGTCCCTTTAATGCTGAACATGAGTTTTCTACTTCTCCTCCTTCTCATTCTTCTTCTTCCTCTAGGATAGTTATGGTGCATGAAATAGCTTTTCTTATCGATTGAATTCAATGTTTATGTGATGTTATATGAAGGATTTTAGGATAGTTCATGGCTTTATATGCTTGATAATCTCTAGTTTACTAAGGATTAGATAGCTTTACTTTTTTTCTATCCTCTTAAATCATGCATAATTCACACGTCTAGGTTGCTGTGATTATTATCATGAATTGATGCTCCTGTTAGTTAATATATGTTATATGAATGATATTCATGATGATTTGAGCATGTGTTAGAGTCATTTAATAGGGTTTTATGCATAGTTGTGAGATTAGGGTTTCGATAACCCTAAAATCACATAGGTCTTATACAGCATGCTTAGTTTAGCTTTTTGAGTTGTTTCTCATTATAGTCATTCTATATATGCTGCATATAGTTGAATCATGCTAGCTTTGCATTCATATAGTAGGTTTTATAGGGTTTTTGGAGACGTTATCCTTTTCTAAGGATAATTATCCTTCTTATTGAGTGAGGTTTTGCATGAGAGCCTTCTGTGATGTGTTTAATCATGAAATCACTTCTATGGTGTTCTAGAATATATATTTTACGTAGGATATGTTAATTGCACCTCCCCATAATGACTTTTTTACGTGAAATTATCCTAGGATAGTTTTGCTTAAAAAAGCTCGCTGTAGAAAGGTCTATTTTCATATTTTACATAAAATATCATCTTTTTGGTTAGAATAGGTTTTGATATCATGTTTATAGATATTGTTAGAATCTCTTATGCTTGTTAGTGTGTCTTTGGTAGGTTTTTATGCATGTTAGTCGAGTCATTGCATGTAGGATTGAGTTAGAGTCTTTAGTTATTCATTATTCTTGTTGATTGCATGATAAATGGATGATTTTAGGCCGTGTCATGGTTCTGTCCAGATTTGCATATTGCTTTCTTTGCATGATTTTGTGCACTTGTAAGGGTGCAAACAGGTACAAAGCTTGTCCTATTGCAAATAGGGCTGCTATTGCTTGAAATTGCTAATGCTAGGAGCTTTTGCGCTCAGGTAAGTAGGGTTTGAGGGTGCCCCAATTCACCTTTCTTTTTCTTTCTTTTCTCTTCTCCCTCCTAGGATTACTTCTTAATACGAACATATGGTGATTATCAAAGGTTTCCTTTATTGCTAAAATTTTGGTTTTCTATCAAAGTTTTTCTCTTGTGGAAGTTTTTGATTTTGGACAAATCAATACATTTTCAAATAAGGAAACCTAGGGTTTTTACCATAGGATTGTATTAGGTTGTAGCCCTATTCTTTTCGAACTACGTGGACTTTGATCCATGTATTTCGCTGCATGGTACGTAGGCGCTCTTCGTGAGGCTCAAGTCCGTTCTAGGATCCAAGTATCCTAGGCTTTTCTTTTCTTTCTTTCCTTCTTTTTTCTGTTTTGTTTTATTTGTTTGATTATGCATGGATGTTTAGATGGAATATATATGATATGCATGCTGCCTTGTGATGATATATGATGATATTTGAGTGAAAAAGATATTAAGTTAGCCCAATTAAATTAAGAGACCAACTCGGGCGATGTGGGTGCCTATGGGCTTTGCCCAGAACCTTCCCATATCGTAACTTAGCCCCCAAACCCAATTTTCTGGTTTCAAAGACTTTGCTTTTCCTTTAATGGAGTCATGTGGTTTTGAAAATAAAATATTTTTGTGGTTTTCCTCTTTTCCCTAAAAAATGAGGTGGCAACTCCTTTTTGTTTTTTGTCTTTTATCCATATACATATTCTTTTTGCCAAACCCTTGTGGGCACCGCACTTTTTCGTGGGTTCACACTATCCCCTCTACAGCTTAAAAGAATCCACAAAATTTAGACAAGAAATATTACAAGTATTGGTATGACTAGAGAACCACAAAAATAAAGACTCGAGAAACGAAGATTTGAGATCAATGATAGATTTCTCAACCCTTTCAAATGTTCTAGCATTCCTCTCTCTCCATAAGTACCACAAAATAGCATGCGGAGTCATATGCCAAATTACTTTAGCCTTTCTACAACCCCCGTTGAACCCACCCTGCCAAAAAGTCATAAGTAGAGGATGGAAGCACCCAATGGACCCCAAACTTGTTAAGCACTAACATCCAAAGACTTCTAGCCACATCACAATGTAAGAAAAGATGATCCACCGACTTTGCATCATGTTTACAAAGAACACATCTATTCGGCACATACCACCCTCTTCTAGCAAGATTATCCAAAGTCAAGCACTTGTCACTCCCCACTAACCAACAAAAAAAGGTAACTTTAGAAGAAACCGAGGAGACCCAAATGACTTTAGCCAGGGAAAATTAATTCCCTAAGAGCCTAATACAATTGTAATAAGATTTTACAAAGAATAACCCTTTAGAATCCTTACACCAAACCAAGGAAT
The DNA here is from genome assembly GCA_039720395.1 of Liquidambar formosana. NCBI lineage: Eukaryota > Viridiplantae > Streptophyta > Magnoliopsida > Saxifragales > Altingiaceae > Liquidambar > Liquidambar formosana. The sequence goes on from CM077826.1 coordinate 18,169,269, forward strand.
CATTCTCACCCTCTAAAATCTTACTTTTGTAAAGCACTTGAAAAAAAAAACCAAAGCTTCCTCCATTTCCCAATCATTAAGGTGATGAGTAAAAAAAACATTCCAATGATAAGAACCAGGTTCCCTTCCAAGCAATTCGAAATCAAAGCTTCTTTGTTAGAAGCAACAGAGAATAAAGAAGGAAATTCCTCCTTGAGTAGTGTGTTAGAGTATCATAAATCTTTCCATAATTTCACCCTACTACCACCACCCACTTTAAACCCAATCTCTTTGACAAAAACACTAAATCCTTGCATTATTGCCTTCCAAAGACCCACCCCATGCATACCAAACACCTCATTAGACCACCAACCTCGTTTAGAAATACCATACTTTCAAATGATAACATCCCGCCATAAACCTTGAACCCCCCTACCAAATCTCCGAAGCCATTTTCCCGTGAGAGATTGGTTTATGCACACCATGGATCTCACCCCTAAACCACCCATATATTTTGGAAGGCAAACGGTACGCCAATCAACAAGATGGAATTTTCGTTCACCACCCACTCCATTCCATAAAAAGTCCCTTTCTAATTTTTCAATCTTAGAAGCCACGGACTTGGGTATTTTATGAATAGACATAAAATAGATGGGAATAGAAGATAATACACTATGAACGAGAGTCAACTTGCCGCCTTTAGAAAGATACCCTTTTTTCCAACCACCAAGCCTTCTTTCAATTTTCTCAATGATGGGATCCCAAACTTTAGGATCTTTAAAGCGAGCGCCTAAGGGAAGACCAAGGTATGTAGCCGGTAATTTCCGAACTTTATAACTCAATATGGTAGCAAGATTCTCCACATTAGCAACATTCCCCATTTGAATAATATCAGTTTTTCCAAAGTTAACTCTAAGCCCCGAAACCGCTTCAAAGGAGAGAAGAATAACCCTCAAATAAGACATTTGTTCCTCCTCCACTCCACAAAAAATCAAAGCATCATCGCAAAGAGTAAGTGTGATACCTTGCCCAACCCAAATCTCCCATCTCCCACTACAAAACCACCCAATAAATTCGCATCCATGGCTTTGGAAATAAAAGTACTCAATACTTCCATAACCATGATGAATAAAAAAGGAGAAAGAGGGTCCCCTTGTTGTACCCCTCTAGAACTTTGGAAAAAACCATAAGGGGTTCCATTTACCAATATCGAAAAGGAAGGGGTAGAAATACACCAAGTTATCCACTTACGCCATTTCACCCAACACCCATTCTACCAAGTAAGTAAATGAGAAAATTCCAATTGACATGATCATACGTTTTCTTCAAATCAATCTTAGCCAACATACCCGGATTCTCACTTTTTATTCTAGAATCGACAGATTCCTTCGCCACTAAAGCTGTATCAACTATTTGCCTCCCAATAACAAAAGCAAATTGTGATGGAGAAATAAGCTTCCCAATAACTTTGGAAAGTCTCTTTGCCAACACCTTTGCAAGAATGTTGTAGACATTCCCTATTAAAGAAATAGGGCGAAAATTACGTACATCCACCACTTCCCCTTTCTTAGGAATAAGAGCAATAAAAGTGGCATTGAGGCCATTTTCAATCTTTGCTATCGTAAAAAATTTCTCAAAAGCTTTCATCAAATCATCCTTGATAACCTTCCAACATTTTTGAAAGAATGCAATAGAAAAACCATTTGGACCGGGTGCTTTGTCTCCATTCAAAGAATTAAGTGCTTCCAAAATCTCCTATTCATCGAAATCCCTCTCCAACCCGTTTGCTTCTTCCAAATCAAGAGAGTTCAAAGGCAAGTCATCGGTGAGAGGTCTCCAGTCTTCTTCCTCATAGAAGAGGTGCTCATAAAAATCAACAATTTATTTTGCAAAAATGTCCTCATCATCCACTAGAACTCCATCCAACATCAACTTCCCAATGTAATTACCCCTCTTTTGAGCATTAGCCATTCTATGAAAGAACTTGGTATTTTTATCACCTTCCTTAAGCCATGAAATTCTAGACTTTTGGCGCCAACTAATCTCTTCCAAATGAACTAATCTAGTAAATTCTACTTTAGCTTCCAGTCTACTAGCTTTCTCTTCAATTGACAATTCCAACCTTCCTTCTTTCTCATCAAGAAAATGAATCACCTCAAAAGCCATATCTTTGGATTCTTTAATATTCTCAAACACTTCCTTATTCCATATTTTCAAACTTTCTTTTAAAGCCTTCAACTTTTTAGCAAACACATAGCTAGGGGAACCGGTAAATGAGTAAGAGCCCCACCAATTATTCACTAAATCAACAAAACCTTCATCTTCTAACCCATATTTTCAAAACAGAAAGGACCTCTAGCCATTCTCATTCCTTCATTATCAAGTAATAGTGGAATATGATCGGACAATGGTCTTGGGAGGGCTGCTTGAGTTACTCTAGGGAAATGCTCTTCCTATGAAAGCGAAAATAAAAATCTAGCCAACCTTGATAAACTAGGGAGCTCACGATTATTCGACCATGTGAACCAACCCCTTATTAAAAGAGGATCAATTAATCTCCCGCCACACACCATGGGATATTCCATCTGTTATAGTAACTCTCCAATTCTAGCCAGCAAGATGCTCTCAATTGATCTTCATTAGGGCCATAGACCCCTAAAAAAACCCATTGGAATCCATCATCCAGATTCTTAAAAACGCAAGAAATAGAGAACACCCCAACTCCATCATCAATCTTTGATAAAACTCTATTATCCCACATAATTAACACCCCCCTTAAAGTGCCTTGAGCTCTCAACTCTACCCAATTCACATGATTACCAGCCCATAACTCTCTAATAATGTTTTTGTCCAAAACTTCAATATTTTGTTTCCTGAAAAACCACTACATCCCCTTTCCATTTTTTTAATGCAGACTTTATCATCCTTCTTCTCTCCTTACTATTCAAACCCTTGACTTTCCAACAAATGATATGAAGCTTCATAAAGCAACTAAATCAAGGATAGAATTCACCCCAGCAGCCCCTGCTCCCCTATCGTCCCATCTCTGTCTTCATAGTTAATCCACCACTCTAACTTTTTCAATTCCATATTCCTCCTTTCTAATAGATTAATTGGTTTCTTCCTTGGAGAAATTGAAGACCTCGACCTCCAACTCTTCTTAATGGACGAAAACAAAGCGATAACTTATTCTTCGTCACCTCCATACGAAGTACCCAAAAACCTGCTCAGACCTTTCACCTTAGATTTTACCCATTCTGAAATTTCCACTTCACTCAAACCTTATATTCAAGAAGGCATTCGTTAACCCCTACTCTGTTGAAAGTCTCTATCCCAGGTCCTATAGACATAATCAAGACATAAACAAGGGGTTCTTGAAGATCAGTACATGAAGACATACTTGCCTCACTATCAAACTCACTGTCATTGTCATCATGACTCACATCGCCATTCGACTGACCTTCTGTAGTAATTATACATCTTTCGTTGCAGCAAGCGTCGCCACCGATGTCCCTGCTAACAGTTTCCCTTGCCACCACAATCGGTAAATATTCACCAAAATGTGGTCGACCTTCGTCGTGGGTTTCACCGCCTCCATTGCCATCTTCGTCATTATCACCAACTATCCCTCTCTCGTCGAGAGTCTTACCTCCAACCTCGCACTCGCCAATCGTATCCTTCTCCCTAAGCCCTTCCTCCATAATAGAATATGTGGAGACAGGATGAAAGATTTTATGACCATGGTTTAGGCCTCTAAAACCCCCCTCAGACTGAATCCTATAATTTAGCCTAATAGGCCCATTAACTCTATTCAAGCCAGAAGAGGAGGGAATGAAACTTAAGTCAGTAGTTTGGGCCACCGGCCCAATCTTGCTATTGTGTAGAGGCAAGCCCAAATCTCCATCCTCGACCACCTTTAAAATCATGTGCTTGACCACCTCCTCCCTTATCCTTCTGAGATTCAAATTTCAAACCCATCTCACCTACCACCGTACTGCTAGTCGCACCCACACTGCCAAGTGCCTTCCTAAAACGATGAATACCCACTCTCCTCACACACACATGTCTTCCTACCCATCTTCTACCTCTAGTCCGATGATCGGCTTCTCGGAAATCACGATAATTCCTTTGCTGCATTCCATCAGTGCTATGGCTTTCCTTCAGTTGCGGCCTGAGATCATTGTGATTTGCAGCTATAGTGCGAAACAGAATTATCTGCAGTTGAAGTTCTTCAACGACTTGAATCTTATAGCATATATTAAACACAACAACATCAACAAACATCGAAATGGTACCTGGGTTTTTAACCATCACACGAGCTCTGTCTTATCTCTCTTATCCCACTCTGATTCCATAGTTATAAACCCTCCACAAAAATCCCCTATCGTTTTGAATGGATCCAGACACCAGGAGTGAAACGGTAGCCCCAAAATCTGTTTCCATCTCTTGCCATCCCTTTTCAAAACTCTTGTACATCCCACTTTAAAACCCCATCGGTCGAGATGAATTCTAACATCCCCTTTGACCTGAAGGCCTTCGTTAAGGACTCGAGTTACTTCCACTTCAGAGGGAAGACATAACAAAAAGAGGTCATCGCAAATTTAATGCATCTTAACACCTACAATAATCCTCCAAGCTTTGGTAGCCCACTTCTCAATATCAGGAATCGACCGAGCTTCTCCACTAAAACGACCCACAATGCAAGATTTTAAAAAATCAGCTCTATTCCTCACCTCCCTATCACGCATCTGAAAGAACACATTGTTCTCCACCACCCTAACATCGCAGACAGCCGATAACGAAAACAATGGCAAATAAGATAGAGGAGATTCATGAGGCAACGTTTATATCATTCTGTGGTGGCTTATAGAATTGAGGCACTCCTTTAATGAAATCATAAGTGTTCTCCACCTAAATGTGTCCCTACCTTTAGGAAAAATAACTATGCTCTTGCTGTGATTGAAAGGAAATTCAGAAACAAATAGCGCTCTGCCTCTATGGTTAGATCTAACCATCACCACCACTTCCCTGAACACACCCATTTCCTTCCAATAAAGTTCCGCATTCGAGCCACTACAGAGAATACCATCCACAAATTCTGCAAACTTCTTCACAAAGATCCTTTCTAAGTAGACGTATCTAGAGAATCCACTACCCCTCTCGTTGATTCTTACATACTTACCTTTACTTTCATCAGCCACTGAAATCTCAAAGGTTTTCCCTTCGATCTAGAAAATCTTCCCCATCTCAATCCAGCAGTAGGGCGTTCTTTTAGGGTATTTTTTAAGTAGCTTATAAAATCTAAGTAATCAACTGGTTATAAATTAGGTTGCATTTTGACTACTCATAATGTTGGGTATATTTACTTTACCTAATCAGTCTAATTTTTGAACTCTAAGCTTTGCTTATAAAAATGATGCTTTAACTGATTTTCAAATCCACAGAAATTTAACTTGCTCAAAATTAGGGAACATGCAGGCCCAAAATGGTAGTATTAAGATCTTGGGAGCAATTGCGCATTCATGAAGAACAGAAGAAGTGAGTCCACTTTGTGGGAGAACACAAACAAATGCTTGCCATTACCTTTGTAAAAAGCGGAAAAAGAAACATTGCGTCCATTATCTTCGTGTAGCAAGTAATTCTTTGTCTTGAGTGTGCATATATACTAATTATAAATAACGTAATGGTAATTTCATGGTTTTTCATTGTTTTATTCTTTAAATTGGCACAATCTTTGATGTTATATTTTAGGTATCTTTGCGTTCTCTTGGTCATTTTGAGTGCCATAGTCTATGGTTTTACAATCTACTGGCCAAACTTTTAGGGTTTAGGGGCCAATGCAAAGTGCCATATTATTCTAAACACTCTTTGTAATATGTTTCGACATATCACTACTACAATAATAGAAAAAGATCACAGTTGAAAAAATAAAAAGATCACACTTTTTTGAAAAACTGTGATCTTATACGTGGACAAAATATTTAATCACAATTTTATAAAAAAGTGTGATCTTTTTATGCGTTTTAATCTCAGTTTTTTAAAAACTGTGATGTTTGGGCATAAGATAGATCACGGTATTCAGTTATACCGTGATCTTTCTAGAACTAAGAAGCACGGACACGGACACGGGACACGGTTACGACACGACACGGACACTCCGACACGGCAACTTTTAAAAAACTTAGGACACGACACGGTAGGGATACGGCAATATATAAATAATAAATATATATTATATATATATAAATAATAAATATATATTTATAATTATATATGTATAAAATTGTATATGTATATGTATATGTATATATGGGATAATTGTTTTTTGCATTCCATTCTAAAGGACGTATGCCCTATGTAAAAAATTATTGTTTGCCTTTATTTTATTTTTTTCATAGATTAACTATTGTTACAATTTGGAAACCATAAAACTTGTTCCGGTTAAAAACAAACTTTACAGCTGTGGGAGTCATGACAAAAGGTCATCAATCATCATTGTCACACCCCCACATCACTGTCACACACACACCCACCCACCCCCAATACTCTTCTTTTGTTTGGTAAACAGCCCACACCCTTCTCCATGCGTCCAACCACCGACGATTTGCAGAGGGCACCGAGAAACGCAGGGAGAGAAGAGAGCGATGGAGAGAGAATCGGAGAGAGCAGGGAGGCCTACACGCCGACGATTTGCAGAGGTGTTTCGTCCACCTCCAGCAACTGTGATTTCTTTTTTTTTCTTTTTCTTCTTTCTTTTTTTTGGTTGATTTTTCCGGCGGACTACGGATGTCCACTACCGTCGACGATGAAGGCCTTGTTGTGAATTCTCTTACCGTGTCCACAAAGTGTCTGAACCGTATCTCGCAGGTGTCCAAGCCGTGTCCAAGCTGTGTCCCTTATTCTTTTTTTTTTTTTTTTTCCGGACACTTTGAAACCGTGTCTGACACGTGTCGGAGGCGTGTCGGAAGCGTGTCCGTGTCCGACACGTGTCGGACACAGCCACGGCACCATTTTAGCCGTGTCCGTGCTTCCTAGTTCTAGAAAGATTTTTTTTTTTTAATCAAACCTCAGCTTCCCATCCCACAAACGCAAGGCGCGGTTTTTTTTCTTACTTTCCCAAACTCACGACCCGTTCTCCCTCCCATCTCCCATCTCTCATCTCTCATCTTGCATCTCTCAAACCCTAATCCTCTACTCAACAAACACACAGTTCAAATAGCCACAACGTTACTGATCGATCGAGCCCTAATTAGATGACCTCGTCGTACAACCGGTGGTCACGCTTGTTGCAATCGGAACCAGAAAAGACGACGGCGGCGCTACTGTATAGCTAGGCAGCCTGCCGACGATGTTAAGGGTCAATTCCAGCAGCAATTCCTTCAAGTTCTCCAACAAAGGGCTTCTTATTCTCACGAACAAGGGTTTTGGGTGTCAAGAACAGGGTTTTTCTAAGGTCAGTCTCTAACTTCTTCTTTTTTTTTTTTTTTTTTTTAATTTATTTTCTCCTTCTTTTCTTCTGCAAATATGTGTGACTTGTCTACTATCACACATTGGGTTGCTCCGTGTGAACCAATCTATATATATATATATATTTTTTTTGGGGGGGGGGGCTGTAAAGATAATCTGAAGCAGGGGCTGTGGTTGTAAAGATAATCCGTTCTTTGTCAGTTAAGTTAGCCATTGTCTTGATTTTCTATGTTGGTGGTGCTTCGTTGGTACTCTGTTTTGTGTCCTTTGGCTGTTTGGGTGGTCTTAGCTGGTAACTTTAAGAGGAATTTTCTTGTTTTTAGTCTTGTAGCCATGGTGTTTATTGTTTTTCCTGTGAGGTAGGTCTTATTATTGTGGTGTTTGTTTCGTGGTGCCTTTGTGGGGTCTGCTGGTAGATTTTTTTTCTTCTTTTGGGAGGGTTTGCGGTAGTTTTGTTGTATTTGGTATTTTGTTCCTTCCTTAATTCTATTAATATTTTGTTTCTATTCTCACAGACTATAATTAGTTATCTATTTCAATAAGAAACTGTGGTCCTATTCTCCCAGACTACAATCTGCATATCTGATTCACATAAGTCAAAGTATCTAGAGTTAGTTCTCAAATTCTCAATCGGGAGATTTATGCAACATATGTACCATATTACAAGCCAAATTGACTTGTTTTGACCATTATACGTTTTGTCTCCTGTTCAATTTTCAAGAAAAAAAAATGAATTTCAACAACCCCCCCCCCCCAAAAAAAAAAAAAACAAAAAACATTTTGTTGTGAACTCTAAAGCTGATATAGTGATATTAATGCTTAGAAGGTTCTTTTCTTTTCACCTTTGTAGCAAAGCGACTAGCAAAAGCTTGCCCTTCACAACCTTCTGGGGTGAATCTGCACAATGAACATAGAGGAAGAAGACTATTTTGTTGCTCTGGATAGAGTTTGAATGACATGCCTACCTAATAAAGAATCTCAGGATAACCCATTATCTGAAGGCCTCTTAACTTTCATTTGATTAAACACGCTCGTTTCCGGAAGCAGGTATTTTTTTTTTCTTTGCAAAGTTCTTTTATCACCTCTCATAACTCAGATCAATTATTCCGATACTACTCTTCCAAGGTTTAAGAGAAACTTAAATATTTGTAAAGAAATTGCCCACATGGAAATGAAATTGGTGTTAGTAATCAAAGTTTCAGAACAAATTGTGTATGCATATATATCCTGATTAAGATGTACAGCACACTTATATGTTGTTTGTTCATAGCAAGTGTTGTTGCATATGTTCTATGATTCTCAACCTGTTTTTGATAACAGGTATGCAAAAATTGAAATATGAAGGGAAATTGATATCCAAAATGGCTTTGTTTCAATCAAGTGTTAAGAAAAAACATATAGAGTCATTTAGAAGCTATCAAAAACGGAAGCGACCAACTTCAGATCCTATGTAGAACAGAATGCTATTATTTTATGCTTTTACGTGTTTCTTTGCTTGTGGCACCCTATTCCTCTTGGTAGCACACTCACCAGATTGTACTTTGAAAGGTTTTGCAAAAAACAATTAATGGATTCAATATAAATGAGACATCCAAATACCCCTTTAATAAATAGTTTACAACCTAAAACACATACCTGGTTTTCTTATAACTTTATAAGAATAACTAATGCCAAGAAACGCAGCATATATATATTCCCCCTTTTCCAGCTGCAACTTTATTTTACTGCTTGGGCCTATGTTTTAGTACTATCAGGATTTTACAATAATTTCCTATTGAAGAACTTGTGATTCTTATAAAAGGTTAGGTAGGAGTGGCTGTTTCAAGATTTGAAGTATTCTTTTTCTGTTCATACAATTACTTGACTAACAAACAGAGTATTTATTGAACAAGGACAACTTTTTGTTTTAGGAAATCTAGTTCTGGGTAATGGTTCTACCAAAATCACTCTTCACTGTTCTGACCAAATTATTTTTATAGTACTTAATAAAGCCATGGTGTTTATTGTTTTGCCTGTGAGGTAGGTCTCGTGTTTTTTATTGTGGTGTTTGTTTTGTGGTGCCTTTGTTGCTGCAGCAGTGTTTCCGTTCTTTGTCAGTTAAGGTCGCTATTGTGTTGATTATCTATGTTGGTGGTGCTTCATTGGTAGTCTATTTTGTGTCCTTTGGCTGTTTGGGTGGTCTTAACTGGTAACTTTAAGAGGATTTTTCTTGTTTTTAGTCTTGTAGCCATGGTGTTTATTGTTTTGCCTGTGAGGTGGGTCTCGTTTTTTTATTGTGGTGTTTGTTTCGTGGTGCCTTTGTGGGGTCTGCTGGTAGATTTTTTTTTTTTTTTTTTTGGAAAGGTGTGGGGTAGTTTTGTTGTATTTGGTATTTTGTTCTTTCCTTAATTCTATTAATATTTTGTTCTTTCACTAATTCTAACTTTTTAAAAAAAAAGAAAATTTATAATTATTTTTTATGTTGACTAATTAGCTTGTATCATCTCTTGCCTAGCTATCTAGCATTTGATTGAAATTGTTGTGTGCAATATTTGCAGATAAGATAGAGAATTGGGAGATGTAGAAGCATAAATCAAGGCATTGAAGTATTCAGTGAAGGCGCGTAGTTTGCATGTACGTGTTATGGAGTTCAGTTGAAGGCTTCAATCATCAAAGCCCTAGGATTTTCTTTTTCTATTTATGGGGAGAATAATAGTTTTTTTAGTATTTTCTTTTAAGTAATTGGCAGTTAGTTTGAGATTCGTACATCAGATTGTTTACTAATTTGGCTATCTAATTAATGTATGTGATATCTTTCATTTATAAGATGCGTACCTCTTATACTAACTAATAGAATTGTAATTTATAATGCTAGCTTGAATTGTGTTTGCATGATAAATTTAATAGTTGAAATGTGATTGAAAGAACAGCAACAGGTTCCTCACTTACTAGAAGCAATATAGGTTTCCAAATAAATTTAAAAATAAAAAAATAAAAAAACCAAAAATAAAAAAATAAAATTGGAGAGAATAGATCACAGTTTTTTTATGTGATCTTTTTGCATTATAGATCACGGTTTGAGAAGAAACCGTGATCTTTGTCTTCTATTTGATCACGATTCTTGAAAAAAAGAACACAATAAACAACCGTGATCTTAAGTTAAAAAAGAACACAGTAAAAAACCGTGATCTTTTGTAAAAAAGAACACGGTAAAAAACAGTGATCTAATGTGAACACTTTAGATCACACCTTAATAGATCACACTTTTGGTTAAAAACAATCACGGTAAAAAACCGTGATTTATTGTAATAGATCACGGTTTTTTATAGTGATCTATTTTGATTATTGTAGTAGTGTATCGACCATCAATGTTTCACTTCTTTGGTAAGACCAAAGCTTGTCATTTGTGATGGATATCAACATCCTCTGTAGATTTTATTTTATTTTATTTTATTTTTGGATAAGGATCTTATAGGGCTTTTCATGCCCTTTAAGCTTTGATGATCCAATAGCTCTTTATTTTTGTATTCATTTACAAACCAAACAATCTGATGCGAAAAATAAAAAATAAAAAAATCCTACAAGATCCCTACAGAGAAAAATCATACAGAGGATCCAACCTCATCAAGAAGCTATTTGTCAACTATTTTGACCATTTATTGCTTGTGTGATTTGTTGAGTATGAATAATTGCACCCAAAAAAAAAAAGAAAAAAAAAGTAATAATAACAACTAAAACAACAATAATTATAATATAAGAATAATGGACATTATTGGCCACAATATTAATATAAAAATTATTACAACTTATTTCAATAATAATTATATTTGACGATCTATCAGCGGAGATAAAATCCTTTAGATTTGGACAAAACTAGTCTTAGTTACCCACTAAATTTTATTTATGCATCTATATTTTGGCTATTTTCCCATTAAAAGGGAATGGGTTGAATAAGTAACGATAATACACGATCCCTTGTCTCACGATCTTGAATTCCATGCCCATCTCCATGTTGATACATGCACTGAGCCATCCTTCCAAGGTTCATTGCAATTCCAAAATAAGTCTTCGAGAAAGGAGAACTTGCTAGTCTTTCTTTATTGATCTTCTTCCATGTCTCACCAATCAAATACCTTATGTGATCACGAGCCTCTTCTTCAGAAGCACCAATTTCATTCATGTAACATTGGATTGATTTGGGAACATCTCCTCTTTTCAATTCATCCTAATTAAAATTATAGGAAAAAAAGAAGAAGAAGAAGAAACTATTAGGTAATGTTAATGAGAAACTATTAGGGAAAGTGTGGAGTCGTGGAGATCACATACCGATGATGTTCCTAGATCATCTGCAAGTCGTAAAATCATTGACGACCAACGGATTATGTCGGGATATTTCTCTAAGCATTCCAATGCCTCTTTTGTCACTGGATTCGTCACAAAAAAATAGGCATGCACTAATATTACAGGAGCCGATATTGAAATCCATGCGTTGTCAATGTATTCCTCTAGGGTGGGTGTATATCTGCTGAAGTACCACTTGGCCTCTTGTAGGTATGATTTACATATATCTGCCCACTGCAACATTTAGAATGTTATAATGAATCAAGAAAACTACAGTACATTAAGGCCACGTTTGTTTGGTTGGAATGGGAGGGAATCAGACCATTGAAATCTCATTTAATTTCATTCCTTTCCCCCCTATTCAGGCTAAACAAACTTGCCATAAGGAGCTACAGAGTGTTATTAATGTTAAAACTTAAAACATATGAAAAAAAAATGGAATTTAGAAATCAAATCCTTACTGCTTTTTTCAGATATGGAAGGATGTAAGAATCTTGTCCCTTAAGAGCGTCATAAGCCATTTCATTAATAGAGTTGTATAGTGCAAGGAAACATATCTTCATATAGTCTGGAAGTTGGTCCATGGCATTGATATCCCACCTGAAAGGAAGAACAAAACATATAGATATATAAATTTTCAAGTCAAAGATTTCGAGGGGGAAAAAAATGCTTTTTTTATGACATATATTTGAATCTTCAATCCTAGCCCTCCTACCAACCTGTCAACCACATCAGTAAAGATCTGGAGTTCATCCAATGTGCCATACACATCATAAACATCATCGATTGTTGTTATCAGCGCATTGACCTTTGTGGACATTCTCCTACAGTATCCAAACTCAGGCTCGAATATCACTCCAACAGTCCAAAAGAAATTCTCCATCAACCTGTCCCTTGCAAAGTTCAACTTTTCCCCTAGACCTGTGCTTCTCCACCACCTTGATATGACCCAAGTTAAAGTCCAATTTAGCAATTTAGCAAGCTTATGACATATAATTTCACTTTATTGTGTTCAACCTTAATAAGGAGAAATTTTTTTTAATTACCTTGACATTTGTGTGAGATCCTCTTGGTGTGTTGCTTGCACCATGTTAAAGTCCAATTTAGCAAGCTCAAGCAGAATAGGATTCATATCTTGTTGTCTCTGGTACACGTCAATAAACCACCTTGCCTCTAACCTCAGCATCCTCCAGTGTAATGGGAGCTCTAAGGCATGGCTCACTAGTATGGCCAGATTCTGATCTTTGGCTTCTTTGATGAGGTATTTGTCAAGATGCTTGGCTGTGAAATTTCTAGCCTCTTCCAATGTCCTTTCACCTTCCATTGAGAGGTATGAAGCTTCATACAGACTTAGCATTCCCTTAGTATCCTCACGAAGGCATGCCTTGAAATTTCCCATCTCGTCCTTGAAGCTATTGAATACCTCTGCAATTAAATAAAAAAAAAAAAAAGATCCAAAATTTTAGTATCCAACTTCCCTTTTTTCCTGTTTTATTTCTGGGTAAATTACAAAAAAAAAAAGAAAAAAAAAAACCCCATAATGTTTGGCCCATTTCTCTTGTAATCCTCCTAAAGAAAAATTGATTGCAATATCTCCTTAGACAGCTTATAGATTTAGCAATTAACGCCACCTTTAACCGCTGTTCATGAAACTAAACAGAAGAACATCGCGTGACCACCATTAATTCTATGAACGGTAATTAACACAATAACTCTAATTGCTAAATTTTTTAGTTATTGGGAAGGACATTAATTACAACCATTTTTCTTTTTTCTTTTTCTTTTTGGGGTTACGTAAAAAATAACTGAACTTGGGAAGATTTCTTGTAGTCTACCCTTTAATTTTTTGAGAAGTAGACAAATGACTAAAATTCATTCGAGTACGTACCTTGAGGCACATCATACCCATGTTGTCTTAAGAGTCTAAACTCAAGAGCTACAGCATAAAGATTTTCTGTCTTCCACAGACCATTATTGTAGTTGCTGTATATGCTGTTCAATATTTTCCTTATTTCTTCCTCGAAGTGATAAGACACTCCAAGCCTTTGCAAGATATGGATTAGCTCGAGTTGATCCAAAGGCTCCACCACTTTACCAAGCATCATTCTCACCTCAGCCTTCAACTCATTCGACCGTCTAGTGTATGCATCTCCCTACAAAATATTACTTTTGTTAGAAAAGCTTCAATAGCAAAGATAACTTACTAATTAATAGTTCAAATCATTTTTTTCAAATTCAACATCCCCCAATGAGAGGGCTGCCCTCTCGGTATTGAATATGTTTTTGATTCACTAATTCAAACTCAGATTTGTTATGTTTCGACATCATTCGGGATACTGAATTTGAAAAAAAAAAATAATGTTAAACAACTAGCATTTTTCTCATGACTACATACCACGTAATCACTTTTCAGTGATTGCACAAACTCGTAGTCCCAAATGGGAGGTTGGTAGTTTGCGGATCGCCGGACGATAGTACTTCGTTCCAAAGATTTGGTGGCCGCCATGCAATGGATAGTAGGACGAATGCTGCCACCTCTGATGTATGTCCCAAGTGAGACTCTTCTTCTAAATGGCAGCCTAGTGAAAGTGCAAACATTGGGGGTTAGAGCAAGCTGATGAGTAGCCATTGAAGTATGATCGATATCTAGCTAGAAAAAACTAACTCCTATAATGGTTGTGTGGTGCCTCAAGGTAGGGAGCATTTGAGGCATATATACACACATGATGAAGGTCCTCACTGCTCTGTGGTGGTAGCCGCTGCAGTAACATGCATGAGATATTTGTGCAGAATTTGGGGAAAAGTTAGATCATCCAGGGCCCACCTAGTACTCGTACCAATCTGAGGATATCTGCCTGCCTCACATGGAAAGTGGAAACATCATCGTCTTTTTAGGAGAATAACAGATTGATCGGGTTACGGGTAAAAAATTACACTCAGTAGTCATTCTTAGTTAAATTAGAAGTTATTTACTAAGAAATTAGTAATGATTTCTATTAAATTTGTAATTATTTTCTCATAAACTAACCAATCTAAAATTCTTTTATTTATTTACTCGCTCCGTCCCATAAGAACATTTCCAATGGTGTGTTAAAATATGTGTTGTTACTATATTTTAGCAATAGCACACTTTATTGGTGCTCGAATGGTGTGTTAAATAATAGCAATAACTCACCCTTGTATTATATTTGGCACACCCATAAGTTAAAATAACACAAAGTTAGGTAAAAAAGGCAAGGAGATCATGATTGTGCCAAACAAATTATATATTGTGTCATTTGCACCATTGGAGTACATTGTGCCAAATTATAGTATTTGACACTATAACATGTGCTAAAATAGTAATAGCACAGATAATATAGCTCACATCATTGGGGATGCTCTAAAGATGGACAATTTTTGCTATTTTATGTCCCAAAATGTTTGTCCATTTTTAAAATTCAAATTATAAATTTTTTGAATTTTTTTATACCATCTTTTATTATTTCAATAATTACTTTTAACACAACACTCAATAGTCAATACCAAGTAGGAGAGTTTTTTTAAACCGAGTGTTTTGACAAATTTAACTTATCTTATGGGACAGAAAGAATAACCTTTTGTTTTTCGACCAGATATTTATTTAACATTAATTTCACATACATGTTCTGCATGTGGAAAACCTTTATCTTTGTCATTATTTTTTTATTTAACATTTCACGTGCACGCTCTTTTGGTCTTCGTGAGTGGTGATCTTGGACTGTTGGATGAGGATATGTGGGACGATATCGGTGGCTCACATCAACAAAAAATTTTAACACCAATTGTTGATGGTTACTTGGTTAATTTGGGGACTTTGGTTAAGACGTAAGATGTGGTGTAAGGATTTCATTAAGACATAAAATGGAGGATTATGACATTATTTTATAATATATATATCCATGTCTTAGGTCGTCATCTGCCTAACATGATAATGATTATAAAAAGCAAATAAAAAAATAGTGAATAGGCCGCTTTACCCTCAGCTTGGTTGGTTGAGATTCCAAGACTTCTCTTTGGAGTCTTAGGTTCAAACATGGCATGCGGCATGCCCATCACAAAAAAATAGGGAATAGATGGAAGAAAGTAAAACATGTAAATGATCATAAAACATGTAAATCTGCTTCTACTTCTAATAATAATATAATATTATAATAATCTATTACATATTATAATTAAGAGTTACGATGACATCAGCGTTATATGAGGTGGCTTCTTAATAACCATTCCCTCTAAATTCCATCATTCTCCTCATCTTTGGGCCCATATCATGATGTTAGTAACCCTTTTCCTCTTTCTTTCTTTTTTTCTTCCCTTCCCCCCATGCAGCCTTCCCTCTCCCTCTTCCTTCCCTTATCCATTCTTTCTTCCTTTCTTCTTCTTCTTCTTCATTTGTTTTTTTTTTTTTTCTTTTTTCGTACAGCCTTCCTCTCCCTCTTCTTTTCACCTATCCCTTCTTTTCTTTCCTTTCTTCTTCTTTTTTTTTTTTTTTTTTTTTAAAATTTTTTTTCTTCCTTTCCCCTTGTACAACCTTCTCTCTCATTCCTCTAATATAAGTTGTCAAAAGAATAATCTTGAATATAGAATCAATATTGAGGGGTTATTTGGCAAATTTGAAAACCTGACCACTTAAGTTTAATTATTATTTTTATTTCACATTAATTGTTAAATATCTTTTTCCTAATAATCCTATTTAACTAGATCAAGAGAAAATAATAATATTTTTGATACTTATATAAATACTTTAAATGAAGTTACTGTTTAGTTCCATGCATTCCATTCTAGTTAATAATAAAAGTTAATAATGAAAGAGAAGGTTTTGTTACTGTACCTTCGCTCGTTGAACCGCAAAAGGACAAAGGTATTTGGCCTGCCTGTTTTGCATGTGTTGCTTGCTTATCTCATGTAGCTTCGTTCCAACTGGTTTGCAACTTTGCATACCTCACTTTCATGATCCAGTGATGTCCACGTGCATGGCTTTAATTGGGTGTTTTTTTTGGGGTGGCCAGTGGGGTAAGTACTTTGCGTGGTTTCACTAGTATTTATGAGAGCATCTCCAATAGTGTCGGTTATATTACTTGTGCTATTGATATTTTAGCATATGCTATAGTGTTAAATACTATAATTTGACACAATATGCTTCAATGGTGCAAATGACACAATAAGTAATTTTTTTGGCACAACCACCACCTCCTTTTTTCTTTTTCTTTTTTACCACCTTTGTGCTATTCTAACTCAATGATGTACCAAATATATCACAAGGGTGAGCTATTGCTATTTTTTAGCATACCATTAAGCATCTCTAGTGATGTGAGCTAAATTACCTGTGCTATTGTTATTTTAGCATATGCTACAATGCCAAATGCTATTCCAATTTAGCACAAGGTGCTCTAATGGTGCAAATGACATAGTATGCTATTTTTTGCCACAACCTCAATTTCCTTTATTTTTTATAAACTACCAACTACCATCTTCCAACAAAAAATAAAAAAATAAAAGGGTAAACAAAAGAGAATCCTATGGAAAGTAATTGACAAGTATGTTGGGGAAATTGAGATGAGATGCTTAAAACCAAGCATTGATCAAGACGAACCCAAAACTATAATTCTACAGATTGGAGGTCTCGTAAGATAGTGAATGGGGCATGTCGTGGATCAAATGCGAGATTGCTTGAGTGGGACAAATGGGCTAAAAAAATTGGTACGTTTTACATATATATATATATATATATATATATATATATATATATATTATTTATTGCATACGTGCGTTGCACGTGAATTTTTTATCAACAATAAAATGATTTAAAGATCATAAATTATTTTTCCTAAATAAAAATATAAAAGATCAATGTTTCTCAAGATCTTTTTAGCTTGAATAGGGATTGACCCTTTTCATATAGCATAGCTCCTCATCTAGTGGTAATTATCTCTTCAATATTGTCCATATCGATTAAATATAAACTTTATTTACTTAAGAAAGGTTATGCGGTCATTTGTTCTTTAACATTTAATCCATATCAAGTGTGAAGATTTGAGATGTTAAGAAATTATTTATTACTCCGTAGAAGGTTTTAGTCCGTGTACATCAAATGATCTGAAAAGAAATACTAATACATAATGACACGTAACTATCAAGAATCTGGACAAATAACTTATTCATTGTCCACCAATTTTCTACACATCTACAATAAGAAACATATCAATGAAGAAGTAAAAAAGAAAATAATTAGAACCAAAATAAATGGAGAAAGTATATACTTAATCTCTAGAGATAATTTAATTTGGTTGAATTGTTAACCATATGACAAGTCCACTATATCGTAGAAATTATATGCAAAAGAAAAAACTAAATTTATTAATGAATTAGTAGTTTATATAATGTAACTTACACATCAACAAATTCTAATACATTTTGGATCACTTAAAGAATAAGTACATGCTCAAAAATATAAGAGTCCTAACACCATATTACTGTCATGGGATATTATTCCACTTTATCTAAATGAAAATTTACTACTACCTCTCTTCAACTTCTTTATATATATATATATTTGAGCTGAAGAATCTATAGATCCCCACTTTGTAGCAAGACATTCCACAATGCATCATTTGAGCTCAACATCCCATTAATTAAAACAACCAAAGATAATATAGCACGAAAACTAATCTTAGGACTCAAAAAAAGGGAAAAATTATAAATAAAAAAATAAGACAAAATGCCTCATCAAGAACATTTAGAAACCTAAGGCCCTTGTTCTCTGGCCCACCCCTCAAATCACCCATAAACAGTGTAGTCTTGAGAAGGGAATTTTAATCTCCAAGAAAAAAAATAGAAAGGCAACATAGAGATTGAGCATATAAAAAAAAAAAAAAAACAAATAAAATACATACCTCTTACAAGGGATTTTTTATCAGTAAGAAAAAATTAGAAAGAGAATGAGCATATAAAAATAGCTTTTCGATTCCCATCGGATATTTTTACGAGCAATTTTTCATCAATATAAAAAATATAATTAGATGATTTACCACATAAAATAAAGGGTTTAGCATTCAAACACAAAAGCATTTTAGCAAATTGCTTATAAAACTCTACCAATCAAATAAAAAATAAGTGAAAATACTCACAACAAAAATAAAAAATACAAAACCAAAAACTTGAATAAAAAAAACTCTAGGAAAGATATATAGAATTTAAATGAAATATGATTGCATAAAATTAATTTCTCATAGGAACAAAATTAAATAAAACCTAATGTGATTATTAGTATTTAAACCAGAATCCAACTCAACAAATTTTCAACACAGTACCATATATATATTATAATTTGCAGAGCAAAACTTACCAGAGAAAGGAAAAGTCGCCGTTAATGGAAAAGGTGGAGAGAAGGTTGAAGCTACTCTTGGTAGAGAAAGTGGAATTTACAATTCGGCTGTTTATTTATTGTATATGAATTATAATTTCCGTTTCCTTAGAATTCCTATCTGGGTTTGGTTTTATTTAATTATTATAAGAATTATAGTTTTCTTAGAATTCTTATTAAGGTATGTGTTTTATATTGCTCTATTTCCTATATATGCAAAAGGTTAGTTGTATAGTTTCCTTAGAATTCTTATTAAGATATGTGTTTTATATTACTATATTTCCTATATATGCAAAAGGGTAGTTGTGTATTTAAAAATTAAAATAAGGGTATACTAGTCAATCAAAAGTTTTTCTCACATTCATCTTTTTATAGTTAGTATATATATATATATATATATATAGATAACATTTCAATATTATTTTTTAAAATATTGTATTTATTTATGGGCTATTTGGTTACCGAGAAAATTTTGGAAGAGAAATGGAGGAAGAGAAATATTGTATTTTTCACAATTGCTAGTGTGTTTGGTTGTTGAGAAATGGATAGAAATGTTTAAGAAAAGCCATTATTGTATTGACTTGTCATTTATTAAATTTTATCTTTCCAAAAGTATCATTTCCAACTTGGTATTGGGTTTTGTATTGAAAGCATAGTTATTAAACCCGGACCGGACATTGACCCGGTCGAGAGGCCGAGTGGTCGAGTCACTGGTTCAACCGTTGGGTCACTGGTCGAACCGGTTTTATAATTAAAATAATAATAATAATTTATAATAATTAGTTTAGATATATTTAGTTGGTTTTATTTTGTAAGTGAGAGAAACTAGTTAAATAATATGTATTGTAATATTAGACACAAGGAGTTGGTTTGGTTAAGTAGTTAAAGGGTCTCATATTATCCCGTTAGTTGTGGTTTCAAAATCCTTCAGCTGCATTTTGATAATAACCTTTAAAGCTTATTTGCCACATGCCCGGGTCACCGTTTCGACTAGCCGGGCCGGTCCGGGTTTAATAACTATGATTGAAAGTATTATTGAGATAACAAAGGATAGTATAGGAAAGTTCAAAAAACTTATGATTTGATTTTTCAAAATGGACAAATATTTTGGGATAAAAAAAGTAACAAAAACGACCTATTTTTGCGGGAGGGAAGGAGTAGTTATATTAGCATCTTACATTAGGGGTTGTACCATGTTCATTGATTCTATGTAACTCATAATTCATCAATGCATGTGTACAACCCTAATATGGATGCCAATATAATTTATATCAACATGTTTTTACTTGACCACCATCAATCTCTAAACACTATAGGGATAAACTACTACCAAGCAAAAAAAAAAATTGGAAAAAAAAATGGAAAAGGAGTTACTCTCCCCTAGTGATCATAAAAATGCAACGAAGAGGAATGAACGAGAATTTATTTGTTTATTAGTGGATTGATTTAAATAATCAAATAGACATACTCTAGCTTGGAATGCAGCTTCAAGCTCAATGGCAAAAAGATTCATAGAGGTCGTCCTGAGTTTTTTGGGTTCTAAGTGAACTCTTAAAAATGAGCCTTCTATATGTATTTACTTTTTTTTTTTTTTTTTTAAAAAAAAGAAGATGTTTTAAGTGCCCAAATTTTCTTTTTTCGATTGCCAACAAAAAGTTTGCTTGGTTATAAAATCGGGGCAATTTTAGATTAATTGGGTTATGGGAAAATAATTACAGTTCAGTATAAAATGCCACCAACTTCTTAGTAAATGACTACTAACTTAACTAACAATGACTAGTAACTGTAATTATTTTTCCAAAGGCCAACCAATCTAAAATCCCTCTATAAAATTTACTTATATAGATTAAGATGACAAGAAAACATTATATTACATCAATTTTAAAATATTTAATTCGTATTTTTTGCTTTGTAATTTAGCAAAATAGAAAAAAAACCAATTACAATAAAGTATTATTTAAACATTACTCTTCTTGTATTTTAAGTTGCAAAATTACTTATTAAGCTTGTATAATCAAGTTTTTTACCATATTATTTTCAAGGACTATGTTATTTCAACCGCATTCTCCCCCCATTCATATATGGTAGCTTCTCTTTATTTCATGTTGGATTTTACATGTTTACTTTCACCTATACACTTTTGACACATAAGGTGGATGGTAAAACATGAGTGAAGTAGCATTTTCCTATTTTCAATGAATCTGATAACATAACTAATTTAAACAATCATTGTTGACATGGTTGACCGAAGGCAAAATTTGATAAATTTCAATTTTAAAAAACTTATTTGTACATAGGCAACTGTAACTGTGTTGGATTGGAACCCTTGCACTTGATTTGGGCCCTGTGGCCGAAACCTGGCAAAATCCACAACCCTTCTGCATCTCTAGGCTCTAGCCAGGACAAATCATATAGCTCGTAGAGGTAGACTAAGCCATCGGTACAATTTTGTCCTCTACATAAAGGACTCTCCACTCTCCCAATCCCATTAATCACCATCTCAAAATATAATTTCGTACCAATAACTCTTGTAGGCCTCTTGGTTCTATCCAAACCCAGAGAGATTCTTCCATGTACAAAATGCCTGTCCATCTTTTCTCGTGTCTATCTCCTGTTTAGCAAAAAAATATTAAGACTTCGGAAAACCAGAGTGTATTATGTACAACCATGGGACTATTGACCTAAACCGTGGTGGACAGGGCCGAGTCAAGATTTAAATATTACCTTGGGCTAAGATTTCACCATTTCATTATATGTGTGTATATACATATACATATATATATATATATATATATATATATATATATGTTTTTTTTTTTTTTTTCTCTTTTTGGGCCGGCTATTAGTACCCAAAGATCTTTTTTTATCCCTCACTTATTTTAAACTTTCCTAGATTTTAAGAAAACTCTAAAAAGTTTTCATAAAACTAGCTGCATTATGTACTAGAAAACATCATTTTGAACAATTTTTTGAAATAAAGTTTTTCCAAAATCTATTATTTTAAATAGACTTTTTTGGCCAAAATATATAATTTAAGTGGACGTACTTGTTGGGGATTTAATAAAACAAGAACAGTAAATGCACAAAAAGTCTACCTAAACAATAAATTTTGTAAAATTTTTCTTCAATAAAGTTGTTCAAAATTATGTTATTTAGTGGATGGTTTAACCAGTGTTCATGAAAACATTTTATATTTTTCATAAAATCTTGAAAAATTTAAAACAAGTGGGGGATTAAGAGCAAGTCTTGGGATACCAATAGAGGGATTTGGATTTGGTGCAGTAACTGCATGATGTAGTAAACGTAGGATCGATTACACATGGCAGAGAGGAGAAATGGAGGGCTAAAATTCGAGAGATGCATTTGACGCCTAACAGCCCTCCATTTCTCCTCCTTGCCATGTGTCATCAATCCTACGTTTACTGCACCATACAGTAAAAGTAGCCAACTGCACCAAATCCCCTTCCAACAATAGAGACCCCTTTTTTTGTGTAAATAAAAAGTGACTTAGGTTTAGAGGCCTTGGTTAGACGGCTGAGACTATGGGTTGAGGGAAAATCTTCTACTCCTAATCCATATTAAAAAAAATTGGTGTGACTTGCTCCAAGCTACAACTAGGCTTAACCCTAAGGTAACTCTGCCCTTGTATGATGTGAAGTAATTAGTGGTCTGTATGGTCCTAGCTAGGCACTTGAAATATAAAGGGCGTTCCATCAAAAAAGAGGCTAGTACTTGGAAATCTGAGACCACATACATGTGGCTTCATTTTATAAAGCTAATGCATGCATGTGCTAAATGAGAAAAACTTCTATCTAACTATGACACGGCCACATGTTATCATGGGCCAATAAAAATCAAGTAAAGCGAAATTATCAGAGTACATTTTTGTCTCACAATCTCACTTTATTTGACTCTAATCGGCCCATGACACCATGTGGCCCATGTCTCAGTTGCATGGAAGTTCTTATCGTGCTAAATTGGCTGAATTTTTTTTGTAATTGATGGTCACCATCTTTCCTAGGTCGAATAATTGGTTTAGGCAGAAAGCAACAGAAAGCAACTTCTAGGAAAATGTGAGAATGATTGGAAATAAATGTGATCGACAAATTAAATTAAGGTGACCCATGCATTCATTTCATTCACTCAATGGAAATATCAGAGAGAAAATGACAAAATGTCAAATCAAACACACAGAAAATGAGGAAATGCTTTCATGCATGTATCGATATGATACAAAAAATTATATTTCAATGATAACAGTGTGTCGATATGATGCAAAAAAATTCTATTTCAATGAAAACGGTGTTTCAACAACCTTGCAGGTTTGTTTGTTTTACAAAGGATGTCATGAATAACTGAAAGCACTGTTTTCATTGAAATATAATTTTTGATTTTTTTTTGCATCACATACATGAATTTTTTATTTTTTATTTTTCATTTTTTATTCTGATAACTAGAGAAGAATTCCAGTAGAATAAAATCATAACATACAACGAATAAGGGAAGCCCAAGATACATTAACATACCTACCACAAGCAAATCTAGCCTTGTATGCATGTGATAATAGCTTTAAATTGCATTAATGTTGTATTTTTAGTAGACATTATCATATCTACTTTGCATTTAATTCCGCATTTTACACATAATGAGTGAGGTTTCTTGACTATAGACCTAAACCACGGGATTTTAAGAAAACTATAAAAGGTTTTCATAAAACTAGCCACATTATGTACAAGAAAACATCATTTTGAACAATTTTTTGAAATAAAGGTTTTTTGAAATCTATCATTTTAAATAGACTTTTTTTGCCAAAATCTATAATTTAAGTGGACTTGTTGGCCATTTAATAAAACAAGAACAGTAAATGCACAAAAAGTCTACCTAAACAATAAATTTTGTAAAATTTTTCTTCAATAAAGTTGTTCAAAATTATGTTATTTAGTGGATGGTTTAACCAGTGTTCATGAAAACATTTTATATTTTTCATAAAATCTTGAAAAATTTAAAACAAGTGGGGGATTAAGAGCAAGTCTTGGGATACCAATAGAGGGATTTGGATTTGGTGCAGTAACTGCATGATGTAGTAAACGTAGGATCGATTACACATGGCAGAGAGGAGAAATGGAGGGCTAAAATTCGAGAGATGCATTTGACGCCTAACAGCCCTCCATTTCTCCTCCTTGCCATGTGTCATCAATCCTACGTTTACTGCACCATACAGTAAAAGTAGCCAACTGCACCAAATCCCCTTCCAACAATAGAGACCCCTTTTTTTTGTGTAAATAAAAAGTGACTTAGGTTTAGAGGCCTTGGTTAGACGGCTGAGACTATGGGTTGAGGGAAAATCTTCTACTCCTAATCCATATTAAAAAAAATTGGTGTGACTTGCTCCAAGCTACAACTAGGCTTACCCCTAAGGTAACTCTGCCCTTGTATGATGTGAAGTAATTAGTGGTCTGTATGGTCCTAGCTAGGCACTTGAAATATAAAGGGCGTTCCATCAAAAAAGAGGCTAGTACTTGGAAATCTGAGACCACATACATGTGGCTTCATTTTATAAAGCTGATGCATGCATGTGCGAAATGAGAAAAACTTCTATCTAACTATGACACGGCCACATGTTATCATGGGCCAATAAAAATCAAGTAAAGCGAAATTATCAGAGTACATTTTTGTCTCACAATCTCACTTTATTTGACTCTAATCGGCCCATGACACCATGTGGCCCATGTCTCAGTTGCATGGAAGTTCTTATCGTGCTAAATTGGCTGAATTTTTTTTGTAATTGATGGTCACCATCTTTCCTAGGTCGAATAATTGGTTTAGGCAGAAAGCAACAGAAAGCAACTTCTAGGAAAATGTGAGAATGATTGGAAATAAATGTGATCGACAAATTAAATTAAGGTGACCCATGCATTCATTTCATTCACTCAATGGAAATATCAAAGAGAAAATGACAAAATGTCAAATCAAACACACAGAAAATGAGGAAATGCTTTCATGCATGTATCGATATGATACAAAAAATTATATTTCAATGATAACAGTGTGTCGATATGATGCAAAAAAATTCTATTTCAATGAAAACGGTGTTTCAACAACCTTGCAGGTTTGTTTGTTTTACAAAGGATGTCATGAATAACTGAAAGCACTGTTTTCATTGAAATATAATTTTTGATTTTTTTTTGCATCACATACATGAATTTTTTATTTTTTATTTTTTATTTTTCATTTTTTATTCTGATAACTAGAGAAGAATTCCAGTAGAATAAAATCATAACATACAACGAATAAGGGAAGCCCCAGATACATTAACATACCTACCACAAGCAAATCTAGCCTTGTATGCATGTGATAATAGCTTTAAATTGCATTAATGTTGTATTTTTAGTAGACATTATCATATCTACTTTGCATTTAATTCCGCATTTTACACATAATGAGTGAGGTTTCTTGACTATAGACCTAAACCACGGGATTTTAAGAAAACTATAAAAGGTTTTCATAAAACTAGCCCCATTATGTACAAGAAAACATCATTTTGAACAATTTTTTGAAATAAAGTTTTTTTGAAATCTATTATTTTAAATAGACTTTTTTTGCCAAAATCTATAATTTAAGTGGACTTGTTGGCCATTTAATAAAACAAGAACAGTAAATGCACAAAAAGTCTACCTAAACAATAAATTTTGTAAAATTTTTCTTCAATAAAGTTGTTCAAAATTATGTTTTCTAGTAGATAGTTTAGTCAGTTTTCATGAAAACATTTTATATTTTTCATAAAATCTTGAGAAATTTAAAATAGGGGGGGGGGGGGGGGATTAAGAACAAGTCTTGGGATACCAATAGACACCCCTTTTTTGGTGTAAATAAAAAGTGACTTGGGTTTAGGGGCCTTGGTTAGACGGTTGAGACTATGGGTTGAAGAAAAATCTTCCCTGGACTAAAAGGTAAAGCTCACTCCTAATACATATTAAAAAAAATTGGTGTGACTTGCTCCGGGCTCAGCCAGGCTTACCCTCGAGGTAACTCTGCCCTTGTATGATGGGAAGAAATTGGTGGTTTGTACGGTCCTAGGCGCTTGAAATATCAAGGGCATTCCATAAAAAAAGACGGCTAATATCAAGGGCGTTCCATCATTTTGCTTGACTCTCATCGGCCCATGACACCACGTGGCCCATGTTACAATTGCATGGAAGTTGTTCTCGTGCTACATTGGCTGAATTTGTTTTGGAATTGATGGTCACCATCTTTCCTAGGCTGAATAATTGGTTTGGGCAGAAAGAACTTCCAGGAAAATGTGAGAATGATTGGAAATAAATGTGATCGACAACTTGAATTAAGGTGACTCATGCATTCATTTCATTCACTCAATGGAAATATTAGAGAAAAATGACAATATGTCAAATCAAACACACAGAAAATGAGGAAAGGCTTTCATGTATGTATCAATATGATACAAAAAATTATATTTCAATGATAACAGTGTTTCGATATCATACAAAAAAAATTATATTTCAATGAAAATGGTGTTTCAACAACCTTGCAGGATTGTTTGTTTTACGAAGGATGTCATGAATAAGTAAAAGCACTATTTTCATTGAAATAGATTTTTTTTTTTTTTTTTTTTTAAATTTTGGTAACTAGAGAAGAATTTCTTTAGAATAAAATCATAACACACAACGAATAAGGGAAGCCCAAGATACATTAACATACCTGCCATAAGCAAATCTAGCCTTGTATGCATGTGATAATAGCCTAAAATTGCATTAATGTCATATTTTTAGTAGACATTATTACATTTACTTTGCATTTAATTCTGCATTTTACACATAATAAATGAGATTTCTTGATACATGCTCTAATACTTAAAGTGGTGTATTAATGCGTGTTTGATTTAATGTTTTGTGATTTTTCTCTAATCTTTCCATCATCACAATGGTGACCATCAATTACAAAAAAAAAATATATAAGCCAATGTTGCACATCCATGCATCAACTTTATAAAATGAAGCTGCATGTATGTGGTCTCAAATTTCTAAGATACTACCTGTCTTTTTTGATGGGAATGTCCCATGTTTGATATTTCAACCTCCTAGGGACCATACAGACCACCAATTACTTCACATCTACGTACCCCCGACCCATTGACAAGGGCAGAGTTACCTTAGGGTTAAGCCAAGCTATAGCCGGAGCAAGTCACGCCATTTTTTTTTAATATGTATTAGGAGTGAGTTTTACCTTTTAGCTTAGGGAAGATTTTTCCTTAACCCGTGGTCTCAACCGTCTAACCAAGACCATCTAAACCCAAGTCATTCTTTTTTACACAAAAAAGGGGTCTTTATTGGCATCCCAAGACTTGCTCTTAATCACCTACTTATTTTAAGTTTTTCAAGATTTTATAAAAAAATATAAAATGTTTTCATGAAAACTGATCACACTATCCATTAGAAAACATCATTTTGAACAACTTTGTTCAAGAAAATTTTCCAAAATTTATTGTTTAAGTAGACTTTTTGGGCATTTACCGTTCTTGCTTTATTAAATGATCAAAAAATCCACTTAAACTATAAATTTTGGCCCAAAACAAGTATATTTAAAATAATAGATTTTGAAAAAACTTTATTTCAAAAAATTATTCAAATTGATGTTTTCTAGTACATAATGCAGTTAGTTTTATGAAAACCTTTTACGCTATGTTTGGATAAAGAATTTCTAGGTGGAATTTCCTTTTGAGATGGAATTTATAAAATTTTTATAAGAATTTTGTTCATCTCATTCTTATAAAAATTTTACAAATTCAATCTTAAAAGCAAATTCCACCTAAAAATTTATTATCCAAACATAGCGTTATGGTTTTCTTAAAACCTTGGAAAGTTTAAAATAATTGAATGAGTAAAGAAAAAGGTCTTGGGGTGCCAATAGCGGGCCCAAAAATAAAAAAATAAAAAAAATTTATATAATGGAATGGTGAAAACTTAGCCCAAGGTAATATTAAATCCCGACTCGGCCCTGACCAGCGAGGTGTATAGTCCCATGGTTCTACATGGTACACTCCGCTTTTATGAAGTCTTACTATTTCTTGCTAAACAAGACAGAGACATAAGAAAAGATGGACAAACATTTCGTACATGAAAGAATGTCTTTGGTTTTGGAGAATGAAGAGCCTTTTTTTGAGTTATTGGTTTTGAATTGTATTATGAGATGGTGATTAATGGGATTGGGAGAGTGAAGAGTCCTCCAGGTAGATGACAAAATTGTGCCGTTGGCTTGGTCTGCCTCTACGAGCCATGATTTGTCCTGGCTAGAGACTAGAGATGCAGAAGGTTTGTGGTTTTCGCCAGGTCTGGGCCACTTGCCAAAGTTGAATTAATGGGGGCCCAAACCAAGTGCAAGGGTCCCAACCCAACACAGTTACAGTTGCCTATGTACAAATAAGCTTTTTAAAAAGTGACCCAAACCTGGAGAAAGTCTGTATAATCAATTTTGGTTTGGGCCCTCATTATTCCAACTTTGGCAAGTGACCCAAACTTGGCAAAAAGTGTTGGAAAATATGTCTTACTTTTATAACTCTGTCAAAACAGTAAGCATATGAGTTACAAATGAATAAAAATAAAATTTGAAATTAACAAACTTACAATATCTAAAAGATGATTGAAACAATAACGGAATGATCAAAGCTAGTGTTTGACACTATGTTTTGAAAACAGATTTCACCCCTCATTTAGTGCTTTGAGTCTCTCAAACGTTCATTTCTCAAGATACAATAATCTGCCACACAGAAGAAGTATTGCAATATTTGGCAAATAACTATGTTTATACTCTCTCTCTTATATGACAACTCAAAATGATACGAAAATAAATTCTTGATTAGTCTCTAATTGTGTATGAAATGCAAATTTATATAGACTTAGAAGTGACCCTCTAGAACAGTTGCAAGATATATTGATTATGTGTGTTTTGTGGTCATGACTATTATAGGTTAACAAACAGACACAGCCTAACGGTAATAATTTAAATTTTGCTTAAAAAATAACACACATGGGTTGGTCTTCTTGACCTTACCCCACCGGGTGTGAGCGGGTGCACATGTGTGTTTTTGGGTCCAAACCTTATGTTGGTTAAGTTTTTCCCCTCAAAAAACTTGGGTGCCCATTAGGAGAGATATTAAAATAACTTGCACTTAGACCTTGGCCATTGGATCACCACATATTGCAATCTCGTTTCTATAACATGGTACTGTATTTTTGCAACACAGCAACAAATCCATGCTCAGTGTCACTATCCATGTTTCAGGTATCAGTCGAGCCAAAGTCTTGATACACTGTTGGCAGAAAAAAACTACAAGAAAAGGAAAGAGAAGAGGAGAGCCTTAGGTGGGGTTTTGGCTTAAATTTGTGTAATACGACATCGTTTGTGGTAGGTCACCATCGACGCGCAACACATCATAAAATGGCGGGAAAACTCACACTAGCAGCTTCACAGCAAAGCCCCCAATTTATAGGGTTTGTGAAGAAGCCAACTTCGCTTTCCTCGCTCCGAGAAAGGAAAGACAAAAAATTTTCTCTCACTTTCTCGGATTCGAAACGAAAATAAAGAAATGCCGACATACAAAATCAGAGGAATCGACGTGGATTTCCCGTTCGAGGCCTACGATTGCCAGCTCGTTTACATGGAGAAAGTCATCCAATCCTTGCAAGAGGTTAGTCTTCTACTCGATTTCGGTAGTTTTAATACACACACACACACACACAACATTTATGTGTGCGGGCGTGTATATTTATTTTAATTGTTAGACGCAGGATTTGATGTTCGAATTGGGTTTGCTCGAGCGTCTTGATTTTGTTATTATTATTATTGTTATTATTGTAAGTTCATTATAAGCAACTTAGGTTGGGAAGTTTCAAAGTTGTTTCCGAGGCTAATAATACAGTTAATGGGCGACTCCGTCTTAGTGTGTTGGTAGTTAATCGACTTTAGATTCAATGTGCCCTTTTAAAGTTATTTTTCCCCTCAAAAAGAAGCATCAAAGTGGGTTCTTTGATGGATGTTTAAAGAATTACCAATTTATTTTGGCGTATATGTTTTACTAAGCTTGCATTTTTCTCTCAATTAATTTTTATAGAATTGATATGAGTACAAGAACATGTTTTAGTCCTTAATCTCTGGGAATGATGCTAGCCTGTTTTTTTCCAAACGTTAAAATGGTAAAGCTTATTATCTATACCATTGCTATCCTTATCACCAAAAAAAAAAAAATAAAAAAAAAAAAAATAATAATAATAAAATCTGCACCTATGGCAACTGTATCCATTTTATTGATGTGGTGTGTTGCCAACAGCATATATTTATAATAAAAAATAAATTAATTTTGTTTTTTTATTTAAAATTTGAACTTTATGTTGGTCATTCCTCACTTTATCTTCATGAATTATATGTATAATTATTATATCCAACATGCACATGTATTTGTGATGTGGCAGAGATGTAATGCCCTGTTGGAAAGTCCTACTGGAACTGGTAAAACCTTGTGTCTTCTATGTGCTACATTGGCTTGGAGGAAGAGTTTGGGTGGTTTCTCTACTGGTAGGAGTACCGTGAAAGGTCAGGATGCAGAACTTCCACTGTCGCAATCTGCAGCTGCAAAACTACCCACCATAATATATGCTTCACGAACTCACAGCCAGCTCCGGCAAGTGATTCAAGAGTTAAAAAGGACCACTTACAGGTTAGAATTGATCCACAGGATGTTTTTTGCAGACGAGATTCTTACAGTTTGATAGACCTATATTATTTCCTCTCATCTCTTGCTTGCTTACTACGACATGCATTGATGCACGATGTTAGTGTGATGTGGGGTAATGGAAATGTCTTATATAAGGATTGTGACCATAATAAGCTGATTTGGATATCTATTTACTATCTGATTTTTGATGTTAAGTGCAATTGCCATTCCTGTAACACTTCAACCTGGACAGTAGGGGGGGTTCATGTGTTTGAGGTTTATTTTATTGTTTCCTTTTGTTATTATTGTTGTTGTTGTTTCTCTCCCTGCAGTCATTCATTCCTTGACTTGCTTTGTTTTGCTCTTTTTGTTATTTCCTTCATTGGTAGCAAGCTTGAATGATGGTAGATTACTTGAATTGTTTAATTATACTCAGACAACCTGCCCACCCTCATGCATTTGACATCATGCTGTTTTTATATATATCTATAAATAAATGGCAGACATGAACCTCTATAGATCTACTTCAATGATACGTGCTTATTAAAAGCTATATTGGACTTAACAATGTGACGCATGATTACTTGTGTTCTGTTGTTTTTTAGCCTGCTTGATTTTTTTTAACAATAGTTTGAAATTCTAGGGCTATCTGAAATCTCAATGAATGCGTCTGTGTCCCATCTTACCTTGTAAATGTCTTGTTCACATGATTGGCTACCAATATGCCTACTTAGGATTGTTGGCCTAGGAAGTTTATTTTTGATTGATAACCATGTCCAGAAGTAATTAGGCATGATAGGGCCACAGACAAAAATATAGATGTTTGAAATTATTGTTCAAACATTTATCTGCATGAGTCACACACTTATCTTGATGGAATTGAAAGGTAATACGAATTTATTGCCAAAATTTTCGCCATTTTTTCTAATGAAGAATGTTTCAATGTCCAAATTTTAATTATTGCTGTAAATATTACTATATTAGTTGTGATGCAGAAGAATCAGGTGCTTGATGAACTTAAATTTTAAAGAGATATATACGGAACTAATGATGTTGGGTATATTTGCTTTACCTAATCAGTCTAATTTTTGAACTTTGAGCTTTGCTTATGAATATGATGCTTTAACTGATTTTCAAATCCATAGAAATTTAACTTGCTCAATATTAGGGAACATGCAGGCCCAAAATGGTAGTATTAGGATCTCGGGAGCAATTGTGCATTCATGAAGAAGTGAGTCTACTTCGTGGGAGAGCACAGACAAATGCTTGCCATTACCTTTGCAAAAAGCGGAAAAAGAAACATTGCGTCCATTATCCTCATGTTGCAAGTAATTCTTTGTCTTGAGTGTGTGCATATATATACTAATTATAAATAACATTATAGCATGTTCATGGTTTTTCATTATTTTATGCTTTAAATTGACACAATCTTTGATGTTATATTTTGGGTATTTTGTGTTCTCTTGGTCATTTTGAGTGCCATATTCTATAGTTTTACAATATACTGCCCAAAATTTTAGGGTTTGGGGCCAATGCAAAGTGCCATATTGTTCTAAACACTCTTTGTGGTATGTTTCGACATATTGACCGTCAATGTTTAACTTCTTTGGTAAGACAAAAGCTTGGATTGCAACTTGAAGAGAAAGAGATGCTGAAAAACTATTTTACTTTGATTGTCTCAACTTTAGCATAGGATTAGCACACAAGAACATGCAACTGTAAAGCGGAAATAACAAGAACATTGACCACATAAATGCATGAACACACGAGATTAATGTAAAAAACCTAAACATGAGTGAAAAACCACAGATTCCAAAAACATCCACTACGAGAATAATAAACAACGACTCAAAGGACAACTTACATTGACTTGAGACCTTCAACTTTGGCCGCCTAGTGTGTTGTGCTTCCATTGATGTAAACCATACTATATCCCCTAGATGTTGCTTGTAAATCCCATACGGCCTCCTTTGGACAAACTCTTCACAAGTGATGTAGATGGAGCAAAATATCATCAATGACCTTTGTGAGGTAGGTATGTGGGTTCTGCTACAAGAACTAGAGAGTATGCAACATGGGGATGAGAGTGGAGGCTTTGTGTGTTCTTGAATGGAAGAGCTTGAAGACAAAGATGGTGTCTTTCAAGATGACCTCTCCTCTTTGTCCCTCTAAACTCTCTTTTTATAACCATTTGCCAAGTAAAGCATTGTTGAAACTAGTAATGCGCCTAAACCCTAGCCTGCCTAAATCGTTAGGCAAACAAATCGACCCCCAATCAAGTAAGTGGAACTTGAACCCCTCCCCAGACCCATCCCAAAGAAAATCCTTTTGAGTTTTTTCTGACCTATTTGCAACCAAGATTGGAATCCTAAAAAGAGGCAAAAAATAAGTTGCGATACTTCCAAGCATACTATCTTTATTTTTATTTTTTGATCAGCAACAAAAGAAGTGAACTTCCAAGCATACTATTGATCAATCCTCCCACTATTTGAAAGATAAACCTTTTTCCACTCACAAAGCCTCTTTTCCACCTCAACCACCACATCCCAATACCTATTGGCTTTAAAAGAAGTGCCAAATGGCAAATCAAGATAAAAAGATGGAAGACATCCCACTTAACAACTAAGGTTTTCCGCAAGCCCGAAAGTATGTACTATGATCAATACAACTGACTGGAACTAACTTGTTCTTTCCAACTTCCGTGCAAGAAAGTAGTGGTTTTGTGGGAGACAGGCTAGTGTGTTTTCGTTGGCTCATCATTAATCTCTTGACTTCAAAGCAAAGATGGATCTCTCTCGAGAGTCGACTTTGTTCTTTCACATCACAAAAAATCATTGTAGCTTTTGCATTGAGAAGATGAAATACAACCCTCGCCAACATTAAAGCCTTTAATCACATCACCTTCCATTGTGTTCCTCAAAAGTCTACAAGATGGATAACGAAGCCGATGAGATACATTTGAACACCCATCTCCTCAACTTTTCCCCAAAACCCATTCTATCTTAACACATGTATGAGAAAATTCCAATTACATGATCATAAGCCTTCTCTGCATCCGTTGTACATAAAATCTCTCGATGCGCTGATCTTATTCTTGAATTTAAACATTCATTGGCAATAAGAATCACTTCAAGATAGGGATGGACATAAAAACCGAAAAATCGAAAAACCGGACCGAACCAGGCGGTTTCAGCCGGTTTACTTCACTAACTCGATCGGTTCGGTTTTATATTTAAGAATTTTTGTGTTTTCGGTTCGGTCCACGGTTCACTTACTTTTATTACCGAAACTGACCGAACCGATATTATGTATATATCTGGTTCTCCACTTTTTATGTTTGCATTCAAATATTTTCCACTTTTTATGTTTGCATTCAAATATACAAAAGTGAGGGAGAAGCACGGTTTTCAAAAAAAAGAAAAGGGAAAGAAAGTAGACGTTAAAGAGGTAATTAAAAACAAGTGGGGCCCAACGTCTATCAAAGCATACTGCTTTTTCACCTCTACCCCTCTTTGTCCTTTCCACCAAGAACCAGAAGCACCAGAAGCAAAAAGTTGTTTCTCTTGAGGATGGATGCCAGCCGGCACTTGACAAACGAAGACAACGACGACGACGCTCACGCTCACGCTCTCAACGATGGCCATCTTCAACGCTCACGCTCTCAACGGCTCAACGCCGTCTTCGACTGTGATAAACTACGGTAATAGCTTCCACAACGCCGTTCAGGTACCCATTTCTTGATCTTCTACACACACACACACAAGTGCACCCACACACACCTATATATATATATATATATATGTATGTATGTATATATGTATATATGTATGTATGTATGTACATACATACATACATACATACATATATGGATGTATATACATATATGTATATATATATATGTATGTATGTATATATATATGTATGTATGTATCTATTACATATTATAATTAAGAGATATATGCTGACATCAGCATTATAATGACATGGCTTCTTAATAAGCCTTCCCTCCAAATTTCTACCTTCTCCTCATCTTTGGGCCCACACCATGATGTCAGCAACTCTCTTTCCTTTTTTTTTTTTTTTTTATACACACTCCCTTCTCTCTTTCCCTCTTCTTCCTTTTTTTCCCCTTTTCAAATTTCAAACATGAAAACACTTACGTCCTGGTCGTGGTAGCAGCACTAGCTATGATTAGCATCAACTTTTGGGACCACTTTGAATATTTTTAACATCCTACTATAAGTAGCAAGTGACAAGTCTTGATAGCCTTATTGCGAGGAGCTTTGTATGTACTCCACTTTACCTCTGCTTTTGAAACTTGGATGCAGTTTTTTTTCATGTTATCTATATTGTTTTTTGGGTGGAGGATATAAGTTAAGAAAATGTGTGGACCCTTATTGGTTGTCTTCATATTTATTTGTGATTCCTGCGCATCGCGCGGGTTCATACTAGTATATATATATATATGTGTGTGTGTGTGTGTGTGTGTGTGTGTGTATGTATGGATTCATGAATGTATATTTGTAGGGAAGATCTAATTTCTAGGGTTTTTTTTGTTCATCAAAGGAGAGTAATTGCTTTAGATTTCAATCCCCTTTAAACCGAAAAAACCGATGGAATTGCACTGATTAATATTCGGTTGGTGTGGTGTGATTTTCATTGTATGTCGGTCGGCTTCGGTTGACAAATTGGCAAAACCAACACCTTCGATTCGGTGGCTGTTACCCCCAAAAATACCGACCGAACCGAACCATGTCCAACCCTACTTCAAGAACTCTTGGTAACCCCTTGGGGCACCTGCACAAGGTTCCATGGTTCTCATAGGTCTTGGGTTAACCCGTCCATGTGGGTTGCGGGGTCTTGCATGGATATAGGGTTTACCTGTAAGGGATTCCTTATATTAAAAAAAAAAAAGAAAAAAAAGAATTTGCCTCTGTTTGACAATATTATTTTCAAGAGGAGAAATCACCAAACCAGTCACCTCCATAGGCCTAGTAGCCTTCACTATAAGTTTGTAAATGCTTCCCACAAGGCTAATCGGTCTTACATCCAAGGCCCATATTTTTTAGGTATTGAAGGAATAAAAATGGCATTTAATGAGATTAGTACAGCCAAAGTATTAATCCTGGTTTTGGTGATGAAAGGTGATTTATACTTGAAAGGTTCTTTTTAAATGGAAGTGATAATTTTGAAATTTATGAACTCTTTTTGTGGATCTCATAGTTCTTTACAATGTACAATACATGAATCATTGTGCTCAGCATATGTTTTTGATGTTTCAATATTATGATACTTGTTCCAAAGAAAGCTAAGTTCCATACTTGTCCATCCTTCTTTTGTAGATTTTATGAAGAAAAATCCTCATATTGGAGATGAACCTATCGATATAGAGGAGTTGGTCAATATCGGAAGAAGCTGTGGGCCGTAGGTTTTTATATATATTTTTGTTTTGTCAAAGCATTGTTCTCTCTTCATACCGTAAATTTAAAATATAGTATTTATTCCAAACATGTTTTTCTCAATTGAAAAGACATTGCCATTGTTAGTTATTTGAACTAAATTTGTAGAATATTTATTTTCAACATTCTTTTCTTAATTGAAAAGCCACTGTTATCCTTAGTTGTTTGAACTAAGTTTGCTTTCTATTGAAAATGGTAATCCTTTCTTGTAGGTGCCCTTATTATGTATCACGAGAGCTTCACAAGATTGTTGATATTTTGTTTGCACCTTATAACTATCTTATTGATCGTGGGAATAGAAAATCTCTTAGCCTTGATTGGAACAACAGTATACTCATATTTGATGAAGCTCACAATCTGGTAAGGAGAGATGCTTGTTTTTAGCAACATCTTGCAAAAAATTTGAGGTGTCTATACAACTTTACAAGACTATTTATGCTGGTCTTTGAATGTTCTCCTTTTCTGTGTATCCACTCAGTAAAGTTATTTATGCTTTAAGAAATGAATTTTTTAGGGATATTTATTAAGTTCTAGTGAGTTCAATTATATTTCATATACATAAGATTGATACAGTGTATCTTACGAAACGTAGGAAAGCTTATGCGCAGATGCAGCCTCTTTTGACTTGTCCTCTGGGCTTCTGACTGCTTGCATTTCTGAAGCAAAAAATTGTATTGATATTTCTATTGCAAGGAGGGAAAAGTCAAATGACAAATCATGCAATCCGGATAATTATGCTATTCTTAGAGGTAAATTGAGTTAGTAGATTTTGACTATACAGTGAAAGTATTTCAGGGTTTCTATTCCTTACAGTATTTTAAAAATGCATTTCTTGTAGCGCTTCTCTTGAAGCTTGAGAAGCGTATTGCTGAAGTGCCTATTGGATCTAAAGAATTGGGTTTTACCAAGCCTGGGCCTTACATTTATGAACTACTTTCTGATCTAAATATCACGCATGACACTGCCAATATGCTCATTGATATAATTGAGGAAGCTGCTTTGCTTCTTGAGGAAGGTAAAGTTCTATTTGTCATTTCCTTGACACTAGATTTTTTAGCACTATTCAGGTTCATTCTTCCTAAGGTGCTTTACTGCTTTTATAAATGGGACAGCACCAGGTTCTATTCGGCAAGTATTGTTTATTGACATGTAACTGTTATATAATTATTCTTACAATTTTATCAAGTTGCAGCTTCAAGGTGTCATATTCTAATATATGTTAACAGTTAGTTCCTGGGCATTTTTGTTTTTTGTTTTTTGTTTTTGTTTTTCCTTTCAATCTATAGGTGAAAATGCAAGTGATAGTGAAGTGCCCCGGAAGACGAAGGCCACCATTTGCAGGCTGGAAAGCATTAGTGACATTCTTAAAATAATCTTCAGAGATGGTGGTAACACTCATGCAAAATTCTATCGCGTAAGTTTGGAAGTTGTTATGTATTTTCTAGTTGTAGAATTGGAAGGACTGTAGCGGGAACTCTATTGCCATCTTATTTACATTATCACTTGAGTATCACTGTTGTTTCCCTATTCTGCTATTGTGCAATTATGAACAAGTTGTCTGAATTTGAAATTCTTTGTGTTTGTTAAGGTTCATGTGCAGGAAGTTGAAGCAAAGGCTGCAGATGTCTTTAAAGGTAACATGGAGACAATTTTGCGGGCAATTGAGGCCAAACTTATTTTTGTTTCTTGTGCTTGACGTGATTTTACATTCTCCTACTATTTGGCGTCTGGATTCTTTTATTTTTATTTTTGAATAATGAATCATCAAATTGTATTTACAATGTAATGATTCTAATTTCTTAAACAATTAATTTTGGTTTTCACAATTAATGACCAACCCATAAAATGGACTGGGTCATGGTTCCATCGGTTGAACCATGGCATTAACATTATGTCATATAATTATTGATTAATAATGATGGACCTGGATTTGTGTATGAAAGAAACTTACATACTGCTGGTTGCGTTTTTATCCTGAGGTCAAAACTCTTCAACTTTTCACCAGCTGAAAAATATATAACTAAATAATACTCATGGCATGTTGTAAAATTATCAAGTACATCAACATGGGCCGAGTAAGACACTTAATATTCAGACTATAGGCAAGCATGCTGTCAATAGCCAGAATAAACACTTAATATTCCATTAATCAAAATCTAAGTTCATTTTTGGTACAATAGCCCTTATTTATACACTCTAGACAACTTGCAAGACATGTAAAAACTTTCTGAAAAAAAACACTAACCAATGTAGAAACAATTAGGACTCAAATTCTTCTAAAATAGAAAGTTTCTAAACCCTTAATGGTTTGATTTATAACTCAAGAAAATACTCTTGATTGGACTCAAATTCAAAATTGAAATTCTTAGAAAGTTTAATCGAAATAGAACCTATATAAAATAGGTCTGTAAAATTTATGAAATCCCCCTAACCATAAGATCATTCCCATACATGGACTATCCGTCTATCCCAAATCTTCCCTTTCTAACTCTCTCGCATACAAGTTATCATTAGCCCTTATTTATATATGTGTTATAGGTTTGTCAAGCAAGTGTAAATGTCTAACACGTGTCTGACATTAACACTTGCTTGACAAACCTATGTGTCAGACATTAACACTTGCTTGACAAACCTATGACACGTGTCTGCCACAGCTGTGAGCCGTGAGGTATCCGTAACTATTAATTTTATTTTTCCACATGGCACCAACACTCATCAGACATGCTTGGGGCACATCTGCAACAAGACAATGGTTGTTTTTTGATGTTTTGTGTGGAAATGAAACTATGCTTGAAGTTGAATGCAATTGTTATAACTCATTATGAATATGGAATTATGGATTGTCAACTATTTATATACATATAAAATTATAAATATATTTATTTTTTATTGTATTCTCACCATATCGTATTCTAGTTTATTAGGATTTTCCGTGTTGGTGTCATGTGATGATTGTGTTTTGTGTCGGTGTTGGTGCATCTTACTCTATCATTGTAATAGGGATATTTTGCATGCTACATCTTGCACCATTTTTATCACTACAATATGTATTGTACGATTTGTAGGATGTATTCTATGATAAGATACTTATGAATGGAAGCGTGTTGTGTAAATGATTAAAATTTTAACAGTTGAAGAAATTTTTTTCTTGAAACTTGAAAAGAAACATGCAAGGATTATGCAGAAAAATATATAATAATTGCAAAGATTTCATTTGTAATTCATTTGATGCTCCATTCGCTTGCAACAAAATGAGGAGGAGAAATTTTAGTTGCAAGCAGGGTTCTAAATTTTGTTTCAACATGTTGTTTCGGTTGCATCCGAAACTGAAATATTTCGAAAAACACAATGAAAACGTTGAAAAAAATTGAAAACACGTGAAATCTCTTGGAAAATAGAAAAAAGGCATTTATATGTTAAAATAAGTGTATTAAATTATTATTAATGTTTGTGGTCTATACACCCATCCAAGTAGATATAAACTTCCAAGACCTTTTAAGTTATAAAACTAATTAAAAATTTTGATACCAAGTTATCATTATATGATTGTCACAAGTATTTAGTACCATTAATCATAAAACTTAGTTATTATTTTTTTGGTAAACACATTTGTTATAGTGATTGGTGACCACAATTTAAATGGTTAAAGTTAGTACTATTTCCAAGTTTTATCTCCTCAGTTCTTACTGGTAGATTTTATTGGGTGATTCATCATAATAATTTGGACACCACTCCACTTAATTAAAAGTAACAACTATAGAAGAAGAAGGGGAAGAATCGTTTTGAGATTTCTCTCTTTCCTTAGTTCTTCATAGCTTTTCCTTTATTCTCTCCACACTAAAAGGAAAAAGTAAAAAAAATCTTCAAGAATTTTAGAAATCTCAATTTTTTAAGAGGTGTTTCAGTATGTTTCGATCAATATTTTTTTAATTGAAACATCGTCATTTTGGGCGAAGTAAACAGAAAAGATAACGTTTCGGTAGAAACCAAGGAATTCAAGATTCTTGTGGTATTTCATTTCAATCCAGCACTGGAAACGTTTAAGCTGTTTCAATGGAAAAGAAAAGAAATTTTGTTCGTTGGTTGCAAGATTCCAACTTTTTTTTAAAATTTTTTACTTCTCTTTTGCCTTCTTGGCGGCCAAATAGAGTGTAATAAAAAAGAAGAAAGTAAAATTGGTTATCAAACATCGGAATGCATATTGTTTGGCTGCCATATATGCCCATTGCTTTGCATCTATTTCAAAGATTTACTTGCACAACATTTGCATAGTATGTCACCTGTTTTAGTTCTACTACCTTATATCTTTTTCCCATCATCTGAAATATACCACCTAATCTATGATTTTAAAATCTTCTGAGTTAACTGAGTCATAAAGTCCTTTAATATATCTTAAAGCTTGATTCTTGAAACTAATACAAGTACATATACATTTTATTCTTTCCATTTATTTTTCACTCTAAGTTTGTCATGTTTAATGATTAAAAGTTTAAGTTCTGGCTTCATAATATTATATTTTTTCTGACCTGAATTTCGGCTTTGTCATTGAAGGTATACCTTCATGTACTATTGACGTTCAAATATCTCTATTGGTTTTGATGGTACAGGTAAGGCTTCTAGAATACTCAGCTGGTGGTGTTTCAATCCAGGAATTGCCATGGAAGAGTTCTATAAGTTGGGTGTTGGTTCTATCATATTGACATCTGGCACTTTATCTCCCCTGGATTCATTTGCACAGGAACTTAAATTGTAAGTAGTTTTTATGCAGATTGTTTATCCGGTGCATTTTGTCATGTCATGAATTTCATAATTGCTAAAGAAAGAATGTTTTTTTTGGCCACCTTAGAGAGTTTCCTGTTCGGTTGGAAAATCCCCATGTTATATCCCAAAATCAGATGTGGGCTGGCGTTGTACCATCTGGTCCATCAGGTTGCTCTTTCAACTCCTCTTATCGGAATCGTGACTCTTTAGAGTACAAGCAGGAGCTTGGGAATGCTATTGGTATGTAACATAAATATTTGTAATGTTGGGCTTTGATAAGCTTATACTATTATTACTATTATTAGGTCATTGATTTGGACACCACTTATTTTGATAACAGAATGAGGCAACAGTTTCCTTGCACCCCTCTTTTTTGTTTGGGGGGGGGGGGGGGGGGGGGGGGGACTGAAAGAAAAAAAAAAGAAAAAAAACTATTCCCATATTATAAAACCTGATCATGTTATTGCAGTTTTGGATTTTATGTAACAACGAAGGAGTTTTATATACATCAATGAGCAATAAGATTTGCATCTTCACAGTAGTTTCATCTGAATTGCATCGATTTTTAATTACGTAGAGCTGCCGCAATTTTCAGTCATGGATCTTGTTATAAATTCTTGGAATAAGGTCTTGAGGTAATCTTGAAGTTTTGATGCAGTGCTGTCCATGACTGCACAACCAGTTAGGCAGGTCCCAAAAGGTCATATATTTGTTAAGCCTTCAGAGGATCCTAAGGTTGTTGACATGGCACTTTTATTTTGTCCAATTGGGAGAGCCTCCATGAGTTTGTTCTCGGACTTTGTGAATTCTAATGAATTGTATGACCCTCCGTTTGTAGGTGGATGGTTCACTTGGTCTAGTAATCGGGATAACCCAAGTCTTTCAAGGTTGGATAGATTCATTTTCTCTCACTCTTGGGAAGAACACTTTCCTAGAGTAATTCAATCCGCTCTTCCTAGACCTCTATCCGATCATGTGCCATTACTTTTTGATAGTGAAGGCTTGAGAATTCCTAGAGGCCCGTTCCGTTTTGGAAATATGTGGTTAGAAGAGGATGGTTTTGTTGATTTAGTTAAAAATTGGTGGGATTCTTTCTCTTTTCATGGTGCACCTAGTTTTGTTTTTGCTAAGAAAGTGAAAGCTTTGAAAGAGTGTTTGAAGGTTTGGAATAAGGAAGTTTTTGGTAATCTTAAGGACTCCAAGGATAGAGTGTTGGATGTTATCTGTTTTTTGGGGATAAAGAGGGGGTGGATGGCTTGTCGGAAGCGGATAAGATTAGTAGAATTGAGGCTAAAGCGGTATTTGCTAAATTAGCTCGCCTTGAAGAAATTAGTTGGAGACAAAAATCAAGAACTATTTGGTTAAAAAAAGGGGATAAGAATACTAAGTTTTTCTATAGTTTGGCCAACACTCATAAGACTCTGTAATTTCATTGGAAAATTAAAGATTAGTGGGAATTTTGTGGATGCTGAGGATTTTATTTCTAAAGAAATTGTTGATTTCTATGAAGATCTTTTCTATGAAGAGGAGTAATGGAGACCCTTTGTTGATGATTTGGAGTTTAATACTATTGACCAAGTGGATGCGGATTTCATGGTTCATGCTTTCGAGGAAGAGGAGATCTTGAAGGCCATTAACTCCTTAAATGGTGATAAAGCTCCTGGCCCGGATGGTATGTCTATTGCGTTTTTTCAAAAGTGTTAGGTGGTTATTAAAGAAGATTTAACGAAGGTTTTTGGGGGTTTTTTTTTATAAGGCCATTTTTGGAAAAGTCTTAATGTTACTTTCATTGCTCTGATCCCTAAGAAAGGGGAGGTGGTGGAAATGAAGGATTTTCATGCAATCTCTTTACTTGGTAGTGTTTATAAAATTATTTCCAAGGTTTTGGCTATGAGGCTTGCTAATTTTATTGGGAAGCTTGTTTCTCCTTCTCAATTCGCCTTTGTTAGTGGGAGACAAATTGTGGATGCGGCTTTTGTGGCTAATGAATCTGTGGACTCTAGACTTAAATGTGGAAATCTAGGAGTTTTGGTTAAAATTGATTTGGAAAAAGCTTATGACCATGTAAATTGGAATTTCCTCATTCATATTCTTGGGAGAATGGTTTTGGGGAAAAGTGGCGTAAATGGATCTCTTGGTGCATTTCAATTCCTTTTTTGGTTTTGGTAAATGGTACTCCTTGTGGCTTCTTTCATAGCTCAAGAGGGATCCGTCAAGGGGATCCCCTATCTCTTTTATTATTTATCTTAGTTATGGAAGTTTTGAGCAAATTTGTTACCAAGGCTATGGAGGCAAATTTAGTGGAGGGTTTCATGGTTGGTGATGGGCGGGATGGGAATGGTATGGGGTCACATTTACTATTCACTGATGATGTTCTCTTTTTTTTTTGTTGGAGTGGATGAAGACCATATGCACAACTTAAAGGGGATTCTCCTTTGTTTTGAAGCGGTTTCGGGGCTTAAAGTCAATATTGGTTCCAGTTCGTAGGGTTGACAATATTAAAAGTCTTGCTTCTATCCTTGGTTGCAAGGATAGTTGTTTGCCGGTTAATTATCTTGGTCTTCCTTTGGGAGCCCAGTTCAAAGATACTAAGGTATGGGACCCCGTCATTGAAAAGATTGATAAGAGACTTAGTGGTTGGAAAAAAAGATATCTTTCTATAGGAGGTAAATTGACTCTTATTAAAAGTGTTTTATCTAGCATCCCTATTTATTTTTTATCCATCCACAAAATCCCTAGTTCGGTGGCTAAGAGAATTGAAAAGCTCCAAAGAGATTTCTTGTGGAATGGTCTTTATCAAAAAAATTTCTCGTGGAATGGCTTGGGGGGGGGGGGGGGGGGGGGGGAGCGGAAGTATCATCTTGTGAATTGGGATACCGCGTGTCTTCCAAAATTTTTGGGAGGTTTGGGTGTAAGATCTATTTCTTGTACTAATCAAGCACTTATGGGTAAATGGCTTTGGAGGTTTGGTAAGGGTGGTCA
This sequence comes from Liquidambar formosana, assembly GCA_039720395.1. Lineage (NCBI taxonomy): Eukaryota > Viridiplantae > Streptophyta > Magnoliopsida > Saxifragales > Altingiaceae > Liquidambar > Liquidambar formosana. The sequence continues at coordinate 18,213,343 of CM077826.1, forward strand.
AGGCTTATGGAGAGATGTGGTGGTTTGGAAGTATGGTGTTTCTAGTGAGGGGTGGTGGACTAGAGAGGTTAGAGGTTCACATGGTGCGAGCCTTTGGAAGGCAATTATGCAAGGTCTTGATGTTTTCAAGAAGGAGATTGGTTTTATTGTCGGTGATGGGAGTAGAGTTAGATTTTGGTAGGATGTTTGGTGCTCGAATTTACCTCTTATGGATGCTTTTCCCTTCTTGTATGATATTGCCCTTTACAAAGAAGCCTTGGTTAAGGATTATATGGAAGGGGTTAATGGTGGTATTTTTTGGAATGTTATTTTTTCAAGAAGCTTCAATGATTGGGAGTTGGAAAGTGTTCTAGCCTTTTATCAAGCTCTTTATGATACTAAGATTTTGGTGGGTGAGAATGACTCCTTGGTGTGGCATAAGGACTCCAAAGCATTATTCTCTGTAAAATCTTTCTACAACATTTTAAGGCTTCAAGGATTTCCTTTTCTACCGGCGAAGAATACTTGGATTACCTCGGTTCCTACTAAAGTGGCTTTCTTTTGTTGGTTAGTGGGTAGTGATAAATGCTTGTTGGACCATCTTATTGGGAGAGGTTTGTCTATGCCTAATAGATGTATTTTGTGCAAGGATAAAGCAGAGATGGTGGACCATCTTTTCATCCATTGCATTGTGGCTAGAAGTCTTTGGATGCTCACTTTTAGCTTGTTTGGGGTACATTGGGTTCTTCCTTCGTCGACTCATGATCTCCTTTTGGGATGGTGGCTTCAAGGGGGTAGTAATAAAGAGGCAAAAGTGGTTTGGAGAATGGTTCCCTATGCTAACTTTTGGAGCATTAGGAGAGAGAGGAACCTTAGGACTTTTGAAGGGATTGAAAATTCGGTCATTGATCTTAAATCCCTTTTTATTATGAATCTTTTTTTACGGTTCTCTAGTTTTGCCAAATACGCGCAAACCCTCATTCATTCTTTTTGTAGACGCCCTTGAACTATAAAGGGTTTTTTTGTGCTTTGTTTCTTGTATATGTCTCATGTACTTGGGCTTAGCCTTTTTTAATATATTTTTTACTTCATCAAAAAATTTAAGTACTTTGAGCCAATCTAGAGCCTAAAAATTGGTAGTTTAAGTTCTTATCAAAATAATATTGGTAGTTTAAGTCATGTTAGAATTATTATTATTATTATTATTATTATTATTATTATTAGTGCTACTACTACTACTACTACTACTAATACTTTTAAAAGTTGTAATGTCTCTAGGAAAAAAATTTCGAGTCTTAATGTGTCCCTATGGATGGTGATTCAGAAGATCTTTTATTTTTGTTTTCAGGGTTTTATAAAGACAATCATGGACCTCATTGTAGAAAATTGAATCTAGGATGGATGAAAATGATATTTTGAGGTTTTGAGTGTTTTCAGTAGTGATGTGAGACTGTGAGGCCATACTGCCATATAAGGATCCTGTCAGGAGATCAATCACTTGTATCGTGTGCTCTTCTCATTATTTTTTCTTCTTTGTCATCTGACACCAGATCCTTTTTGCTCCTTCATCATCTTCTCTATAGTTCTATTCTTATTTCTTGGATTCTCTAAAAGGTGTTTCTCTGCTAACCTTCCTGCATCAATCCTACTACTTTATATGGTCACTTTAAAAATGAAATGTGAAACATAATTTTCATTTATTTTTATCTTCTTTATTATCTCTCTTTGATAACTAATTTGAGGAAGTGTTTTTTTCTTAAACGTTGTGTTGCAGTCAATTTTGCTCGAATTGTACCTAATGGACTGCTTGTATTCTTTCCATCTTACTACATTTTGGACCAATGCATTGGATGCTGGAAGAATACGGTAAGGCATCAATTTTTATAGCTTTTATCTCTGAACAACTTTATTTATTTATTTATAAATTTAAATTTAAATCTATTGTTATTATTTTTTAGAGTAATGCAAGCTCAACAAATTCTAGTACTATCTGGGAAAGAATCTGCAGACATAAGCAACCTGTTGTGGAACCGAGACAATCTTCTCTCTTTACTTTGTCGATTGAGGTAAGTAATTCAAACTACATATCCAATCAACACTGTTCCATATTCTCATGTATACTTCTATCACCTCAGATAGTTCATCCAATTCACTTTTATTTTTTTTTGGCAGGATTATATGGCTAAGTTGAAGGACACCTCAACTTCTGGTGCAGTATTTTTTGCTGTTTGTCGTGGAAAAGTATGGCTTCATCCTGAAATATAAGCAATACTTTATTGCCATACTCTGGATGGCGTTACTTTTAGAGTTTTAGGCATTGTCTTTGACATTTAAAAACATTCTTCAATAGCTTTAGGCCTTTAAAGGTTTTTGATGATCATAAGATTGTTGGAAGCCTCTGAAAGCCTCCAAAAATATTTAATTATATGTCATGTTTTATGACAACAAATTTTAATTACTCAGCTGGCATGATTGTGTTGCCCATGAGGTTCTAACATTATTTTGCCTGATGGAGCCCCTTTGAAGTGCATGATATTTCCTACTTGATCACCAAGATGCTAACTAGAGATGCATTAAAGAACCAAGAATCTGTACCTCATACTTAGAGTGCCCTTCCTTTATTATGTGTTCAATGACAAAGATGATAGCACTGTTGGAGTTTATTCACTGTCTCTCCAGGTTCCTCTGGTTGTCCTTGTATTGATATACATGTTTAAATAATGAACTGAAATTGAGTTCCATAGTGCATTTGAATCTCATTTTGGAATCAATATGTAATGCAACTTTAGAGGAAACAATAGGAGGATAGCTCAGTGGTCATGTTTTATAGTTTGCGGTCATTTTTTGGATCCCATTTTGGTCAATATTTATTGTCGTCAAAGCTTCATAATTGGGTTCTCATATCCTGACCATGTCACGAAGCCATGCCTTGAAATGTGTTCTGTAGTAGACTTCTTTGGGTATTAGTACATGTCTTGTGGTGAAGATTACTCTTCAAGGGCATCAGCTATGTCTTCAGATGATGAAGACTCCACACAAGTGCATCTCACGTGGTTAGAGATGAACTTAATGATGTTTTTACTCTCAAATCACTTTCCGTACGCTGAGTTTCTCCGTACGCTGACTTTCTCCTGATTGCTTCAGTCATGAGATTGACTGAAAGTTCTCGGCATGGACTGAAAGAAGAATCAATTGGTGGTTATGTCATGGGCATGTCAGTCAATAATCTATTCAGCTAATTGAGTTTTTTTTATATTTATTTTCTTCAATTCTCAGAACCTTGCAGACCCAAATATAACTATTAATGCTGCATTACTTATCAATAAGATCTGCTGTGGAGAGTGGTGTGTTGTAGAGAGAGGTAGTGGTTTGGAAGTATGGTTTTGAGGAAGGGGATTGGTGGTCGAAGAGTCCAAGTAGGCCTTATGGGTTGGGTGTATGGAAGGCTATCATGGTAAAGTTGGTTCAGTTTTTGGGTAGGTGATATTTAAAGTGGAGACAGGAGAACGGGTGAGGTTCTGGTCAGATGTGTGTCAGGGGAGAGCTCTTTAACGGAGGCCTTTTCTAATTTGTTCGCCGTCACGGCGAATAAAGAAAGATGGGTGTCGGATTTTGTGGATTGGTCTAGGGAGATTCCTACTTGGGATATCTTATTCTTTCAGGATTTACATGATTGGGAATTGGGAAGTTGAACAAAATAGAGGTGATTAAGGTGGGTGGACGATTGCATTGTTTGAGCGGGGATGTGAGTGGGCAGTTCTCCGTTAAATCCCTTTACCACACTCTATCCGGACCTACAGGTAGCGTGTTCCAAACCTCCAAGGTTTGGGTGTCTTTGGTGCCTTCAAAGGTGTCCTTTTCTTGGACAGCAGCATTGGGTAAGTGTCTCACCATTGATGTCCTTCAAACGAGGGGATTTGATATGATTAACAGATGTGAAATGTGTAGGAGGCATGTGGAGACAGTGGATCATTTTCTTTTGCATTGTCAGATAGTGGTGGAATTATGGGCATGCTGTTTTGAGAATTTTGGTGCACAGTGGTTGATCCCTCATTCCTTGTTGCAGTTGATTTAGGGTTGGAGGTGTAGGAGTAGGAATAGGAGGCCACTAGCTTTTTGGAGAATGGTGCCTCATGCAATTTTTGGTTGATGTGGCGTGAAAGGGATAGCATAATTTCTGAAGGAAAGGAATCGACGATAGATATTTCTAGGACTTCTTGTTGCTTGGGTTTGTTGAGAGTTCTTTGGGGAACGAATGGCTTTTAGTTCTTTTCTTGACCTTTTGAAACGGTGATGTTGCATACTTTTTTTCGTTTCTTTCAGTATACTTCCTGTGTGCATATATATATATATATATATATATGTATGTATATATATATATATATATATATGTATGTATGTATGTATGTATGTATATATTTTTTTAAAAAAATTTAATCAATAAAAGCTTACATTATCAATAAAAATAAAAATAAAAATAAATCAGTAAAGTAATGATCTCCGGTAATTTTAGACATACCTTTTCCTTTAATAATAGTTCTTGCTGTAGTTTCAACCAAGGAAGAAAGTATTGATATCAACATAAGTTGTTTTGAGCTTGTCAACCAGAGTTTGATTCAATGGTCTACTTCATACTTTTCTATAGATTGCCATTTTGAAGTTTAAGCTTTTGTACAATTGGTTAATTGTTTTTTATTTGTCAGGTAAGTGAAGGATTAGATTTTGCTGACCATGCTGGGAGAGCTGTGGTCATCACTGGTTTGCCATTTGCAACGAGGACTGATCCCAAGGTTTTATCATCTTTATTTATTTATTTATATTTTATGAGATTTTGTTGGTTCTTGGAAGTTTGTAGTTTATCCAAGTCCTCTTTTGTTGTTGAGCTTTAATTTTAAGAACTTGTGTTGGAATATACAATACTTATATAGAGCATTATACAAATTACGTTAATTATCATGATTTTGACATGCTATACACTAGTAACTATATTTATCTTTTTGAGTTTCTGTACCAGAGCATGATGTTACCATTGTTGGACATAATGTTGGAATCTTTGATCTTTTGAAACTGCATTCTGTGCTGATCTTTAAGAGTTGCTGTACCTTGAGCTACTATTTGTTACTGTCGTTAGATCATAGACACTTGGACTAGCAGTAAAATCATTGATGTTTATACTTTGGAAAGATGCCTTCTGGGATGGCAGTTGGTGATGTCAATTTAGACTTGATTTGAATTTCTTGCAGTGTTGATTAATTTGAAAAGAAGGGGCAACTTATTAAATATTCTTATTAAAACGGAAGTTCATATTGATTGAATCATGAGATAATACATTCCATCTTTATCAAGAAGAATTAGTTTGAGTACCTCTCAACATATAACTTCTATTCCTTTCACTTATTAGCAATATTATTCCTTGCGATACTGCTTCATCTGATTTAGAAGGAATCATTAGATAAAGCCTCCTAGAATTAGTTGTCAATTTTTCATGTCCTCTCTCTCTCTTTTTGGATCAGAAACAAGAAAGGACATATATTAGTAAAGAAAAGGGAAAAAGGTGGACAAATGAGGTGAGAGGTCCTACGAAAAAATAATAAAAAAACCACAAAAATCAAAGAAACTACAATCCACAAACAGCCTTCCAATCAGAGACAACAACAAACAATGGAATGCCCCGAAACTTCTTAGAAGATGATGCCCAAAAGGAAGCCAAAAAGGTAACTCTTTCCCACAAACTCCAAACATCCTCCAATTTATCTTCAAAACTCCTAGCATTTCTTTCTAACCAAAGAACCCAAATGATAGCCATGATAGCACAACTCCACAACATAGAAGCTTTCTTGGATGGGCCAAGACCTCTAAAGTCAATGATAAACATACTAGAGCAAGCCTTGGGTGACACCCAATCAATACCTGCAACCTGATAGAGCTTCTGCAACATAAATCTTGCAACATGACAATGCAAAAACAAGTGATCCACACTCTTGGCCTCGGACTTACACAAAATACACCACTGAGGAAATAAGCAAAAAGAAGGTCTTCTAATCTGAAACAAATCATTTGTGTTAATTTTTCCAAGAGAAACTACCCAAGAATAAATCTGAATTTAAGAGGCACTTTAGATCTCCAAATCATCTTGAATGGAGAAAAAGAGGAACACTAGGATCATTAATTTATACATCCAAAAAGGACTTACAAGAAAAACATCCAGAAGAATCAGGGACCCAATACCTCCTATCCAAAACAGAAGGTCTCAAGACCACCCCTTCAACAAGGGAAAGTAAAGAAGAGAGTTCCATCATCTCCCTATCATTAAGATTTCTGAAAAATTTAAAGTCCCACCCAATAGGATAAGAATAAGAAGAGACCATTCCCTGAATAGAAAACCCATGAGCAAGAGGCAAGCTATACAAGTGCGGAAAACGAGAAGAAATATTTGCGGAATATTTCACAAAAAATGCATATGTAGCGATCTTTTAATTAAAAAAATAATTATGAAGCAATAAATTGTATTAAAAAAAAGGGAGCCAACACAGGCCTCGTATACATAGCTCTTTTTTGTTTGTTTTTTTTTTTTTTTTTTTTTGATGAAGTAATATAGCTATATTGATTCATCTGTTCTTGGCATGCTTTCCTTTAATTCTTTTACCCTCTTCTATTGTTTTGTAATACTAGCATTAAATCATCTTTTGCATATCTTCACCTTTTTCTGGTAGGCACATATCTTCATTATGTAGCTTTCACATGTGATATGATGTATTACAGGTTCGTCTGAAACGTGAGTACTTGGATCAACAGGCACTCTCACAAAAGGAAGAATATAAGGTAATGCTGATATAGCTAAATGTGAGATGGCACTTGGACTTTCATTATTTTTTCCTTAATAATTTGACTAGATGCTGTAGTCACAGGCTCTGACCGGGGAAGAGTGGTACAATCAACAAGCATCAAGGGCTGTGAATCAGGCTGTTGGACGTGTAATCCGTCATCGCCATGATTATGGAGCAATCATTTTTTGTGATGAAAGGTTTTTGTTTTCCACTGACTTATTTTTGAACCCAGAAACATTTACCAAAGTGCAAATACATGTTGAAATTAATAGCAAAAAAAATTGTGAACTACATAAAGTCTGTTTGCTGTGTGCCCTATGAGCCTCTGATTTCTCCCTCTTTTGGAAACATAAATATGTTTTTTTTTTTTTTTGCTTGTTATTTATCTTAGTCCTCAGAATTTCTAAGGAATGTTAACAAAATTATCATGGCATCTGCTTATTAGAAATTTTCAAATTGTATCAATTTTTAGTTATTTAACTCTTTTAAGGATGAAAAATCAACTCTTTCTAGGACTATATCTTCCAATCACATCCATAGAATGGACAATTTCCTGCAGATAATTTTAATTCCAAATTATATTACTTCTTATTTTATGACTTGAGTTAGCTAGGAAACCAACTACAGTGTTATCACATGGTTCACCTTATATTACAATGTGCTATGAGGAACTTTATTGAATTATGCATGCTATATCTTCTGGTTTTTGCTTCATCATCTTTGTTACAAACAGGTTCACACAGTTGAATCGCCAGTCCCAAATATCGCTTTGGATACGGCCTCATGTCAAGGTGCACTTTGTAGATTTTGGTCTGACCTTTTGGTTTACAAAGCTTCCATACTTACTCATTGCTTCCCTTGCAGTGTTACTCTAAATTTGGGGATGTAGTTTTCACGTTGACCCGTTTTTTTCGAGATGGAGGAATTCATGGTCTTACAAAGATGGAGTTAACACGAACTAAAGAGAATGGTTAAGTGTCTTCTATGTAAAGAATATTATCAGTCTTAATTTCATTATTATTCTATATACATGTTCTTAATTTCTGTACAAGTAATATTATCACTATCATAATTTTATGATTATTCTATATACCTGTTCTTAATTTCTCTAAAATATTATTAGGGAGTTCATATCTATTCCTTAGAGATTTTTCTGTCACAGTCTGGAGTTTTTACGTTGTACGGGTGACATTGTTCCATGAAAATTTTTACATATTGATTTTTTTGGGGAAAAATGACTGGTTAATCTTGGTTAGTTATCTGCCATTGCAGTATTCTCTTGACTACATGACTCTTTTTTGTCATGTCAAATAATCCTGATTTGAACAATATGGATTTTATCTTTTAGGCTGAATGCAGCTAGAATTCTAGAACCCTTGTGATTATTACATTTGGTGCCCCAATAGCTATTGGAATAATTTTCTGATAGCACTACAGTGAGAAACACAAGCTTTTCCATTTTCATTTGTGTGAACTTTTTGAAAATTTAAAGTTTCTTTCTAAGTCGTATGCCAACCTTGTGTGGGATATCCTTGGTAAATAGATAAATCCATTTTACCCTTTTTTTTCCATACATTTTCTTACTTCTCACCCTCCCACCAAATCGTCCCAAAAACTGCATACCTTCTAACCAAAGCTGCTGAAACCTTGTAACCTAATCTATTTCATAAGGGAGTGGATTTGCTTCAATTCTGAATTACAGCATTCTAGAGAAAATCCGTGCTCAATCGTGTGTTGAATTTTTTGAACACAGATTAAAGGCATTTCCTGAGTGCTCTGGCTGTCAATTCCATACATGAGAGGTATACTTTACTCAAACAAAAAGACAAAGAAAAAACTGCAAATTTAACACATGTTACAAAGGTTCATAAAATCCAAGAGAATCTTTGTATCCCTAGATGACCAAAAACAAAGAGAAAGGGTCTTTAGAAAAATTTTCTTTTGGCTTTTTAGTGTTTTCATGTTAAAAAAAATTCTTTTATTCCTTTCTTTCCGCATAACTCCATAGAAGGCAAAGTAGGTATCTCAAATTATCTTCCTCATTCTTTCCCCACCTGATAAGTGGTCCTTCACCATGTAAGGCAAAACCCAACAAAGAACCATTAACGAGAAGCAAGGACTAAAGTTATCTAGCGTAGAGGCAATGGATGAAAAGGTGGTTCACAAATTCCTCATCACTCTTGGATATAATACACCTATTAGGAAGCAACCAATCTCTTCTCATCAAATGCTCTACCCTAAGGCCCTTATCCTTAGCAGTTGTCTAAGCGAAGAAGGCTACTTTTGTTGGTGTGCATGAACCCCAGATACTTTTTCCAAAAGCACCATTTAACTTTTAGCTCCTTTACAACGTGTAATGAAACAGAAGAATGCTTGAACCGAGAAGGCACCATTAGAGCAAGGCCTCCACCATTGAATCCTCCTTATTCGTAACCAAGGTGATGGCATAAAGATAATACAGGAAAAGGGCCATTGTTTCCAACTCCCAATCATAAAACCCCTGACCAAAAACCGAGTTCCAATGCATTCTTCCCTCTGTTGACACCACATAATTGCCCACCAGAGCCTTCTCATTGGGAGCAGTGGAAAAAAATCCATAAGGGCTTGATCACTTCACCAAATGTCCCCTGTAGACTTGCCTTATTACCAATTCCAACCTTAGAAACCCCTTTTTAAAAAGTGTTAGGATATTTCTGTATGTGTTTGCAAATTCATGAGGCGCAATGGTTTAGTGTTAAGGTTGGTTCCATGTCACTGTTGCGAGCTTTAATGTCAAAGAGATGATGATTTGGTTGAGTTCGTCGGTCATCAAGTGGACTAATTTAGGACTTCAGATTCTCAATATTAGGTTGGTAAATGACTTTGAGACCTTAGGATTTAGATGGTAATCCTAGTTAGAATAATTAAATAATTATTTTAACCCTTAACACTGGAAAAATGATTGAGTTGATTTGGAAACATGCTGGAAAAATGTTTTAAAAATTACAGCAACTGGATCAATCTGGCAGCAGGCTTTGGCCGGATCGATCCGTGGGGGTATTTCCAGATCAATCCAAGTTCTACACATATCGATGCGTGCCCACGCTGAGAGTTTCCAAATTTGATTCTGCTTCGATTTTCTCGGGTTTAATCAGTTCAAAACTTGTATATACCTCGTTTAATCTAACAACAAGATGGAGAAGAAAAACACCTAGCCGTCATTGAGAGATAGGAGCTTTCTACCATTATTTTTCTCTTAAATTTTTCTTAATCTCTCTTGGGTTTTTGATTTTACCATGAAGAATTCTATAAGATTTTCCAAGTTATATTTTCTGTTTATAGAGTGCAAAAACTCATGAGAGATTGAGGCTTTTCACAACCACAATTTTACTTCTCAAACCTTAGTTTGTGAGCATGATGGTGGATACCATGGTTCATGGTGAGGGATTGTGATTGGTGTTTGGATCCAAGGTACTAGGTCCGACTGATAGTCATCGAAGGAGTTTGTTGACGGAGCGTTGTGGATTTCGATGTGGTGTGAACTGAACAAGCAACAAGAGGATCGCTGTAAAGCGGTATGAGGGACGGTACCCAGTGTCTGCAAAGCAGCATCGACAAGGACTGAAGGATAGTCAGTTGGTAACTTGTTGTAGAGTCAAATTTATAGTGGATCGAGTTGTTAGTCGAGTCCCATGGTTTTTCGCTTTTTCGGGTTTTCCACGTAAAAATCTGGTGTGCATCTATGGTTGATTGATTGTTTAGTAATTTGTTAATTAATATGTGAAAAATATATCTTTGATATATTTTGACCAAATTGGTTAACTGAATTCACTATTCTGATATTCTGCTTGATTGCTCATTAAGTAGTTTGCTGCATACAATTGATTTATTGAATTCTTATTTTTGGTTGAAAAGGCAAAAAGATTTTTAATTGAATTACCTTTTATTTGGTAAGATTTTTTGTATAAGACCTATTCACCCCCTTTAGGTCTTTTGGAATCCATAGCCTTAGAATTTAAAAAATCATTGAAAAAATTCACAATTGCTTTCCACAAACCCACTTTATCGCTACCTCTTAGCTTCTTAGACCACCAATCCGCCATCTCACTCCTGTAATTCCATAATATAACTTGCCTCCACAAGCGCCCTATTCCCTTAGTGAACATCCAAGTCCATTTAACTACCTAAGGCCTAAGGGTTCTTTATTCATGTAAATAAGAGATCTTAGGCCTAACCACCTAATTGTCTAACATATCTGCTAAATGAAACTTAAATCTTTTTCTACCACATTCCCACAAAAAGTCCTTATCTCTATTATTTATTTGTTTATTTATTTATATACTTTTGTATCTGTGACTTTTAAAATATGCGTGTTTGTTGAGAGGGAAACCAAGTGCCTCATGGTTATATGAAAAATAAGATTTATATATGACGTTTCTCTAAATTTTTATCTTAGTAATCTCCTTCTTGCATTATAATTTTTGTGCTTCATTTGTTGTCATTTAATTGTAATGAAGAGCCATCTTCTGAATTTTCTAGTCTCATTAAGAAATTTTTTAGTGGACATTGATATTGAGTTTTCTTTGGCCTCTAAAGCATTCATGTTTTGGTTTCAAGGTATATCATATTTACTTACTCACTTTGCGACTTTTTAATTATTATGCTTTTATATATTCACCTTTGTTTCATACTTTTTTGCATACTCGAATTCAGCTTTTACTTCGAAATCAGTACTGGATGAGGGGATACGTGAACTCCCAGTAGAGGATATACCATCTTCTGTAGGATCATCATTGTCAGCCCATGGTAAGTGCTCTCTCTCTCTCTCTCTCTCTCTGTGAGGGTGTATATGGTTCCCATGGTATCCTCCTGTTTAAATCTAATGTTGTTGAGTTCACTCATGCTTTGGGCACTTTATAAAGTTACTTTACTCCTTGTTACTTGTTATTTATTTCTACTCACCTTTAAAATAACTTGTAGTAGTAGGATTTCCTTGTAGGCACTACGTAACATTTGAGGTGTGAAATGATTCAAATGAAACACATTCTCAGAGGTTCATAGTGAACATGGGAAGAGGCAGGGAGGTTAGCACTTGGCAGAATAATATAAATTTTACAAGTTTGGATTGTGTAAAATGATATTATATTTTGGTATCTGGACATCAAATTTTTCAAAAATAAAATAAAATAAAATGTTGACAACCCCCCTTAAAAAAAAAAAAAATTCCCTGGCTCCTCCCTTGATAGGGAAGTGCTTCATCATGCATAAATTGGTGGACAATTTTCATTGTCTTGCATTTATTATACTGGGGAATATTAAAATGAAAAAATAGTCTTTCTAATATATTGCATCTGCCAAATTTTTTTATTATAAATAATTTTAGATAATGAGAATATATTTTAAGGTTAATAATTATAGGGGAAGTTATTTTCAAGGTTAATAATTATTTTAAATTATTGTGTGTTACTCCCTCCGTCCCTAATTGCTTGAGCCAGTTTGACTAAGCACGCATATTAAAGTGATCTATTTAATAAGTTGTCATGTCACTCATATCTTTTAAGTTTTCAGTTTTACCCTCTTATTTTATTTTGTGTTATGGTTTGAGTAATTGTAATTTTAAATATAGAAAGGGCAATTTGGGAAAGTAAAACGGTTATTTGCTTTGACTTCTGAAATGGAGCGAACATTTTGGGATTTCCCAAAATGGAAATTGTTAACAAACAAAGTGGGACAAAGGGAGTGTTCCCACATCGATTAAATTTCAAATTTAACATGTCTTCATATACCTGTTTGGGCCCTCCACTTATAAGCTTAGGCTTTTAAGTTGGAAACTTAACAGAGAGTATTTATTAATTATTAAATAAATTTTAATGTCTTTTTTTTTTATATTATCATTCCATTCTGTAAAATTGCATCAAAGGCCTGGCTGTAGAAAAGATAATGAGAATATCTTTTTCTATTTTTTTTATTTTTTTTTATTGTAAAGATTATCTTATCAAGAACAATTATGTTGTTATGAAATGTGAATAATAATGAAAACCTGCTAAGGAAGCCAAATATCTCTTGGTGACCTGCTTCTTAACCGCACATTTTTAACAACTTTATAGCATAGATCTGGTGAGAAAGCAATCATATAATGCATAAAAGCATTACTCAGTGATAATAAGAGGTGTAAAGGTTAGCACTATCTAATTGTAGATGACAGAGGCTTTTACGCACCAATATGTTCTTTTCAAATTCTGACCACATAATAATTCCGAGGAAGACAGCAAGTTACCAATTTCATGCTGATTTTTTAACCTAACCTGACAGACATGCTATTTCCATTGCAGAAATTTATAACCACACTATCCTTTTCATTTGTTTCATAAAAGGGACAGCCTAGATATGCTGCAGCTAATGGTGAATGTCCTTATACAGGAAATATAAGAGAGATGAAAACTGCCCAGACGCTGGATAAATTATACCTTGAAACGTTTCTCTCTCCTGAGGTAACTCTTTGATTGTTTTCTGAGCACATGCTCATACAAGTAATAATCTGTTTGGGCATCTTTTTTGTTTATTTATTACTATTATTTTATTTTCTATGAAATTTTTCTTCTTTCTTGTCTTGGTGACTTGTATTTGCAGACTAGGACAATGGATCAAGATCCCTCCACAGAATCATTGTCTTCTTTACTCGAAGTTAAAAGAGGCCACACTTCAAACCAGTTTGGAGAAGTTCTTCCTGCTAATCGCTCATCTCTTACTTCCTTACTTTCAGAATCAGGCTTTAGCATCGAAATGCTTGAGTGATATATTTTGCAAAGAGAAAAGTTCGCTGATTCTTGGGAGGAAAAATATGCAACATCAAAATCATGAAATAGTTGATTTGACTAGTAATTTATCGGACGAAAAATTAAGTAAAGAACTCATAGCTCCTTGTTCTGGAAAGAAACGAAGGATATTAAAAATAGAGCCTGATGTAATGCAAGCTCATGAAAATTCTAATGAGCATTCATCAGTTGTCAGAAAAGCCCAATCTAACTACCCTTCTTTCACTGCTAATTCAGTGAAATGTGAGAAGCCACAGAAATCTGATAGTGGCACGCAAAATACTCATGTTAATTCAGCACAGCTGCATGATTGGGCTGCACAAAAGGGGGATGCTGGGTCTATCAGTCAGAAACACAAGGGTGTTCAGTCTAGTCCTGCACCTTGTGTTGATGAGGAAACAAGAGGATCGGATTTTCTGATTCAGGTGAATTGTTTTGACGAGATATATTATTTCATATTGTCAATATCTTCTTTAATCTTTTTTTAGAATTATTTAACAATGAAGCTGAGACAGATTTTGACTTTTTACACGAATTTGAGGTCTCACAACGACCATAAAGATAAAATGAGTTGAGTCTTGTGACACAGGTGTTGGTGCCCTAAAATTGTGTCATACTCGTGATTACTGTGCTTGATGTGGAAAATAACTATAATAGGAGTGCACTTGCATAATTTAAAAATAGTTTATGACATCATGCTTTTTGTAAACAAGTTACCAAAAAAACTCTCCTGGAAGCACTAACAATGAAATAAATATTCCTGATCAGAAACAATGAAATAAATATTCCTGTTTGTTTCAATATTGTTCACATTGCTGATTTTCTGTGCTGATAATCTGCAAATCGAAGCTCTTGGTGCATACTGTTATGCTGCATTTTATGGCTTATCAAAAAATATTATTATGCTGCGTTTTATGTGGAGAAGTCCACAAAACAACGTGTACTTTGTTTTCTTTGTACTTCGAGAAATTCTTGAAGAAATAATGGTAGATCATTACTTTTTCACTTAGGAAATGTTTTAAGATATATTCGTGTAAGACACATCATGAAACTAATGCAAAATGTTTGGTGAAGTTTATAAAAGCATAGTTTTTCACTGGGTTCTCCTATTAATGTTTTCGATTTGAATTAATAAGTTTTCAAGACTATGCTAAGCATCCAAAATATCAGATAATAGTGGTTTCTCAAAGTCAAAATGCTTTTATTGGTGGGGGGGGGTAGACAGATCCTTGATGCAGCCTTAATCGCTAATGAATGCATTGACGCTCATGTTCGTTTAGATATTCTGGGGTTAGTGTGCCAATTGGACATGGAAAAGGCATATGATAACGATAATTGGGGATTCTTGATGTACTTTCTTCGTCGGATGGGATTTGGAATTCGTTGGAGTGGTTGGATTGATAGTTGTATGTCGAAAGCCTCCTTTTCGGTTTTGGTGAATGGGAAGACTTATGGATTTTTTGGTACATCAAAGGGGCTGCAACAAGGTGATCCCGTTTCTCCTTTCCCCTTTCCTATTTATCATTGTGATGGAGGCCTTCAGTAGGTTGATGCAAAAAGCTATAGATGTGAATACGGTCGAGGGATTTGCAATTAATTGGGGGGGGGGGGGGGGGGGGGTGAGACAAGGGCTGCATTTCTCATCTAATTTATGTTGATGATTCTATTATCTTTTGTGGAGCTAGTAACAGGCAGCTGAGACGTCTGAGGGTTGTTTGGCTGAGACGTCTGAGGGTTGTTTTGCTATGCTTCCAAGCAGTGTCAAGGCTGAAAATTAACTTGGGAAAAAGCAAGATGTTTGCTGTTGGGGAAGGAATTGATACAGCCATGTTTGCAGAGAATTTAGGTTGTAAAGTGGGAAGTCTTCCCATGTCATATTTGGGATTACCATTGGGGGCGAAGTATAGGAGCACAATAGAGTGGGATCCAGTGGTGGAGAGGTTTGAAAAGTGTTTAAGTGGATGGGAAAGGGGTTACTTGTCTAAGGGAGGAAGGATGACATTGATCAAGAGTACTCTCTCTAGCTTCTGACATATTTTATGTCTATGTTCCATATTTTGACATCAGTGGCAAAGAGATCGGAGAAAATATAGAGAGACTTCATGTGGGCAAGTTTGGGGGATGAACAGAAAATGCATTTAGTCAAGTGGGAGATCATTTGCTCTCCAAAGCAAAATGGTGGACTGGGTTTTAGGCCATTAAGAGATTTCAACAGGGCACTTCTTGGGAAATGAATATGGAGATTCACTACGGAGAAGGAAGAATTATGGAGAAGAGTAGTGGAGTGGAAATATGGTAGTGAGGAAGGAGATTCATGGCTGAAAGTAGTGAGAAGCTCTTACTGCACGAATGTATGGAAAGTCATCATGATTGGTTTGGTATCTTTCAGAAAGTAGACAAGCTTTAAAATAGGAAATGGGAACACAGTCAAATTTTGGAGTGATCTTTGGTGTGGAAATCTGACTCTTAGGGAGGAGTTCCCTAATATCTTTGGTGTTGAGGTGAATAGGGAAGCTTGGGTGGGAGATATGATTAGATGGAATGGAAATGTGGTGAACCGGGAAGTGATTTTTGGGAGAGATGTCCAGAAGTGGGAACTTGAAGAAGTTGTGCAATTCTTCGAAAAGATTTATTCAACTGAAGTCCGTCGAGATGAGGAGGATAAGATTGTTTGGAAGAGTCAGTTGAATGGCAGATTTTCAGTGGGATTGTTTTTTGTTTCGATGGGTAATAGGGAGAGAAGACTCTTTCCTTCGAATAGAGTGTGGGTTCTTAATGCTCCATCTAAAATCTCTTTCTTTGTTTGGGTTGCTTGCTGGGATAGATGTTTGACTATTGATAATCTTCAAAAATGGGGCTTTCAACTTCTAAATCAATGCATCATGTGTAAACAAGAAGTGGAATCTGTTAACCACTTGCTACTTCATTGTGAGATTACTAAGAAACTATGGACAATGTGCTTTAAGGTGTTGGGAATCCAATAGGTGATGCCCAAGTCAGTACAACAACTTATCGACTCCTGGTGGTGCAGAAATAAAAATAAGGAAGTATTGGCTATTTGGAAGTTGGTGCCACATGCTACCTTTTGGGCTATTTGGAGAGAGAGAGAGAACTTTTGAGGGTGGGGAATGGTGAATAGAAAGGCTGAGATATTGTATTTATTAGAAATATACCACATCCCACATTGATTAAATATCGAGTTAAACATGTCTTCAAATACTTGTTTGGGCCCTCCACTTATAAGCTTAGGTTTTTAGGTTGGAAACTTAACATAGTATCAGAGTATGTTGTTCCTAGGCCTGTTTCATTCGTGGGCCCATCTTTATTGTTCACGTGATAGGCCCGTTTTTATCTTGTTAGGCCTGCACGTGAGGGGGAGTGTTGGAAATATACCACATCCCACATCGATTAAATATCGAGTTAAACATGTCTTCAAATACCTGTTGGGCCCTCCACTTATAAGCTTAGGCTTTTAGATTGGAAACTTAACAGTATTTTTGATTTCCTTTTTGAGTGGGGCGATCTTGGCTACTTTTTTCACCAGGCACCTCTGGATGATTTCTTGGACAGCTTGATTCTTTAGGCTTTTCTTCTCTTTCTTTTCTTTTTCTTTCCTTTTGGTATACACTATGTATACATGGCTTTTGCCTTCTTTTAATATAATTTACAGTTACCTTTATCAAATAAATAAATATCAACCCCACGATGCGATTTTTATAATCTTATTGATCTCCTCCCTTTTGGATTCTGAAATATCACTGACCTTTCTGGAGTTTGATTTCTCACATCAAAGCGAACAGGAGAATCATCTGTGAGACAAGTGTGAAGTGTCTAAATGGTAGGTACTGTCCCAAAAATTTTCCACTTCAAAATTTTACCTTTGCTCCCAAAATTTTTCCAAAAGTCCTTGCTTGGAAAATATGCTCCAGAGAAATGCATTTCCCCCCATGGGATTGGTTTCGCCAGAAATTATGCATTTGACTCTCCAGAACTATTTCTCCTGAATACTGTACTATAGTCTTTCTTCCCCGAGATAAAAGTTACCTTTGTTTCCCTTGTTGATTTTGAATTATGTTTTCATTTTTAAGAATGTCAACAAAAAAATTTGAGGATATTTATTTAAAATTTTAATCCTTACAGGTTCAAGAGAAACTTAATGCTGCGGAATATAAAGATTTTGTGGACTTTATGAAGGCACTGAAGTCCAAAGCAATGAAGATAGGTCATGTTCTACAATCCATTGCAAGATTATTCTCTGGGCCAGAAAGGCTTCCTCTTCGTAAAAGGTATTATCTGCTATCTATTATATAGGTGACAGTTGCTTTTGAATTCAAAATTTTGATTTGAATGATGTGGGTCTTTTTTCAGGTTTGTATTTTTTTTTTTCAATCATTCCATGCTGTGATGGCCCTTTGATTGCGAGATGCTTGGCTTGGGTACTTAAGAATTAAATATTAACAGAGATCATTAGAGCACAATTTGCAGCCTCAGGCTGAAACGTCTAAAAAATCCTCCAGAGGTTTCCAGCGAAAAAAGAGGCCAGGATCGCCCCACTCAAACAGTAACTCAAAAATATAATATCTCAGCTTTTCAATTCTCCATTCCCCTCCCTCAAAAGTTCTCCTATTTCTCTCCATCCAAATGGCCCAAAGTGTAGCATGTGGCACCAACTTCCAAATAGCCAAAGCATCCTTATTTTTGCTTCTGCACCACCCGGATTCAACCATCTCAAGCACTGACCGAGGCATCACCCATTGGATTCCAAAAGCCTTGAAGCACGTTGTCCACAATTTCTTAGCGATCTCACAGTGTAAGAACAGGTGGTTGGCAGTCTCACCTTCATTCTTGCACATGACACACCTATTAGGAAGTTGAAAGCCTCACTTTTGTAGATTATCAATAGTCAGGCACTTACTCCAGCAAGTAACCCAAACAAAGAAAGAGATTTTAGATGGGGTATTAATGTATTATGAACCCACACAGTCGTACCATTTGATATGCAATAGGATTTTATCGATTACTTCTTTTCATGCATTAAACAGAATAACTGCTCTCTCTGAATATTGTTAATGTGGTGTGATGTTGTAGATGCTAAAGCCTAAAGATGAAGCATATACTGTAGCTGTTAAATGTTGTACAATAATTGCATTAGACTTCAATTTTTAGTTAAACATTCTTTTATATGGTTTTACTTTTAAAATCACCTTTAGTGGTGCTGATTTAGGGGCTTTTTCAAGAATATAAGCTTTGCTATGCCTAATTACCAGAGAAAAAAATAATAAAGTGAATAATGAGAGCTTTCAACCTTTGAATGCGGGTAGATGCACTTATCGCTTTTCTTTTTGTACTTTCACTCAGCTGTTGACACATCATACACCTTAGATAATTCTAAACTTTCTTGCTATCATCTTTAGTAGATGCTCCTCGAAATATTAAACAGGTAAAATAGTCATTTCTTCCTCTATTCTGAAGCTCATATGCATTCTGTTCTAGAGTTCTGTCATCAATTTCCAAAATTCGCTTATAAATCTACTTAATTAAAATGACTAGCTTTTACTGGAAAGAGAAAAAGATGAGTTGATATTGTACATGAGGAAGGAGGAAGAATCCTCATGTCCAACCTTCAAAAGTAAAAATGCTTGTTTGTTGCTGGGACTCTATTTCAAATTTTGAACTTATATAACTTGCTTTCGGAAGTACTGGAAGAACTAAATTCTTAGTACTTCCTTTATTGAACTCAAAAAAGATAAAATCGTTCAAGTTGCTATTTGTTGATCACAGGATAGAGCAGCCGAACCAACTCTCATACAAGCTCCCAGTGGTTCATACACCTTACTGTAGACTAGAGCCACATTTTTGTTCTACAATATTTTGTTCACTAATAACTTCAAACTTTCATTTCCATGTAAAGATAATTTCTTTCATGAGTACGGTCACCTACTCCGCCAAATACAAATACAACTCCCTGAGCTTTGACAATGTTCTTCATCAATTTCATAATGAGTACTTACCCACACCAGCTCCACCGAATTGTCCTATTTTTCCTCCATGACTCCCAATATCTAGCTGTGGATACTGTTTGTGACTGAAGTGGCCAACTTTGGCAAATATTTAACTATGTGATTTTGTTTTTTTTTGGTATAAGCTTAGGGAATATTCGAATAAATACAAGTATGCATATACAAAAAATTTCCTGCCTGGGATCCCGGACTGGAAACTCATCCTAGCTTGCTTTTCCTTCCATCAGATCGAAATCACTTAAGTCACTTAATTGACGTGGAGCTTGATCCAACGGTTGGAAAATGAATCCTGGATGATTCAGTTTTGGGATCCCATACAGCCATACCTAAAGTGAACTCTATACATACATAATTACATACACACATACATACATAATTATATATAGACACACACACTAGTCATAGCACATGTGCGTTGCTCGTGGCATGTGAACACTTTTAAAAAATATTAATTATATTTTAAAATTTTTTGAAAATTTCTCAATGGCAAATTCACAATCACTTGTGTAGAGAGAGAAGAAACTTTAAAAAGGGATTGGGGTTTGGTGGGGCCATGGCACCCAAAATTTTGAGAAATTGTATTATTTAATACTATACCATATACAATGTGAGTTGTAATCTATGTAGTCCATATATGATCTTTCTTTAACATTGGCCTCAAATACCTTCTAACTCCAAATTAATGTCCTAAATTATTGGAGAATTTTTCTTCCTACTTTTAGCCAATACTTAAAATTTGAAACCCAATTAAATTATAAAATCTACCTGAATTGTGAAGACCTTGTAAAAGAAAATTATATTTGTTTTTGTTAAGTTTCCAACCTAAAAGCTTAGGCTATTAAGTGGAGAGCCCAAACAGGTATATGAAGACATGTTTAACTCGATATTTAATTGATGCGGGATGTGGGACTTCTCGACAGTTTTAAAATTCTATTATCTAGTTAAAGATATTTATCTCAAACCAAGGGTAAAAAAAAAAAATTAATAGGGATAATATTGTCAAATGTCAATCAAAAAATTTTTTGCTTAAGAGAATTTTATAAGTAATATATATATATATAGAATGTCTTTCAATTTGCAATTTTTTGGTTTACCAATATATTGTTTAGCACTTGTAAATTTTTAGAAGTCCGCAATGCCAGTTTAAATTGTTGTACCTTGTCGAGTATGTTTTATCTATGAGAAGTGTTAGCATCAGTCGTAAAGTATGCTTTATCCATGAGAAGTGCTAGCATCAGTTTTAAAATATCTTTTTTCCATGGGGAGAATGGCGTGGCAATTGGTTCTAGCGATTGATGTTAGCACTCCTCTTTGTCTATGGTTGGATAAGATTGTTTATATAGCATAAATATTCAATAGGGTATCGACACATGGCATCCATTTAATGAAAGTTGAGTGGATATTTGGGTAACAAGGGCTTGTGCTAATTCGACATCTCAGAGGCCTGTCCCTTACCTTTTTTCTGTGCCTTGACCCTCATAATCTTATTTGGCTCGGTGGCAAGACCCGGATGGGCTAATTAGGGCTTGGCACAGACTGGGGCATTGAAACATGCTACCCTGGCCATTCTATTGGGATAGCTTGAGGTCTTGGTTTGATGGTTAGAGCAAAGACTAACAGAGCTAGTTGGGCAGCTGGCCTATAACTGGTATGCCGCTCATTCTACCTTGGTCACCATGAGGGGAACGAGGTCCACATGCCCATTGGACACAGACCACACACAGTGACAACTCATTAAATGGGCTAATGGGCCTACAGCTATGAAAGACTATAGGCAGCATGAGTGGGAATGGCTCTAGTGTGAATTAGACAAGATCTTGGAAAAATTAAACCATTCACTTATTTGGCTAAAATTCATCTTCAGCACTTTTCTACTGTGCCTTTTTATTAGAGGTTAAAAACAATTACGTTTTGAAAAAAAAAATTCTTAGACTGATAATTCAATTTTCTTATTATTTTTTCTCCTTTTGATTGATTGATTTTTTATATAATCAATAGTTTTGGAATTTCAGGTATCTATTCTTGCTAATAATAGCATACCAACTTTCTGTTGTCAATTGTTGACAGATTCAAGGATTATATCCCCGCAAAGTATCATTGTTTATATGAGAAGTATGTTGAAACAAATGACGAAACAGTTATTCTCAAAGTAAGGAACTTTTCTTGTTAAGTGTTAATATTTTTTATTTTTTATTTTTATTTGGCTTGGATTCAAGTTTATCAGAATTTTTTGCTCTTAGTCGGATGGTGCATTCTTTGATTAAGCATGTGATGGGGTTCTTAGATAGACAATATTGTGTGTGTGTTCCTAAAAAGGGGAGAGAGAGATCAATTTATGACTTTGTGAAGGAATTGCATGGTGCAGCTGTGACTCTCATGAGAACAATCTGAATAAGCCCTATGTTTTTACTAGTTATGGATGCATTGACTGGGAAAATTATATGAAGGGTTCTATGAAATATGCTATTTGATGACAATATAGTTTTATTGACGAAACTAGCGTAGAGTTTTTGGCTGAAAGAAAGTTACAGTGAGGTTTTTAAGAGGTAAGAGGTTTTAAGATAAATAAATCTTATCACAAAGACTGACTTAATGAACATAATTAATGAAAATCCAGGAGTGAAGATGAGCAAGTAGCTAACTACCCAAGAATGACCCTTTTTGTTGTTTGTGTTTCACTATCCACAATGAGTGAAGGATTGAAGGGGATGCTTATGCATTGAATTAGAGCGGCATCAATGAAGTGGAGGAAGGCTTCCAAGAATGTTCAGTAATGTTTACCTATCAAATCAAAGGAAAAACATAATAACATAATTATAAGATCATGGCAATTGGCAACTCTATTTTAAAAAATTTTATTCTGTCAAGAAACAATTTGTTCATAAAATTTGAATGCATCATGAGAAGGTAGAGGGTCAGACTAAAAGAATGTGGGTAGAAATGGTGAGAAGAAGTGTTAGCCTATGATTTAACAAAAATAATAGTCCTTTCTAGCAGAATGGTGAAATAGGGTTTGTGTAGGCTCTATCCCAAATGCTTGAGAAGGGGCTCTGTTGAGTTGAATTCTGCTTTTTGTCTGCCAACATATTTTCATCACGCAAGCAAACATTTTTGTTATACCGTAAGTTACATTGTTAAGTCAACTGAATAATGTGTAAAAGGCTAGAAGCTACTACAGTATGTAAATATGCATGCATGTGTCCAGGTGCATTCTTTGGCACCACAAATTTCTGCAAAATTGACAAATCTTTCATTACCCATTAGATAATTATTTTATGATGAACTTTGAGAGGATGTTGACCTTTTAGGGTTGTGGTTAAATTGGTACAGTTGTTTGTAGTTAGTAGTTCTGAGAAGAATGTGTTTATGGTCTCCTCTGTGTAAGTAGGAGATGGAAAAGCATTACTAATCATGGAATTGCGGTTCAGATGTAATTGGACAGTCATTGATGGCATCTAAGCACTTATTAAGGACTCAATTTGTAGTTTTTGCATTAGAAAGTTGGATGTTCTGAGAGGGTTCAGGGAGACATGTGATTGACATATTTCATAATGGAACATATTGTTTGAAACTAGTTACTTTCAAAGATGAAACTATTTTTCAATTATATTGAGAGGCGATAGTAATGAGGTTACTTATGGCTAATTGAGTGGAAAATATATCCTGTGTTCAGTGCACTTCTCTTCATGTGAGACAATATGATGAAAACAATTTTTGGAAGTTGCTTAATTGGAAGAAATTAACTAGGAAAAGCTAAGTCTATAATATGTAAATATATGTTTGTGGAACACTGGAACAAAACTGTATGAGAAATTTGAATCATGGATTCTTGCTGAGCCATAGTATTCTTGACTGCTTAAAATCTTTTTGCAGCTGAAGCTTTAGAGAAGATGAACACCTTGTAGGTTTGTGATTAAATTGTTTCAAGTCTCTGCAAGTAAGATTCTATGAATAAAGTTCCTCATTGGTCTCCTCTCGATGCCAATGGAAGCAACATTTTGCTTATCATAAAGTGAGATTCAACTTCAAATGGAAAAATTGTTGTTGGTGTCATTGCACACATTTATCATGTGGCATTAGAAATTTAGATATTCTGAGAGGATTCATGGACACAAGTGGTGACTTCTGCTTGCATCAGATTGGCATTAAACTGTGTCAGTTAGTGGAGGGAACTGAATGCTGTTTGGGATATGTTAATGTGATGGTAGGGATGGCATTGTCTGGATTAGGCATTTTAATTATGAGATTTCGATCACTGAAGGGTATGGGCCATGTTCTATCGTACATTCGTACCTTGTATCCACATTTCTTCTATGACTGCAAATTAATTAAGCTCTGGTTGTTTTATGGGGAAGTAGGTTAGAAATATGTCTTTTATGACTGAGGATGTGATAATGAGGTTGGTTCAAAGTAGAAACAAACATAGTGTCGACATTTTTCTCTGCATGATGGATCAAAAGATTAAGAACCGCTTTACGTAAATAAAAATTTTCCATCAAAGTGGTGAGCTAGTCACTAGTGGACACATCATGGAAAACTTCTACCTCCTGTTATGAGCACGGTTGTATGCATTTTGACTTTGTACCTGTGCTTTTGCATCTCTTCAAAATGGGCACTTATGTTTAATCCTTTATGTTTATGGTGCAGATTGAATAATCAGAGAAGCTTAGTAACTCTGAAAAAAATTGACTGGCAAGGCCAAAAACCAACTTGTATATTTGAATTGCGTAAGTAGTTCTTTATTAATTAGGTATATTTAGTGATTTATAATTTAAGGCCTTATGTTGTTGAATACCTTTTTATCTTGCTGGGGTTTTCTAGGAGACGCTTGTGGGAAAGAAACACTGCCTCAACATGAAAGTTGTTTTGTGGTACAATAGAATTCTGAAGAGGTTCAAGAAACCTGTATCATGCTACACCAGTTTACGAGACTCCCAATTGGGCCCTCCAGTTACTATATCTCTGAAGTCTTACACAACAGATATTTTTGCTGAAAAATAAATTAGTCCATGCCAGCTGATTCAGTTGCCCTTGAAATCCTAGTGGGAAGATTAGATTTGAAGGCAGCCTGAATTATTGCCTCTCAGCATTAACTGCCTCTAAAGATTTTAGGCCACCAGAACTCGTGGAAAAGGAGCCAAGCAGTTACTATATTGCTGATGGTTTTGGAGTGGAAATTGGAACACCAGCAATAGAAACTATGGTGGCTGTGCAGCCTGTGTTTTGGTGTTATTATTGCATGGATATTAGATTACAGCATGAGGGCTGTGTTTTTTACCCACATTTTATGGGAATTCAGAACCATGCCCATTCTTCTTTGTCGCCATGAGATAATCTTTAATTGTAATTTAATTATTTTGTAGTATATATATATATATATATATTGTCACAAAGCATGTTCCTTTCCTACTGTAAACAGCTTTCGGTTATTGCAGCGATTTTTGAGACCCTGAAATTCACTATAAATAGTCCTGCAGACAAAGCCAGGTATTGGAAAAATTATTCCATGCGCTGGGGGCACTATGGAATATGAGCTTAATGCATTGGCAGCACATGGAATAATTTCTCCAGGTGTTGGATTCGCACCACCGATATTGTTGGCCACTTTTAATATTCGAAACATATTTGTCGATATTAGTTCTATGATGGTGCATCTTGGAACCCTTTGATATCAAAATAATAATAAAAGAAGAAAAAATAGGACCCAACATTTTAAAAGTCTTTGGTGAGGCACGTGGGAAGTGTATTCCTACGAAATAGTTTCATCATGAAGTAAAAATCTGTATGGGTTCTTATAAAATGTAGGAGAAGAATGAAAATAAAATAAAAAATTGAACATTGTTGCATCCCCAAAAAGTTATTTGGGACGGTGAGACCTCATGAATCAATAAGTTCCACTAAATTAAGACTAGTACAATTTTGTGCGGCGCCAGAAAGAGAGGTGGGGGGACGTGCCCCCACTAGCTCAAACCTTTTGGTTTTTTTTTTTTATTTTTTGACGATAAAGTATCATTTGATAAATATTTTGTAACATAATGTCAAAAATAAGAAGATAGTAGTCATTTTAAAGTATATATACAGTCAATTTGTAATAAGTTAACACAAAATATCTTTTTTTTTTTGAATTACATTGAAAAATGATTATCAAAATTTAATTTGTTTATATAAAAGAAGAAACTCTGTAAAGCTTTCAGTTTTTACTTCACAGAATTACAACATAGTGCCTCTATTAGATATAACTCTCGGCTCTGCCTCTGATTAAAGGAGTTTAGTTTTTCATTTTTACTAGGAGACAACTACCAACTACGGTTTTGATTTTATGCAATGCAATTTGCAAATGCTACGTTTAATTGGAAAAGCTTTCAAATTTTCTTTTTCTTTTTCCTTTTCCTCATTTTCTTAGCAGTCAAACAGAGCAAAAGGGGATGTTTTAATTTTTAAAATTTTTTTGGTATCGCCCTAAATTGTTGCTGCAATACAGCAATCAGCTTCAAATCCAACATCACAATTAATTCACTTAATCCGGCTGTGTTCCACCAAGTGATTATTAACTTCATTGACTTTCTTGGTCACCGTTTTCCCGTTGTTTGACAATTCACTGGCCATTGTTTTGTAAGTCTTTGTCAGAAACATTTTTTGTTTTTTATTTTTATGGAATCGTAAAAGGTTTATTGCAAAAATTGAAAAACTTGACTTTTTGAAAATCTTAGGTGGTTAATTAAGAGAAAAAAATAATAGTCAAACACATTTCCGGAGTATTTATTTATTCATCTGGCTCCACTGATTCCGTCGTGCAATAATATATTATCAATATTGTCCGTCCTTCTTTACTTGACATTCAAAATAAACTTAACTAATGGCTGACCTTAAGGGCAAAAAAGGTTAAAAGCTTGACTTTTTGCTTGTTAAGGGGAGAGTGTTAAGAACCCACTTGTCGACCCCTTAAGATTAGTTAAAGGCATATAGGAAAATTTTCATTTAAAACTCACATCGTCCTACAAAGATAAATTATGTATGATAAAACATGGAATTTAAGATAAGATCGTTTTTTGCACCCTCTTTTCCATTAAAATTTTAAAAAAAAATGTTAAAAAAAAAAAATACCTGGTATGTTAAGATTTATTTTAGATGTTAACTAATGTGGAATTTATTTAAGGAGTTATTTTGGTCCACGTGCCCTATTTGCAACAACAGAAAAAAAAATGTTATAAACAACACCTAATTACTACACCTAGTTAGGACACTTAACAGACACCTAATTACTACACCTACTTACAGCACTTGGCAGGCTGGCATGAGTTAATTAATTGATAAAAATACCCTCCCACTTCATCCATACTTGTAGGCTAATTGCACTCCATGGTTTTTCCAAACTTGCCTTGTCTAGCCATGCAGTTGAGGAATTCAATAGCATTGTTTATTTTTATGGCAGGTGATTTTCGACTTGGGGTGAACCCCATTGAAAATGCGCTTTTCATTTTTGCCTTCCACATTTCCTGACCATTTAGTGCCACGTTAAGAGATTCATTACCGCATCAAGTGTTATATCATGATCCACCAAAATAAAATGTACATGCTAAAAATTTGTATTATACCATCTTCTACGTTATATAGAAAATGCAATTATACTAATTCCCTGGTAAAGCACCGGGGAACATGCAACCGACAAGGCCACTATTAATATCTGTGAAATCTCACCAAAACCACAAGCAAACAAAAACAAAAATCATAAAATATTGTAGTTTCCTTGAAATAAAAAATACTATAATCTTTGTATATTTGCGAATTGCATGTGAGGGCTAAGGTGAATAAACCAAAAACAGTCCACACCTACATTTTCCCATGCAACCACCTTTGCGTATATATATTTTTTTAATGAAACCTATAACTTAATTCTTACGTTACATTTCATCTCTTCTTCCTCCTTTCTCCTGCAGCTCCAACTTTCCGAGACCTCGCCGGAGTTTTGCCGGAATCTTGACGTAAAACGATGATTAGGTCAACAAAAGCACTCAATATGTACTTATGTGACTTCTTCTCATTCACGTTCAAGTAACAAAAAAGAAGCTCCTCCATGAATTCCCAGTCAACCTTTGCATGGTGGTGCAGCCGTGCTTCGATCATCTCCTGCATGGATCTTCGGAAATCGTCGTACGGATTCGGAGAGTAAGTTAGAACCGCAATACAATCATCGGGCAGCGTCAACTCCTTCACATCATTAGAAACCATGCTAACCCTAGAATCAAACGTATTAGTAGTAGTGGTAGAGCTAGAGCCCGTGTCCTCCGACGCCGTCGCGCCGCTCGTCCTCGCTTCCTCCATCAGCGAACTCGACATGCCTGGCGTCACGAAAAACCGGTGGGATCCACAAAGATCCGACGGTGGATCGATAAACCTAGGCGATTCGAACAAAACATTACCCGAATTTCCTTTCCCCTCTTCATGGGTCTTGCGATCATTATCTTCATTATCATCATTTTTCCCATAGAGGGACTTGAAATTCTCAACGAGGAAGCGGTCGATGTCGGAGAGCGTGGCAGCATCATCGTTGTCGTGGCCTTGATCTTGGTTGCGATCGACAGCGAATGACAGTGTCTTGGGGTGTTTGCACCCTGATAGAACCCAATTAGTGGAAGATGAGAGGGAATTAGGAGGGAATTGGATTTGTGGGGTGGGTTTCTTGATCTTGGAGAGGTAATCTTGAAGGGACTTTTGAAGGCTCTTAGGCATTTTGTTTTTCTTTGTTGACTGTGATTTAGGTTTGAATGACAAGGCATGGAGAGAGGGTGTGGTTCTTATATATGAACAAACCAACGAGAGTTACATAAAAATATAAATGTATTGAAAAATACGTTTTTTTTAATGTGTTAAGCTGGATGGGAATTAAATGGAGGATATTTATTGTATCTTTACGGAGATTTTGACCCATTTTTGAGAAATTTGATTTAAATGAGACGATGTTTTTGGATTTTGTTGAGATATATAACTGGCATGGACTTTTAAGGGATTGTTTGGAGGTCATTTAATGGGATTTACTATATTCTTTATGCTTTTTTAGGAATGTGGATTTGAATATCTATGTTATTGCATTAATATTTAAGTAAGGGACTTTTTATGGTGAGATATTAAATGCTGGTTGCTGGATTTTTGGATTGAATCTGGGGCTTGGTTTCAAGTAAATTTTTCTTAAGTGGGTAGTCTTCGCTCTTTCATTATCAAAAATATTACTAACCTCTTTCGCATTTGTGATGTTGGCAAAACTGCATCAATTATATATCTCCATAGTCCCTACCTATGAAAGAATAAAAATTTCAAAGACCATATATCCCATCAAATTAAAAGACGAAAATAAAAAATAAAAAATAAAAAACCATTAGGGGAGGTAGTATCAAGTTACTGAAATTTAGAAACCTCAAACGATCTTAGATAGTTTAATATAGCATTTTCCACAAAGTGGGTGCAAATTTTCATTTTTCTTTGGAATTAAATAATTTCAAATTTTGGAAACCCAATTAAGAGTAACCTTATGCATGACAATTCAACACATCAAATTTTTTATGATGTTACCATTGGCAACAATTGTACTAAGACAATTGGGTGTTACCAGCGTTTTTGATATTTATGACAACTGAAATTGAAGGTTAGGTTTGACCAAATAGTGGGATTTCAAACTTTTAGATGTTAGAGAAATGACCGTATCAAGAGAGGGAGCAGCGTATAAAATATCTAAAATAAAAATTAGCATTGTCTAGTTAAAACTCCATGAGGGCTTGCAGCCAAAATAAAACAACCCATGACGGGAGGTCCTTTTTATTTTGAAAATTTTAGTTAATTTTATTTTCAAAAAGTCTTGGACGAAATCTTATGCAATTTACTTGAGAACAAGTTTAGAAATAACTTTGACGGACCAATTAGCCTAACAGTAACTTGTGAAAGAAGTTGAGATTCGATGGTAAAAGACGACTCTTCATGCTTAGGTTGAAACTCTCATAAAATTATGCAGTCTAAATTCATAAGAACTCATCAATTGACTATTATCTATATATATAACCTATATGTTGACGTGCTGATATCAGCACCATACATTAGGGGTTGTACCATTTACATTGATCTAATGTATTTTATATCCCACTAATGCATATATAAGGTACACCACTCAATGTGGGTATTGATATAAGTTATATCAGCACGTATTTATCTGATCATTATCCTCTATATCTATATATAAGAATATATATTCTTATATATATATATATATATATATATATATATATATATATTCTTTGTGTGTGTTTTGTTCTACATCCCCCCTTCCCCACCAAATATATATATATTCTTTGTGTGTGTTTTGTTCTACATCCCCCCTTCCCCACCAAATAAATAAATAAATGACACCAACACCTACCTTTGTGAGTATTAAACCTCAGACCTTCACACTAGATCTTCATGGAAGCCTTGGAACCAGTTGTGCTATATGGTAACCAATGTATTTGTGTAATATATATATATACTAGCAGAGACCCGCGCGATGCGCGGGATTTGTGAATTCTAGATATCTTATTGGCTAAAAGAAAAAAAAAAATGCAATTTATATGCTTAGTGACAACCGATGACCTTTTAAGATGGGGTTTCAAATTTTAAATGAAAAAGCATAAATGGAAAAAAAATTACTATAAAAAGAGGGAGAAAAACATTGGTAAGCCCAAAAGTAAGGTGAGGAGAGTTTTGGAGGGAAAGGTTTTTAAGCTGCCATGTCAACATAACTCTTAAATATAGTATAGAATAGATATATATATATATATATATATATATAAGTTATATCAGCGCGTACTTACCTGATCATTATCCTCTATCAATATATATATATATATATATATATATATATATATATTCTTTGTATGTGTTTTGTTCTACATCCCCCCTTCCCCACCAAATAAATAAATAAATGACACCAACACCTACCTTTGTGAGTATTAAACCTCAGACCTTCACACTAGATCTTCATGGAAGCCTTGGAACCAGTTGTGCTATAAGGCTTATGGTAACCAATGTATTTGTGTAATATATATATATATATTCTGTGTGTGTGTTTTGTTCTACATCCTCCTTTCCCTATCAAATCTATACTACCTATAAAAAGATGATATATATATATATATATTCTGTGTGTGTGTTTTGTTCTACATCCGCCCTTCCCTACCAAATCTATATCTATACTACCTATAAAAAGATGAATGTAAGAAAAACTTTTGATTGACTAATATACCCTTATTTTAATTTTTAAATACACAACTACCCACCCTTCTGCATATATAAGAAATATAGTAATATGAAAACTATAATTCTAAAACACATATCTTAATATAAAAAACACAAATAGAAATTTAAAGGAAACGGAAACTATAATTTCTATATAATAAATAGAAATATATAGGATTATGGAAACTATAATTCTAAAATAACAGTCGGAACACATACCTTAATATATTCTAAAACATATACTTTAATGTATAAAACATAAATAAGAATTCAAAGGAAACAGAAATTATAATTCCTGTATAATAAATAAACAACCGAATTGTACATTCTACTTTCTCCATCAAGAGTAGTTTCATCCTTCTCTCTACCTTTTCCATTAACGGTGACTTTTTCCTTCTCTGGTTAACGGCGACTTCTTTCTTCTTTGGTAAGTTTTGCTCTGCAAATCTATACTACCTATAAAAGGTTGAATCTGAATGACCAATATACCTTTATTTTTTAAAAAAAATACATATCTACCCTTCCTTTAATTGAAACACATAATAAACATTCTTATCATTTGGTAACAAATGAAAGTTAGATTTTAATTCAAACTCTTAATAAATTAAAGTCAGATTTTTACTCAAATTCTTTTTTTAAAGCAACTATCAAGTTGCATGATAATATATATGAATATAAACTCTTTAAATATTCTGTTTTATGAAGAAAAAATTTTTTGAATATATATCTAAAGAGTTTTTAATCTTTCCTTATACTTTTGAATTTTAAACTTTATCGTTTATGAAAAAAATATAAAATCTTTATGTATTTATTATTTTGTATAACTAATATTATTTTAAAATATTCACGTGCAACGCACGTGTGCTATATATCTAGTAAATAAATAAATGACACCAACACCTACCTTTGTGAGTATTAAACATCAGACCTTCACACTAGATCTTCATGGAAGCCTTGGAACCAGTTGTGCTATAAGACCTATGGTAACCAATGTATTTGTGTAATTTTGCTTTTGTTTTGCAAATGATGGGCTACCTGATCAACTCTTCAAGCCGAATATTCATGATTCCCCTGTTCCGCGATGGCCTCCATGGACGTTATAAGAAATTAGTTGAATTATTAAATAATCTGGATATATATCTATTTAAGAGTAAGACTATCAACAAGGTCAGGATGGCCGAGTGGTCTAAGGCGCCAGACTCAAGTTCTGGTTCTCGTGAGAGAGCGTGGGTTCAAATCCCACTTCTGACATTTTCAATCTCCATAGAATCCATTTTTTATTTATTTATTTATTTAAAAAAATTTAATTGGCTCTTTTTAATAATTCCCACAAGCTGAACCACAGATAACGACGACGTTTTAATGGAGTGGCAACCGAATAACAGCATTCGTTATTCATTAGGGAGAGACGCACAGAGCCGTTATTCATTAGAGAGAGAGAGAGAGAGAGATGGAGACGATGAGCAGCAGAGAAGCACGAAGGAGGAGAGTGGTGGAGGGAGGATCCGATCGATTGGCTTCGATCACCGGTCGTGTTCAAACCTTACCTTCTTCATCTTCATCTTCATTCCAACATGAGGAATCATCCCCCCCTTTGTTCTCCTCTGATCACCTCCCCGACCAAATCCACGGTACATGAGGAATCATCCCCCCCTATGTATATGTATCTATCTATGGGATTATTCATTGTTTTTCTGTTGGGTTTTCAATACCATCATCGCGGCCTTTGATTTTCTTCTAGCTTATGTGGTTTTTTTTTTTTTTAATTGTTTCCTTTATTCTTATTATGAATTCTGGGTATTGTTGTTGAGATTGATCAGGGTAGAATTTTTTTCACTATTATTATGTTTCCCGTTTGGTTTATGAGAAAATGTATGAAACTACTAGAAAAACAGAAGCCTCTTCGGGATGGTTTTTTATTTTCTAGGGTCTCAAATACTGAAAAAGTAGACTTTTAGAAAATGAAAAAATAAAATAAAAATTGATTAGGTTTCTTTTCTTTCATTTTCTCGGTGACTAAATGGAACAGTGATGTTGTAATCTCATACTTGTGGTATTACATGTCAAACAGTAGAAATATGAGAAGTATAAGATCTTGTGTGTGGCCGTGTGAGAGGTCATCTCCTACCTCCAACCAATTTGATTTCAACCTGATTTTGCCTTGATTCAAATTTTTACTAATTGAGCTGTAATCTGGCTCTAATCAAAGCAATCAACATAGGGGGATTGTTGCCCATTGGATTCTGATGTCAGTGGTATAAAATTTTGAGTTGTGGAGCTGGCCTATTGGCCGACTAATTTCAAAAACTCATAAGAATCTGCCATTAATAGGACCATCAACTGTGGTTCAAGCTTTATTCATAAAACAGAGCACGAATTGCATGATTTATGCAATTAAACACTCCTAAATTATTCTAAATCATCCAAATGTTCCATTTACAGAAATTAATTTAAGTTTGATACATTAAATTGCAGTGAAAATCAACTCATGTGTTCCTATGTCGAAATTTTTTCCAAAAACTAGGCTTCCTATTTCTTAATGTATAAGGTTTGGTTTTGGCCAAGTCTTACATCATTTTAAACAACATATCATGGGAAGCAAAATTCTGTATTTATTTTGAATATTGTTGCAAACGAAGCTTCAAATTTCAACCTTATGACATTAACCATAATAAATCAATTATCGCTAATGATCTAAGATCAGTTAATATAATCCATAAATGTAACGGTAGACAAATATTAATATTAATCATAATTAATACCATTCTAGATTAGAAGTTTTACTTGTTTCTGGACAGGGGTTTTACAGTAACACCTTAGTTTGTATATTGTGCACTGATTTTGTCACTGACCTGCACAGTACATCTTTAAGAACATTGGATGACAAGAATTAGATAGCTAGTTGATAACTTGCACAATATTTTCCTGTTTAATTAGCACCCTGCAAAGCTATGTATCTTAGACCGATATATTGTTAATTGATTATGTATGACAAAATGTCATTTTTTTCCTGTTATTTGAAACTTGTACTTCTGTGATGTTTCTTGATGATTTATTGGTATTGCAGTTGGTTCTGAGGGTGAGGATGATGCCTCTGGTTCTACATTGCTGAAAAATGATACCAGCAATGAATCTTCAAGCAAAAATGCCTTTGACTTTGGAAACCAAGTTGAACCTCAATTGCACAAATGCGAGATGAATACAGAAGCTACACAAGCTCCTGCTCTGGAAGTCAGGAACAAAATACTGCCATCGCCAGTCACATCAATAATTGAACAAACATCAATTGCTACAGAGATGCTTTCAAAACCACATGGGCATCACCCTAAATTCTTCACTCCTAAACAAATAAGTTCATGTATTTTGGCTTCTGAGAGTACGCGCAGTTTTTGTTCTTTCATGATTGCGCTTTTGGTAGTTCTATCTTATAGTGATTATCAACTTCTGGGAAGGAACCTTGTAAATTCAGAAAGTGTCATTACCTCAAAGCCTCTTTACATACTCTTGCTAACTGATCTAACAATTGTGCTTTCACTACTGCTTCTTGAGAGGCGAAAAGGTTTTGAAAAGGAGAAGGAAGAAGAAAGAACGATACCTCAGAAAGATGGACATAATTGGGCAGAAGCAGTTAAGGTTTTGGAGACAGGTTTGGTGATATACCAGACCATATGTGCAGTTTTCATGGATTTCTGTATCTATGCGGTAGTCGTCATCTGTGGCCTCTCTTTTGTGTAGCTTTGGTTTCAGCAATGATTAACACCACTTCTTGGTTCACTCCTGTTATTTTGGCCAACTCTGCTGACTGCCGAGCAATATATATATATATAGGTTTAATTCTGTTTATTTATATATTTGTGCTAGGTTTAATGATGATCACATTATTTTGATTCTCATTTCTGTAATTTCCACTTCCAGTATTTGTATGGAATCAGAGAGAATAAGAGACTGTTGTTTTTGAATGCTGTAAATAAGATGACCTAGCAGTGAAGTGCTTTCATGCCACTTCCTCTTCTTTACAAATATTTGTAGTTTTGAATGCTGCATCAAATCATTCATGTATCATTTTACATCCCTTTAGCAGGAATCACTTGTTTATGTTTTGGTTACTGTGCACTAATCATTTCTTTAGTTTGCTGCTTTTCATTGTGCTCACAATCATGAAAGAATGAAACCTCTATTGAGAATTCAATGGAGAAGGGCTATTTATCTGTCCCAGTAACTATTGAGTTAGTCCATCAAGATGCTAATCACAACTTGGTTTGGATCATTAACCTAAGTAACTTACCCTTATTATAAGTTCCTAATTATCCAATGTTGGGGCTTTATTATTATGTTCAAGTTCATTCATTCTTCAGCTTCAGGTAGTTGGTAAATGCATGGACTCATCTAATTATGAGTTGTTGCCAATTCAAGGTTGCGGTATCAAAGGCGAGATCTGAACCATATGTTACTTTTTTTTATCAAATATCATAGATGACTTTATTTTCTGATAATATAGTCTCTGTAGAACTTAAAAGATCCCAATATATTTCCCCTAATTAGGGGAGAACTGAATGATTTTACAGATTTGTGATAAATATATGAAGGTTTTCATTTGTATAGCCTACCACTCATTTTCCAGTATTACCCCAACTTTCCTTTCATGTGCTATAAATGCACGTGGCAGGCACCATTAGTAATTGCACATGAAATTTGTTGGAAATTATCTCTACAAATTTATCATACATGTGCACTATATGTTTTAATTGAAGGTACCTTAGAACTTTGTATGAGGATTGCCAAGATCCTGTATCCCAAGGAAGAGTAAGCCATAAATGTTGTTGAAATTGCTGGAAATTTAGGTGGGCTGGTCTGGATGCCTTAACTAATTTGAAATTTTCCAGTCTAGTAAGGATGACCGTGGTGAGGTACTTGGAACTCATTGATTGAATTGGGGACCAATTCAGGGATTTTGGACTATTTATGTTTGAATCTACAAGGCCAGGAGGCACACGGGAAAGTGAAAGCTTACACTGCCCAGTTTTTGTCTCCTTGACCTGGTACTTTTTTGTAATGTTCTACCAAGAAAATACAATGAATTTAATTCAAACCATAGATTGGTGAAAAAATGTGCATATGATGCAATCATTTACTGCTCACAAGAAATTTTGGTGAAGAAGAAGACAGTGAAAATGCACACAGTAGACAAGAATTAATTTATTGGGATAAGTGAATTGGACTGAAAAGAATGGAAGACAATCACAGTATTGCCTTTCACCCTGAAGATTGAATACTACAAAAATTTATGTCAAAAATAAATTTGCGACTAAGGAATTGCATAGACTATGGTTTATGTATATGCTGACTGGTGACTAACAAAACCATGGTTTAAGAATATGACTTCCTGATTGTAACTACTCATATGAATTTGGGTTTAGAATGAGAAGGTGAATTGAATTGATCAAATTCAGGTGGAAGTAATTTGGCCCACTACCTGAAAAGTTTGACAGCTTTTTGAAAATTATAGGAAAAAATACTGGGAAACTCAGTTGAAAAGCACTAGTATTATCACTTTTCTAAAGCATTTGTAGAACTTATGCCATGTTTGTTTGATTGGAATGGAATGGATGGAATGGAATCTCATTCCAAACAACATGTTTGGATGCGGTAATTAAATGGGAATGGAATTAAACAATAGTAGTGAATTATAATGATATTCATTCCGCAATGTTTATTTCTATCTCATTTTCATTCCAGACTATTTTGAGCATGGAATCAGATTCCATTCCCACCCATTCCATTCCAACCAAACAAACATGGCCTTACAGTAATCATTTGAAAATATCTCAGCAGTTCTAAGACACCAAGCACAGCACATTGCTAGTGGGGAAAAAATTTTGATAACATAAAACACTAGTGTCCTGTTTGGTTGTTTCATGAAAATTGAATGGCTTCATTTATATTTTATACAGCAATGAAGGTGCAAATCCATCACTTTGAATGTAGCCATTAAAAGATTTTTTTTTTTCTTTGGTGATGATGACAACTATTCTATCAAATTGCCCAGTTCACAGTTAAGAACTGTTCACATAATTATATATACACAATGAAACAATTCAATTTCCATAGGAGAATCAATCAGGCTGTAACAAAATTGTCCTAGTGCCGACTCATGAATGATCTAATATGCCTAAAATTTACATTTACAGCATTCTTAGCCTTCTTTATTTAATTTTTTATTCCATTGTAGGTTCTTCTTACAACTTGTTACAACTTTGTTCTGCACAAAATGCAAAAATTACTTAGAAACAGCATATTCTGTGATTTGTTAGAATTTTAACAGATTTCTTAGATTCGTTTTTATCTAATTATATTTATCTTTCAAAGAACAGGTTGCCTGCTGCTCCCTAAGTTTTTTTTTTTTTAGGGGAATTACCGATTAGGTTCATCATTCCATGGAATTGCCTCAGAAGGATTGCCTCAACAAACTGACTACTGACTTTATTATAAACTACTAGAAACAAAAACAAGTTGATAGTCAAAACATCCTTATGGGGCAATACCATGAAATGATGAACCTAATTGGTAATTCCCCCTTTTTTTTTATGGGAGAGGGATAGTGAAAGAACCTAGTCAATTCTACCTACTGTGAGTAGTGGTAGCTGTGTCATTCATATTTCAGCATTGTTGGTAGACGGAACAATTATTTTTGTTCTGCCTGTACTGTAATCTAAATGATAAGACTTATTAATTTGCATAGGTGGGTAGGATTTATTCATCCTTCCTTTTACCAAAAGGGGTGCCCGTTAGCCTAGCAAAATTGAAGGTATCAAAACTTCAAAAGACTCAGTACACTGTCACAGCCTAGAAATTAAGGCAGTCACCATCTTTCGGTTGGCATATTTATTTTCTCCAGAATATATATTCATCCTGTACTTTCGGCTGGTGGGCTCTAGAGACATAAAAAATATGGGAGGAACTTTTAGGTAGGCACAAAAGTTACTGATGCAGATGAGGTTCATAACCATGTCTTTTTATTTATTTATTTTTTTTCTCTCTCTCTCTCTTGCCGAAAAGAGATTGGATCATTTCAGGATCTCAAATTTAGGGACTGTTTGGTTGTCAAATTCGAAATTAAGCAATTCAATAAATTTTACATAGGGTTGAAGGTATAAATCTAACACCTTGAATTAGAATATTTTAAAATGTTGTAGTTATCAACCTTATAGTTGATGTTGTAAAATTGATCTTAAGGAATTCATGAAATACCACTATTTTGAATTGCCATTCTTATTCGTGATAATAAGTATATATTTTTTTTTTTTTTGAATTTGTTAATTCAAGACGATGGAATGTATCTTCAACTCTATGTCAGATTTCTTGAATTATTTAATTTCGAATTGGACAATCAAACACACCCTTAGTTATCTAGGAGGTGAGGAATCCTCATCTTTACGTCGAATAATTGTTTATACCTTCTATCAACATTATTCCAGTGATGATATACCATGAAACATCAAATAATCGCAAGGCTCCTAGGCATTCTGAGGTTTAATAATCACCTAGAAGGTGGATCATTCCTAATTTAGAAATTTTATTGTGAGAAAATGATTATAACATCCATTATCAAATGGGCCAAGGTACCAATTGAAAATTATGCACTTACCACCAAAGCAGTAGAGAGGTTTAACCGAGTCATTGTTTCAATGTTAGTTGAGCTCCTTGTAGGTCCATCTTTCCATGGTGTTTCCTTTGCTGTTTAATTCTCTAGCTACAATATATAAAAGCATATATGCAACTAAGACAGAGACATAATATCGAATATGTCAATGGTATTATAGTCTACTGACATTTCTCCTTATCTTGTAAGATGTAGGTCTTGGATTCGAACACCAAGTTGAACAACTTGTAAATAGTAAAAAAAGAGGCTATCTTATAAGATAGGGAGTAGGGTTATAGAATATTCTCTAATGTTATGTTAAAAAAAAAATTAAAAGAATAAAAATAAAAAGGTGATAAGGTTGATCAACAGAATAAATCAACAAAGGGCTTGGACCCCACAGCTTTTGAGTAGGGGATCCATGGTTTCGTGAAAAGGTGAAGGTGGAGGAACCCAAGAAGTACTGGTTAGTTTAAATGATGTTTAAGGAAGCTAATATTGTAACCCCAAAATTTTGTTTGTATAGTTTTTATAAAAATTGGTCACGTTATCTATTAGGAAGCTTCATTTTGAACAACCTTGTAAAAGAAAAGTTTTCCAAAATCTATCGTTAAGTGGATTTTTTAGTCATTTACCGTTTCTATTTCATTTTTTGCCAAAAAGTCAATTTAAACTATATATTTTGAAAAAAAGTTTATGCTACAAAAATGTTCAAAATGACGTTTTCTACTGAACCCCATGAACACTTTTCATAAAAATCTTTTATATATTTCTAAAATTTTAAAAAATCAAAATTAATAAAATGCACGAACAAAATTTTGAGGTTACAATAACCGAATCCAATGTTTAACGCTGTAAGTCACCTCATTTAGGTGGGCTGTGAGCCTTCCACGATTTGGCCCACCGATTGAACTGTACGCACCTACGCATTATTAATGTGCCAGCTGGGTCCCTTGCTTATGCATAAAACAGAATGAAAAAGGGAAAGGAAAAACACAGCTGGGTCCTTGACTCCTTGGGGTTAGAAGATAAGGCACACTATGAAACATGAATTATCTTAACGGCCCGTTTGAAAATCTTTAAAACTGGATCAGTGACCTCTCTGTTTTCATGTCTTTCAAACAGAAAAACTGGGTCATTGACCCCGTGTCTAATTATTATCTGATTTTTAAATAAATCAACTCATAATTAGTTTTAAAAAAAGTTATATTTATGTCTTGTTTTCAACAAAAAATTAAACTGATCAGTAAGAAAATAAGACTAACCAAACAGTATGAAATTAAAATTAATCAAACTCATCTTCAACTTGCTAAATTTTTAAGTTTACCAAACAACCCTCTATATAGATGATTCGCTTAAAAAAAAAAAAAAAAAAATGGACAGAGAAGAAGAAGAAGAAGAAGAAGAAGAAGAAGAAGAAGAAGAAGAAGCAGCAGCAGCAAGAGAAAAGGGAAAATTATAACCCTTTCGTGAGGGGTGAGTGCATAAAGGCCTATATTTCATAATTCCCAAGGAAAAAAACAGGGAAAAAACACTGTTGCGAGCTCTTTTTCACAGAGAGCACAACAGGGCTTGCTTGTAAATTTTGGTGAGTGGGACCATCTTCTATCCTCTTCCTTATCTAGTTCAGAATGTAAAGTTGATAGATGGTTTGAAAAAGAAAAAAAATGCATACTTTGAATCTTCCAAAAAAAAAGAATGTTTATATGACAAAAAGGATTTATTAAACCGTGATGATAGTTTTAAAATTGATGAGACTAATCCCATATAGATCAAATTTTTTTACTTTCCAAATGAACCCCATAAACTAACTAATGTCATTACTTGTCAAGGGATATCTTGGTAATTTAACATACAATGGAATATTACACAATTATTCGCAGGCTCAAAGGTCTAGAGTGCTAGACTTCACATGCCTATATGTACCTTTTGAGACAAAACAGGTGGTAGTGGACCACCTTGTGCAAAATAATGGCATTTAAATAATAATACTACTATTAATAGTATGATTTTAATGACTTTACTTCTACGCCGAACACAGCCCTAATTAATCATAATTTCACATACTCTAGCTAAAGAAATTAGTACTATCATTATACATGAGGAGAGAAATGGTAGCTTTCACACCAAATTTTACAGAACAGGCTGTTTCCTCCTTGATTATGTAAAGTCCTTTTATTGTATATACAATGAGGACCGAACGCAGCAACTGAACGAAAGTAGGCATACTCAAAAGGGAAAAAACCTCCCAAGGTTTTTCAGCCAAAAAAAGAGAGTGAAAATTACCTCTAACCTTTTTACCATTGCCAATGACATAAACATCGCCACATCCGAAATGTTATTTTACCCATTTATTCACTCATCTTCTTCATCTATATACTACTTTGGGTGGTGGTTTAGTGGTAAAAGTATAGGAAGTAAGATAATTAAGAGTTCGACTTAGTCTTGAGAGCAGTGGCGTAACGTGAATTTGTTCTTTAAAGGTCTTTCTAATGCATTGGAGTCACTAACCCTTTGTGAGACTAAGGTCACTAATGGTTCAACTGACTTGAGGGAACGATTGTGGATTCTCTTTTTATAGGCTTGTTTAGGCTCCTCCTGTCATTGGTTCCACAACAATAGGAGAGCTACTATAATCATGATCAAGTAGAATCGTCACAACTAGTTACTCCTTTCTACCATTTTTGCTTATCAAAAAAGGTAGTCACCCATATCATTTTCTCATCCTTTAGTGTAGGGATGAATAAGATAGGCAAAAAAGCAAGTTTCTCAATTACATATTCTAGTTGTAATGTGAGGTAAGTCTAAAGAAACAGAAAAAAATAAAAATAAATAAATGATATTGTTGACTCCTTTTGCTTGTAATGGCTTGCTTCAACCTCAATACAAAGAAAGTAGAGGTAAGATGGGCCAAAATAACCCTTGATCATCTAATATTATATATCAAAACCAAAACCAAACAACACAGCGAGGAAGAGACTGAAAAATTTTAAAGATCAAAACTCACAAAACGCAACATTCCCTTCCTCATTTCTGTCATCAACCCATCAATCCATTCTTCTCAAAGATCCTAGATGGAACAGCAAACCGAGCCGAGAAGGACCGAGAGAGGTCATCGGGGTCAGCCCACGTCGAGCCCTGATCGAAATTCTGCGAGTACGTATAAGGATCATAAGGAACATGCACCAAATTCGAATGAGAACCAAAGAATTTCTTCTTCTCCTTCATTATCTTCCTCCACAAAACCCTCCACCTAACTGTCTTTGAACGGAGTACCCATAAGCTTAAATACTCGAATCGATCGTGGTCGTTTTTCATGTAGCGTCGGCTGCAACCAGCATTTCCATTGGCGGAGTTGCGGCAGATCTGGATGTCCATTTCAGCACAGAAGGAAGAGATATATATATATGGTTGTTGGTTTTTAGGAGTTCAAGTTGGTTTTTTTCTGCAGCTACGAGTGTGAATGCATGCACACTGGCTATTTATACAAGAAAAGTTTGACTTTGAACAGAAATTCTCTGTAGTTCAAGTGTAGGATCATAAAATACAATACGAATTGGAAGTGGGACATGTCCAATAGCCAAGGGTAAATGTGTCCATTTGCTGTTGTTATATATTACCTCCGTCCCATAAAGTTAGGTCATTTTTACTAATTTTTTGTCCCAAAATGTTTGTCTATTTTGAAAAATCAAATCATAAATTTATTGAAGTTTCCTATACCCCTTTTGTTATTTTACTAATAATTACTAATTTTAACACAAAACTTAATACTAAATAGGAGAAAGTACTTAGAAATATGAAGTTTAATAAATGACAAGTCAGTGCAATGATGACTTTTCCTAAATCGCGTGTTTTGTCAAACATGGCTTTTCTTTATGAAATAGGAGAATGTAATTTGGTTTTAAAAATTATGTAATTGTGTTATGGCAGTGTTTATGCGGCCCCATTGGTCTATTAAATCTCTATGGTCAAACTTGGAAGGTTTTCCATTTTATATGGGATAGTTTACTGGCGTTTGAAGATGGCTCATGGGTTAAACCAATGGGCTAGCTTAGTAGTGAGAGAGAAAGAGAGTAGGGTAAATGATAAGATTAAGATAAGCCACGGGTTTGAGTCCTTCCACACCCACACTTTATACGATTAAGATAAATTAAGGATTTAAATCCTTTCACGCACCAAAAATAAAAAAATAAAAAAATAAAAAAAAACACACCCACACACACAAGAAGAAAGAAGCGAGATTTTAAATTAATTAATTAATTAAATTTAAAAATTATAAAAAATAAAAAAGAAGAAGAAGAAGTGGGCTCATGGGTTTAATGCTCCCCAAAGAGCAGAGGTAGATAGGCCATATTCCCATAGCTATCCAATACCCAAGGCCAACTTGATTAGTAATGGGTCCACCGACATAACTAGCTTCTGGCCCATAACTATGGGCTACGCCCTATTGTGAAGATGGACAGACGTCCAAGTTCTTTGGGTCTCTCAGCCCATTAACTATCACTGCTACCGAAGGGTCAAGCTGTGTTTATTACTAGGAAATAAAGGATGGAATGAAATGGTAATTCAATTATTAGATTAAAAAAAAGTCAATGTTTAGTAGCTCAAGGGAATGAAATGGTTATTCCTTCCCAAATCAAGAGGAATAGCCATTCCCACCCTTTAAGAAATGAAAACATTAAAAATGGGATCTCACCTAATATCCATTCCATTCCCACTACTTACCAAACATTGGAATGGAATGATTATTCCCATTTCAGTCTCATTCTCATCCTATTCCCACTCTCATTCCATTCACTCAAACCTTCAATATGAGTATGACTTTATCTGGGCTAGGCTATCTTCTACACGTATTGTATCGTTTTAGAAGGGCTATATTCTATTTCCTTCTCTCTCTCTCTCTCATGAGGGGATACCGAAAATATGGTAAATTTATGATTTTTTTTATTATTTATAATAATGATAAATTCATATATGATTTATTCTAATCTATTAATCATGATCACCATTGTTAGCAGCATCTTCACTTTTAATGCC
Organism: Liquidambar formosana; assembly: GCA_039720395.1. Lineage (NCBI taxonomy): Eukaryota > Viridiplantae > Streptophyta > Magnoliopsida > Saxifragales > Altingiaceae > Liquidambar > Liquidambar formosana. The sequence continues at coordinate 18,256,898 of CM077826.1, forward strand.
TTGATTTATTTATTGGGATGGCAAGATCAAAGGGTACCAAATTAAAGTGATCAACATAGGACATAACTTTAGCAATGTTCAAACTAGTCAGTGCAGTGTGAGTGTGTGACTATGTTTAACCTTTTTGGGTCCAATATGTAGCAGGTTTAGTGGCCACAACACTGCATTACTCTTGGTGTGGATTTTTTTTTTCTTTTTTAATAACTCTTGGTGTGGATTTTGAGTCCAATATCAAGTAATTAGCTTAAGGTGAAGAGGGTTTAATGCCTTATTAGTCGCTCTGATTTTTGTCTCTATTTGACAACCTAAGAAGCTATATCGATCTACATTAATGATAATAGTGGAGCTACCCTCTTACTTGTCCTCATATTTCTAAATAAAATTTTCCATAACATGCTCATACAATCTGATGACTATTTGACCATGGGTACCCCCAAAATTTTGGAAATTATCCCTAGTTCTTTTTGACATCCCTCTGGTGTGGTTAGCATAGATATCCACATCCCTTTTGGATGAGACTAATCCTAGGTGTGGTTAGCATATATATCCACATCCCTTTTGGATGAGACTAATCCTACATACTAGTATAGTTCTATCGTCTTACATATACCTGGTAATTATCAAACCACCTTGGTAAGGGTAATGCTGTTTTGCCCTACATTTTGCCTCATACTTTGTCCTACTTAGTGCATTAAAGAGGGTTTGAATTTTTAGGGTTTCACTATATTAGTGGGTCCCACAACTTTACCCACCTAAATGTACTAAATAAGGCAAAATGTAGAGTAAAGTGTGGGGCAAAATAGCATTAACCCCTTGGTTATTACTATCTTATCAATTATGTTGATTCTAAATTGCCTACGGTAGGAATGATATTTAGCTAAGTTCATGATTAATGCGGACTAGCAAGCATTTTTCTGCAACCCAAAAATCAAAATTGGTGCAAGGACACCATAGTCCATGAATGGAGAATGATTCCAAAAGTTTAAAACCTGTCTAAGAGGAGCATCAGCATCCTTTGTCAGCTACCCAATTACCGACTTTTCAAGGCAACCTCATTACCAGAGCAAAGGACCATGTGAATGGGACTACAAGAGTTTTCTCCTCCAGTTCAGTTTTCTAGCTACCCAAACAGAATAAGCAAAAAACCAAGAAACAAGTGGTTCCAAACATTGGCCGGTGCGTCATCACAACCTTTTCACCTCAAAACCCCATACACCGCCAAGTGTAGCCGAATGGTTGTGACTCCCCAGTCTCCTTTGCAGATAAGTTTCATCTCATAATCCCCATCACCTTCTCAAGCCAACCACACAAGCGCATGTGGCATAGATAGACCCACTCCCCAATAAAAGGCTCAGAAAAAAGCAATTCCTTTCCAAACTTTTTGTTCCTTCTATTAAAAAAACAAAAGAAGAAAAAGAAAGAAAGAAAGGGGAACAAGAAACCTCTTTCCTTGCTTCCTATCCTTCCTTTACTTCCTCTATAATAGTACCTACAAAAACCTCATTCTTTTATTCTCAAAACCATACAATTCTTCTCAACAGAGAAGGATTAAGGATAAGAATATAAGATGTGTCACCCGGGTTTCCCTCCCTATGACTTGGCTAGCCGAGGTAGGCGTTTCGCCTTGTTGGTGACAAGGGCCGAAGAGGTTTTCAGCCAACAAGCACCAATTGAGGCGGCTAGAGTGGCTAGTGGTGGAGGTGAAGCAATAAAGAGGTGCGTGTGTTCGCCGACGCGCCACCCAGGGTCATTCAGGTGCAGGCATCATCATGCTATGTACGAATGGGTTGGCCGAGTAGGACCCAAACCCAGGTAGTTAGAAGCTTCGTAAACAGTTCACATTTACATAAATAAAGATTTACCCATGTACCAATGTGTTCTGTCTTTCTTCTTTACATTTTATGGAATTTGTCGTCATTATGTAATTTGGGGACTGTAGTTGCCAGAGCTCTTTCTCTGCTTTGCCACTTTGAAGATTGTTGGTCAAAGACCGTGGAAGCAACAAAATCAGCTCTGGCAATAACCATAACCCCTTGAATATCAACAGTATGTATGAACAACCCACAAGATATGTGGAATCCATATCTAGCGCCCAGTTCATTAACAAATAAATCCACAGCGATCAACTAACAGAGGACAATTTTATTTTGTCTTGGACATGTACTCATCTTGCACAACAATAGTTTTTTGGGGAGAAAAAGATATATTACAATCAAATAATATATTCCACTAAGATAACAGTATTATCATATAATTACAGGACCAGGTTATGCATTACCCGTTGCAGATTTTACATACCCAAATATGTTTAAACATGTATATATAGCAGCCGCCACAGGCACCCTTGAACCATCTAGCTTTGCTTCACGTAGTATTCAAATTTATCACTGACCAAAAAACATAGTCAGTAAAACAGATCAATCACTGTTTCCTACAAGCAGAGTGAGTGTATGTAAACCATCTTCTTTAGATCCATTTTTAAAGAGCTGTGGCATCAATTGACCACTGCCTTTAGACAGCATTAACCTCATGGTTCATAGCAACATGAACAAGTGCTTGCTTTTGAGCAGCCAATTCATGGGCAAAAAACTGAAAAAAGAATAGCAATGAGAAGATTTTGGATGGTGCAGTTTCGAGAATGTGGCCTGAGTATTAGACAGGGTGGATTGATTTTAAATTGATGAGCTTTGGAGTTACAAGTTTTAGATTTTAGGATAGAATCATATGTATATTGTTAATGTAAACTATACATGGTAGTTCAACCCACTTCAGCACTCACAACAGCAGCAAGAAATAATTGATGTCTCACCTCAGGGTAACAATTTTGACGGATGATTGTCTGATTTTTTGTATTTACATATACTTCACATGATACTTTTGTCTGCATAAGCAAAAAATAAAAAAAAATTATAGGCATTAGAAAAATCTACCTTCTAATATGCAAACTAACAGAATGGCAGAATTATCAAAAGCAGCAAACTGAGAAAATCGTTTTATTATTTGGATTTTGAAACATAGTTACAATAATCTGTTTCATCATTTCGATTTGTGTATGGCTTCAAGAATTTGACCAGAGGTTTAACATTTCGAATACATAATGTTTTCAGTCAGATAAAGAACTAATTTTCACATCTCTTGACTGAAAATTACTCAAAATTAGAAGGCGGGGAGACTGAAATGAGCATTTTCAAAAGCATTCCAATGGAACAATCAAGAAGATGAGAACACTACACAGCTCTGAAACCAAAGCAATTCTCTTCCAGAATATTGACAAAAGTAACCGCCGGATATACAAAGATGGTAACAATTTCAATGTTGGGGGCTTTACATTTCAATGTTGAAAACTAACAATTAGATGGTAAATCCCAGTTCCCTTTTTAATGACAATTTGGTGAGAAGTGATTTGCTCATTGCAACTTTCAAGATGGGGCTTCACTAAAGAACAGCCATTTCCACAAAGGTCAGAGGGCGAGTAGCCAACTCTCAGAGAAACTCAAAATGCAGGTTGGTAAACCACCTGGCCTCCAGTCCCAGCTCCTACCCTTAGGAAATCCCTCGAAGGGTGCAGGATGATGAACATTTGAAGAAAAAAAAACAAAGGGGGGAGGGATTTCATGAGTTTAGGGCTTTAAATTCAAATGGTTTCATTTGGATAGGTGGACAAGCTATTACCTTCATAAGGGCCAATACAACAAAAAAATTTCATCGAACCATGGTTAAGGTAAAGGATTATTCCACAAGTCATCAGCATCGACATGTCTACTTTCATATAATATTCATGAAATAAATAGGCCAACTAGCATGTTGAGGTCAACTTACCTACATAACTTCAAAGTTCAAACTACTCTAACTAAATCCTAAATATGTAAAAGATCTATCAATCTATAAACCAAGAACCAATTATGTATTGTATTATTTTCAAGGTGTGCCAATGACAGATAATACAGCCATAGAGCAGAATGGTGAAAACAGATTCTGTGTTTCTGACCTCGAATTAAAAAAAGTTAGATGAGATAGAGGGAAAATATATAATGCTGACAAAGGATATGACCCTAGATAGAGCTAAATGGCACAATGAGGAGCAAAATAAGCCACGGACAAAGCATAGGACTCCAGTACTCTACATATAACCGAAGTGTGTAAAAGAAAAAGGATAATTACTTACAACCATCACAAAAAGTGGCCATGGCCAGCACAAAGTATGACGCCAAATAGAGCTACAAGCCACCAAGGAGCAAGGAGGGACAAAATGAGCAATAATCAATGTATTTGAGCCTACATAGAGCTGAAGTGTATGGATATATATACAAAACGACCTGTGATTTCATACAAGATTTAGCCGTAAATGAAATGATGGAAAAAGGATTCTGGTAATGGATCTCAAGTGGTTGTAATTTTAAATCTACCCAAATAATAATAATAAATAGTCTTAATTTTAAGGCATCTAAAGTTGTATTCGAACCTAAATTCAAATATAACAAATTTCAAGCATTCAGGGTTTGGTCGGATGTCCAGTTGATTGTAAGCATGCTTCATTATAACCTCCAAATAATTTTGCGAACAAATCCATCATTCTAAACAGAACAAGTCGAGAAAATGATAGTCATTATCACAAATGACAGTAATAAATTTAAAATGTGACTAATACTATAACATCAATTATGGTGATAGCTTTTGGAGTCCTCTTAAGCTCTAGGCAAGGTAATATCTTTCTCCCTTTGCAAGGGCAGGTCAAGATTCCACCCATTTGATCCCATCAACTTAACTTGCCTAATACAAAAATGAACAAATTATGCTCATAGTTCCAAATTTTTATAATGGTTCTACATTCAAGATTATGGTTTTGTATCGTCAAAACTTCATCAAATTGAATGGAGCCACTGAATTTCCACACGACAACCAATCAGAACCTATGATTAATTTATTTTGTCAAGTTTCCTGACAGCCCTGATCTTGGACTAGCAGTGCTATTTATCTCTATTTTTTTTTTCTTAAAAAATAATTAAGAGAAAATGTAGGGATTAATGGCATTTTCCATCTTGGACCGAATAAATCAAACAATTAAGAAGAACATTGGTATGCAAATTGAAATTTACCTCAAGAGGAAGCTGAATGAAGAACAGCCCAAGGTGGCCACGAACCTTAGTGACAGTATCAAAGGGAACCGTACCTTTCGCCAAATCCTCAAGCAGGTAAACCACATCATACAACACCTCCACTCCGTTGAACTCCAGCATAGCGTCGACGTCGGACGATCCTCTGGCCCTTACGTGACCATGGCTCGACCTCACGTGCCCCAACTCCCTCCCCCTGTACCCGACCGCCACGTGTAGGTGCTTGTAATCCATGTAGTACATGTCGACGTTGTGAACCCTGACCGTGAGGGCCAGTGAGATGTCGAGAGAGATGCGAGGGATTGTGTGGATGCGCACGCGGTCGAGGCGGAGCCGTACGATCTTGACGTCGGGATCGGACGGCCAGAAGACGTAGACGGCGAGGGCGAGGAGGAGGAAAGAGATGGTGCAGATGAGGCGGCACGGGAGACGGCGACGGTGGCCGGCGGGATAGTAGAGGGGTAAAACGACATAGTTTTGGGGATGGTGATGATCTGGAGGGGGTGGAATGGGGTGGTAGTAGGGGGTTGGTTGGGTCTTGGGTGATGATGCCATGGCGTGTTGGGGTTGGGGGTGCGTGTGTGTGGAAGCCTTCCACTCGAAGGGTAGTGGAGTAGAGTGGAGAAGAGGAGTGGGGAGGGATGAATTGGGTTTTTTAATAATTTTTTGGGTACGAACTTAGATTTGTCTTTTTGCTCTTTATTGTGTTTGTTTTCGTGTAAGGAAACTATGGGGGTGCTTCATGTGTCATTGGATAACCTCGGAAGCATGCGCCCATATATATAGAGGGGTATTATACTATTATTAAATGATTGCAATTTGCTTTGATATTGGGTTGGCTTGGTTTAGAGATATATTTGTTTTAGAAATGGTTTTTTTTTTTTATTTTTTGATAAGAAGAAATGTTTTTTTTTTTCTCAACCACAACGAAATATAAAAATTAACATTTTTTTTACTCCCACTCTCCCACAAAGATAAATGAATCATTTTTACTCGAATATTACTTTTTGTGTTCCAAAATGCTTGTTCATTTTAAAAAGAGTAGTGATACATAAAACCACTATTAAAGGACCAAAATATGAGACTATCGACTTAGCTGAATCTGATTGGTCAATGATATTAACAACGTTAGTAGTTAAAAAAATAATTTAATATGGGAAGCTCTCAATTCCCAGTTCAGATAAATGTTCTCAAAATTTAGATAAATGGGATTATAAGGGTTTCCTCAAAATTGTTGTGATCTTCTCTTTCCTTTTAACGATTCCCAAAAAGAATCATCGACCAAAGTTTCGAAATACTTCCCGCATTTAAGTTTGGCGAAATATTCAGATAATTAACCATGACACATCATACAAAATCACAAATTAAGTCAATGCAAAATATTCAGATAATTAACCATGATACATCATACAAAATGTGCATTAAGATAATACCACAACTCAACCATTATCATGACAAATTAGATAAATTCGGTGTTTTATCATATAACAATGGGGAGTTCTCCACCCTCCCCCCCAAAAAAAAAAAGATAGGTACGTTTTTAGAACTATAAATATTCAAATAATTAGTGATTTTTTTAAAAAAAAAATAACAGTAGGAATTCCCTCCCCCTACATTGTTTTTCCCTGATTAGTGCCATGAATATTCAGATAAATTGGGTTTTTTTTTTTTTTTTTTTCAGACAACAGTGTAATGTTTGTGATGTTTTTTTTTTTTTTTTTCAGATAATAGTGTGCCAATCGCAAACTCCCTCCATATATCAAACACCATCAACGTCAAACGGTGATATCCCCATATCTAAAAAGAAAATCCAAAAGAAATCAATTACCAATTTGGGGGAGATATAATGCCTAAATAAATGAAAGCATAAATTGATGAAGATTGCACACGTTCCTATAATCCTTTATATATAAGGATTCCATATATGAAAGCAATTCAGCAAAAGGGGTCAAACATAACGTTGGGTAACCAACCGTTACTTGTCTCCCTGTTTTGTCTTCTGTTAGTTGTCCCCTTTATCATTTTTCTTTTAAAAAGTCAAATAATATATTTTTTTTAATATTCCTATATTATCTTTTATTATTTCTATAATTACTCCAAAAACAAAATCCAATATCAAATAGCAAATTGTATTTTTAAAAAGACAGAGTTTAATAAATAACAAGTTACGGTAATAATGATTTTTCTTAAACCCCATGTTTTGTTGAACTTAGCCTTATCTCTATGAAATGGAGGGAGTATTTTTTATTGGTGCATGCATTGCAATTCATCCATTACAAAGAAATTATCTAAAAAATAACATAAAGTCATCAACAATTGATTACTTTTTCATAGACAATTAATTCTTCTTTTTTTTTTTCTTTTAATTCTTACCCACATAAGAACTTTGGAAGATTGCAACTTTTAATTTTATTTTACCTTGAGTGACTTTAACTTCCAACTACTGAACCAAGGGTCAAGTAAAAGCTATATGTCTCTATCATAATTTTGGAATATTTAAATAAATAAGTAGGTTACATGATCGAATTAATTTTGATCTTTTAAGAATTCTGGCCTTTTCGAATTTGAAAATAGTAGTGATATACAAACAAACAACCTGTATTTAAAACCTATTAATCTTGGTAAATTATAACTTTTTTATTTTTTCATTTTAAAGTAGAATGTCATCCTATTAATTTCAAAATTATATTTAAAATACTCTGTACTTATATTTTCTTTCTTGTCCTATTTACCTTTCTTGTGCTAATAAGAAAAATTCCTCAACATGCCTTAACCATGATCCCCAATCCTATGGACCGAGTAGACGCCATCCCAATTTATATCATTAATGTTTTAAAATTTTAGGAACTCTTAACCATTCAATACAATGATTCTCAACAGTTACATATATCATTCGATTAAAAGCACCATTTGTTTTTCACTGGGGCTAGCTTAGTAATGAGGGAGGATGGGAAAAAGGGTAAAAATAAGATGGATAGGTTAGGGTTCAAACCCCTCCCAATGTACAAAAAAAGGAAAAAAAAAAAAAAAAAACACCATTTGTATTTTTAAGGAACACAAATAAATCATTTTATTATTTATTTTATTATATGAACAATAGAATAGTTAACACTTAACTGGCCTTGGGGCTAATTATATGTCTTCTCGCATAAAGGTTGAAGGGTTTCAAAGGATCATGAGTTCAACTCTCACTGGGTGTATGTGTTTTACCTCGCAATAATAGTAATAACAATAATCAATAGAATAAGCTTTAATCCATGCTTTACCTCGCCTCTCCATTCAACCCCATGTCCTTGCTAAGCGTCACTCCCATAAATTTCATTAACACATAAGGAGTTTTAAACTCTTAGAGGTTGTTTAAGAAACCAAAAAATTTACCAACTAAAGATAAGTTTAACTAATTTTATTTCATCATTATTTGGTTGATCTCTTCTTCATGTTAGTCTATTCAGCTTTCTATTGAAAAACAAGATAAAGACATTGTTTTTGACAAACTAATTGTGTGTTTATTTATTTTAAAAAATCAGATAGCATTTAAGGAATGAACCCAATTTGATTTAGTTTTTTAAACTCCCAAACAGGCTCTTAAGGTCTCTACTTCAAACTCGGGTGGGTAACCACTATTTTCTTAGCTTATTGATAAGCTTTGTATTTATTATATGATGTACTTCTATGTACAAATCCCACCTAATTTCTCATTAAAATAAAAAAAGAAGTAAATTATATGAAAACCCCTAAACTATAGGTTAATTTCACATAACCCTCTCAACCTTTAAAATTGGAAAAATAACTCTCCAAATTATTAAATTGTGACATTTTATCCCAATTTTAGTGTCAAAACCAATCATAAAATGACCAAATGGTCCATTAGGCTTAGTGGTGTGTCTCACTTTGATGAGGATGTGGGGTTTGCAAAGGTCTTTGATTCCAACTCCATTTGGGTGCACGTGTTTAATCATATCATTTGGTAAAAAGGCCCAATCATGCATAAAAGGTGAATTTAAGCATTAAATTAGTTTAATGGCATTATTCACAAATTATATTACATACGGGGTTTACTTATGATATATGAATTGTTAAAATAAGGAGATTTAATGGGAAAATATGCGAATTGCAAGACCCCGAGACCAAATGATCTCCCTTTTATATATTACGGAATTGTATAGAAGATATAGATTATAAATTACTTCATAGATTAATATAGATATATATACACTTAGTTTTTTTATTTCTATTTTTTTGGGGTTGTCTCAAGAAGAGAGACAAGGTTTGAACTCGACTGCCTAAAAAGTCCTCACTAAAAATGGTCAAAATATTTTGTAAAGACAACCCTCTTCTCAAACTAACAATAAAATTTAAGGCACCGTTTGATTGCACTTATTTTAAGATCTTTTTTACTTTTGCAAGTAAAAAGTTGTAAAAGCAAAAAGCACTGTTTGATTAGAGGAAATAAAAAGGACTTCTATAAAGCAAAAAGCAAAATATTTGATTTTAAGCAAAAGTAATAAAGATTTGCTTTTAAAAGTCATTTTTATCTTTTCGATGAGCTTGACATTAACTCGGAAAAATTTGTGATCCAGAGAGATTGTGTCTGTCCTAAGCATTCGTTTGGACAATGATGATTTGGTAGAGTTTCCCATTACATCCAAAAGATCACCAGCGAAATCAATTTTACCAAATGCGTTGTTGCTTTTACTTAAAAGCAAAAAGAAAGAAAATACAAAATGACTTTTACTACTTAGAAAAAGATCTTTTAAAAAGTACAACCAAACGGTTACTCTAAAATAAATTGTGCCTTGTGAGTAGCACACGCAACAGTGTACTAACTACACATCATCTGATCTCTGCTTACCATTAGAGAAACGACGCCGTTATAGTAAAAGACAAAGAACCCTTAGCGAGAGCAACAGAGAAAGCAATCGGCCCGACAACTAACAGTCAAACCTGTGATAAACCCTCAAAATCCCGAAGTGGAAAAAAAAAACGAAAAAACAAAAAAAGCACCTACCATTCTTCTCATTATCGTATCACAGTGATGCCATATTGTTCTACGCAAATGTACACGGCTTTCCTTTTCATCCATTAACCCAACTTCTTTCTCTAAAACTCCCTCCCCCTCTCTCTCTCGCTTTCTGAACTTGTTCCATAATCGATCCAACTCAGAATGTCGAGGCCTGGCAAGAAGACCATTCAAGCCAAGCTGGTGGGTATGTCTTCCCTATTATTATATATGCATACACACACATATATATTCTCATCCCTTGTCTTGAATCAACCTGTGCCACCTCCAATCATTCTCATTTTCTCTTCATTTGCTTTTTTCTGCTATAGTTGGTTTTATTTTAGCTCCCAAAAAAAAGGAAAAATAAAAATAAAAATAAATGAAGAAGAAGAAGCTATAGTTGGTTTCGTTTAATTTTTAGTCAGGAAACCATTTTACTGATGGGGATGGAATACACTGATAGAGCTGTGTGTGTGTGCGTGTGCGTAAATTTGGTTGATTGAATGGGGAAAGAACGATTTTTATTGGGTCAAATGTAGTTGGGGAATCTAAAGACAAAGAGAAGTATCGTTATCTTTGGAAGATCATCTAAGAGGGTCTGTGTAGATAATGTGTTTGGCAACTTTTGGTTGCTATTTTCCGGCTAAAGCCCTGTACTAGTACATAGTGATGGACTTTGTTGTGTTCTACATAGCATTGAAGGTGAAGAAAATTGGAATCATCACCACGGCAATTTTTGGAATTCATGACATAATGCCATTGTAGAATTTTACAATCGTTTGTGTTGATGTCTGCCGTTTCTTTAGCGGTCCCATTGGCCATTATGGAATTACACATTACATTATAAGTAGTACATTATGGGGCAATTCAATTTCCGTGGGATATCCAAACGTGCCCTAGTATATTGGGTGCTCTTTTTAATTGAGGAACTTTGATTTTGCATTCGGAGTTTGCCCATTTTGAGAGGGCCCTCAAGAATGAAAGCATAGCAACAAGATCATTTGAGCAATATATTTCGCCAAGGATTAAATCTGCCATCAAATTCAACGATGTCTCATATTAGAATTGTGGGGTTCTGTGTTGGTAACCTTAGTGCTTCTTTCTATTTGAGGTGGAAGTTTGCCCTAGACTTTGTTCCGCACTCTTCGGACCTTGCTATTAGAGAGTGTGAAGCATAATCCGAGAAGTTAAAACGATGAAAAATAGGTTTGCTTATGCAACTTGGACGAAAAGGTGGAGACATCATCATTGCCTACAAGTTTGTGGTACACCAATGGAAATTATGAATGGTACTCAATCATACACTAAAAATACATGTTTCTTTTCCCTATGGTAATTTGACAATAAAGCACTCTCACTTCATGATCTGGTTATTTACAGCTCACCCACAGAAAAAAGAAATACATTTTTGGTGGGTTGGTTTTTGTTTCTCTTGTATAAGCTAATCTTCCATGTTGCAGTTTAAAGTTTAATTATTTATTGGAGAATTGATTTATCATAGAATCTAACTCCCTCTACCTACAACACCCCTCCCCCCCCCCCCCCCCCCCCCCCACACACACACACACACATACAACATAGAATTCGGGTCACAACCTGATCTTTCAAAATTTATAATCTTGAAGAATTATGAATTCTATACCATTAATGTGGCATCAAACCTTTTGAAATAATTGATCTTGGTGAGGGCATGACTTATTCTTAACACCTATAACATTTACTTTTATTTTATTTTTATTTTTATTTTATACCTTTTTTTCCCAGGTGCTTCTGGGGGACATGGGAACTGGGAAAACCAGTTTGGTATTGAGATTTGTCAAGGGCCAATTTTTCGATCACCAGGTTCACATTCACGTCTAATTTCTTCTGTAAATATTTTACATTATTCTTTTACTTATATATTTTTATCATCAAGGACCCTTGACATTAGTCTAGTTGCAGGAACCAACCATAGGTGCAGCCTTTTTCACTCAGATTTTATCGTTAAATGAAGCCACTGTAAAATTTGATATATGGGACACAGCAGGACAGGAAAGATACCATAGCTTGGCTCCTATGTACTATCGTGGTGCAGCAGCAGCCGTTATTGTGTATGACATTTCGGACATGGTAGCTATCTCAAACTTATGATTATATTTAGTTGTTTACATCATTACGTGTCTTGTCTCTTAATGTTTATGGATAGTGCTGTAGAGTGAATGAACATGGATCTCAACTGAAAACTTTATGAATGTAATGAGTCTTGATTAGCTTAGTTATTTAATTAGCTTAGTTATTTAAAAATGGTTAGCTGCAATTTCTGTGGTACTTTGCTATGCTACATGGACACTTCAAAATGTGTGAAGTAGCCTATTGGACATATGTGACATGGATGTGGGTACTGCTGGCAGACACTAAAATAAATGTGAATTTTTTTGAAAGTCGACAAATCCAACACTTGGACACATATATGCACCCAACACCTGTACCTGGGTCCATGTAAAATAGGTACTTTGATTGATTTCTTTTAATGATTTAGCATAAATATGTAATTTTTCATTCAACTCTGCTTTCACTCTGCTGTATTTCAAGTAAAAAGCATAGCGTTACTAAAATGAAACTTTTTAGCCATTTATGTCAAACGTCCCAAAGTCAACGATGAGAAATAATTGATATGCATGTATAGTAGATTCAATAGCAGGCATGCATCATGGAACCCCGTCTTAAAACATAAAACGTTATAGCATACATTCCACTCTCTACCAAACATTTTTACTCTCTCTCTCTCTCTCCAAAACAGTTACTCTCTTTGTTTAAATTGGTAGTGACTAATTGTGTAAACGAGTGGCTTAAGTAAAGCGATACATTAAGGAGGTGGTCTTGTTTCATTCATCTCTTCCCTGAAAGAAAAATTCAATACACAGACTAGAACTTCATTCGAAGGTCCAGATTTTGTAGGCAGTTTGGGTACTACTATAGTGCTTAGGGTGAATCTGATTGCGACGTTGTCCTTTGAATCTTGATTTTGTACAAGCAGGCTTTGCTTGGAAATGCAAGTTATGCAAGTGGATTGTGAATCTTCAGGCAATCCTAATTTGAAGGATGGCCATGTTTAATATATTTCCAATCAATTACTTATTATACTTTAGGGCCCATTTGGGCGTTCAAATGTAAATTGAACAATTTTAGTGTATTTTACATGGTATTGAAGGCAAAAATCCATCACCTTCAATGGAAAAATTCTAGAGAATGATGGCCATGATCACAACTGAGAGTGAAAATTCAAAATAGTAGCATTTCATGAATTTCTAAAAATTGATCATATATCATCAACTACAGTGATGACATGGATTTTTGCCTTCAATACCATGTAAAATACACTTAAATTGTTTAATTTCCATTAGGACAACCAAACCAGCCCTTAGTTTATTATCTGATGCTTGATCTATTTTTTCATCTTTTGAGTTTTCAAGACCTATTTAATTAAAACAATATATGGTGGCTTCAGGATACATTCATTCGGGCCAAAAAATGGGTTCAAGAACTGCAAAGACAAGGTGACACCCTCTTATTAGTCATTAACTAGTTTCTGTGCTGATGAATCTGTAGACTCCCTTGCATATGTTTCTTCTTCTCTAGCAGAACTTTATATATACTTCGCTTCTCCACTGTTTACACCCCTTAAATAGACTTTGGATTGTGTTCTATCTTCCTATAACAATACGAAAGAACCTTTGTTTCATGTAGACACATGTTCCCTGTGTTAGAGTTTTAATGTTATAAATGTGGTCGCTTCTATTTCTAGGAAGCCCAAATTTGGTAATGGCGTTCGTGGCAAACAAGTCTGACTTGGAACCAAAGAGAGAGGTGGAGACTAAGGTATTTGCAAAATCTCCCTTCTTTTGTTTTCCGTTACTAGAATAAAAAAATTACACTAATATATTTCTTATATTCAGAAGTTTATGATTGAAACAAATTAAAGGACTGGCAAATTTATTATCCAGCCAACAGAAATTTGTACATATACAGGATATTGGCTTTCATCTCTCAACACTTTCCTGTTATTTATTCTGTACCAAATATCCAGTTCAGTGCTCCATATTGATAATTTCCTTGGATCTATGCACGTCGAGTCTTGTTTCTTGATTACAATTAATTGCACCTAACACATATCTGTGTTTACTTTATTGGTATACTGTTATTTGAGGTTTCTGAAGACAACTTTGCATCCTTCTTTATTTTTATTGCAGGAGGGGGAGCAATTTTCTCAAGAAAACGGGATGTTTTTTATAGAAACATCTGCAAAAACTGCTGTAAATATAAACGATCTTTTCTATGAAATAGGTAATAATTATTTATCTATTTCAATAAGAAACTATGGTCCTATTCTCCCAGACTACAATCTGCATATCTGATTCACATAAGTCAAAGTATTTAGAGTTAGTCTCAAATTCTCAATCAGGAGATTTATGCAACATACCATATTACAAGCCAAATTGACTTGTTTTGACCATCATACGTTTTGTCTCCTGTTCAATTGTCAAGAAAAAAAAATGAATTTCAACCCCCCCCCCCCCCAAAAAAAAAAAATTAAATAAAAAAAAAACATTTTGTTGTAAACTCTAAGGCTGATATAGTGATATTAATGCTTAGAAGGTTCCTTTCTTTTCACCTTTGTAGCAAAGCGACTGGCAAAAGCTTGCCCTTCACAACCTTCTGGGGTGAATCTGCACGATGAACATAGTGGAAGAAGACTATTTTGTTGCTCTGGATAGAGTCTGAATGACATGCCTACCTAATCAAGAATCTCAGGATAGCCAATTATCTGAAGGCCTCTTGACTTTCATTTGATTAAACACGCTCTTTTCCAGAAGCAGGTATTTTTTTTTCTTTGCAAAGTTCTTTTATCACGTCTCAGAACTCAGATCATAGATTCCGATACTACTCTTCCAAGGTTTGAGAGAAACTTAAATATTTGTAAAGAAATTGCCCACATGGAAATGAAATTGGTGTTAGTGATCAAAGTTTGAGAACAAATTGTGTATGTATGTGTGTATATCCTGATTAAGATGTACTGCACACTTATATGTTGTTTGTTCATAGCAAGTGTTGTTGCATATGTTCTATGACTCTCAACCTGTTTTTGATAACCGGTATGCAAAAATTGAAATATGAAGGGAAATTGATATCCAAAATGGCTTTGTTTCAATCAAGTGTTAAGAAAAAACATATAGAGTCGTTTAGAAGCTATCAAAAACAGAAGCGACCAACTTCAGATCCTATGTAGAACAGAATGCTATAATTTTATGCTTTTACGTGTTTCTTTGCTTGTGGCACCCTATTCCTCTTGGTAGCACACTCACCAAATTGTACTTAGAAATGTTTTGCGAAAAACAATTAATGGATTCGATATAGATGAGACATCCAAATACCCCTTTAATAAATAGTTTACGACCTAAAACACATACCTGGTTTTCTTATAACTTTATAACAATAACTAATGCCAAGAAACGCAGCATATATATATTCCCCCTTTTCCAGCTGCAACTTTATTTTACTGCTTGGGCCTATGTTTTAGTACTTTCAGGATTTTACAATAATTTCCTATTGAAGAACTTGTGATTCTTATAAAAGTTCTAGGTAGGAGTGGCTGTTTCAAGATTTGAAGTATTCTTTTTCTGTTCATACAATTTCTTGACTAACAAACAGAGTATTTATTGAACAGGGACAACTTTTGGTTTTTCACTCAAACATGGCGTTAGAAAATTTATATGGATCTTTGATAAACTCTGATAATTTGTTGCAAGAATGATGTTTTCTATACCATATGTAGCAATATTAAAGTCCATTATCCCCACCATAGATAATTAATTGGGCAGTATAATTATGTTTTATTTTATGTTTATGGCTAAGCCATTTGGCATAGATCAGGGAAAGCCAGCAAAATCAAGATTTGAGCAGGGTTCCCATCACTACAAGAAACATTACTTTTATTGGCATAAAAAACCAGTCGCCAAAAGTGATAAACCGTCACTAAAAGTTTTTGAACTGGAAATTATGCCAGTCTCTTTTTCGTTGGTGTAGCAAAGATCATATATATTGTTCCATCCCAAAGAAAATTGATTTTTAGCGACTAAAGTGTTAAAAAACAAAAAAAAAAAAAAAAAAAAAAAAAAACTGTTATTAAGAGTGAATGATGCAAAACCTTCATTCAGATCAAGTTCTTGTTAAATTAATTCAGCCATAATAGACTTAGCAAAAAATAAATACATAAATAAAATAATTCAGCCATAATAGGAAATTTGAGAAAACATGGTTAATTTGATTGTAAACTGGAGGTTTTAACGAGTTTACAAATTTAAGAACCTCTCGATATGCAAAAAAAAAAAAAAAAAATAGGGAAGAAGAAGCTTAAGCAAGTCATATTTTGATGATTAGTTCAGTGCTTAGGTCAAATAAAGCCAGCAAATCCAGATTTGAATAGGGTGATTCTATTATAAGAAATCACACTCTAGTGGCACTACTCTTTTCACGACAAAACTGAACAAGTGAACATTATTGACAGAAATAAGAGGTTGTGGGTGCCAATAGAGGCCCCCTTATTGGAATGACAATGGCCCATGTGACACATCCAACCTTAAAGCCTAAATTGGATGTGCTAAACTAGGCTCCTTATATTTTTCACAAAAAAAAACAAAAAACAACTAGGCTCTCATAATTATGCCACCCACATATCATAAATTGAATAAATCCCTCGAGCAGATGTATTCCTTCATCCCATATGTATCAGTCAATTACTCGGATCTAAGGGGTCCTAGGATGGCTCCTAATTACTATCTTGATTTATCTCCTCTTCTCGTATATGGCTATGGATTGGCAACCGACTTGATTTTGAGTTAGAGTAATGTTTGTTCAACTTATTTTCCTCATTTTATTTTATATTTTTTATGTGTAGATAGATTGCTAATAGGTGCTAATAGGTAAATCCTGTCCGCATCACTCTCACAATTCGAGAGACAAGTGCACTCAATAGGGTGAGAATCGTTTTAATGGGCCATAACACTAACATGGTTGGATAGATAGTTCTAGTTTATGAGTAAAACTACTTGTGTGTAGTGTGATGCCATGTCGCAGAAGCCAATAAAAATGGGCTTTAAGTGTCAAATCTAAACTGACGCCCTAGTAGTACATTCAACCTGCATGGAAGGGTGTTTGATTAAGGAGGCAAAGGATCTCGATGAAGTGTTGATTTAGTATGCCAAACCAATGAAATCACATTAGGTGGTGCAAATCGATTTCACCGACATGCTCCGTTAGGATGCGTGTGTTGGATACATGGAAGGATTTCTCCATGGCCAACCAGTTGAGAAAAAGCCTTACACAGTGGTGGCACTCACCATTTAATATGCTTCAAATTATTACGCAAAAGGGCTTTTTAGATCTTATTATATCATCTCATTTGTCGTAATTAATTTAAATTAAAGTGACCGATTCTTAACTTCATTGTCCTCCTATTGTACCAATGGCAGGTTTAGGAGGATTCTTATGGCACAAATAGACCAATAATTGTCTTGTGACCCAAGTGAAACGTCCTTCTATCTCTTTAAAAGAAAAGGGTGTAAGGGAGGTTGTGGTTTCAACTCTTCTTAAGTAGGTGTAAACGGGAAAAAGGTTTACATAAATAAATAAATAAATAAATAAAAGAGACAGGCTAATTGATTCGTGAACAACATGAACTTGCAATTGTTTTGTAAATCTTGAAAAATTTAGCTCTTGTGAAAACTTAAAACTAAAAGTAAGTGATAATTTATGACATCTATACCAAAACAGAAAGCTTGATTCAAGATAATTCAAGTTGGGCGGTAAGTTGAACCATTTGTTGACTGCAAATTAACTCAATAATTTATAATACACAATCTCCTTCTCCTTCGTGGGATGTTAATATTGTGACCCACTAGGTAGGTACGCCTATGGTCAAAGCCTTCTTCCGAGTCATCGGAACTAGTTTAATGGTGAGGGAGGATGGGGTAAAAGGTAGTTGGATAAGAGTATGATAGATTAGGGGTTCGAACCCTTTTCCATTGTACCAAAAAAATAAAAGCCTTCTCCCAACCACAAAGTTCACTTTTCATACCATATGTAGCAATTTTAAAGTCCACTATCCACAAAGTTTGTTGGCCAGATCGCATCCCGGATAAGAGAATCATCCGTTTTCTCAGTGGTTTGATCGAAATACTTGTCACTTAAGTAATATAAGTGATTTCGATCTAAAGACCGAGAAAAGAATCATCGGATCATTCTTGTGTCGAGGATCCCTGATGGACAATTTATGTATATACTATATACACACACAATGTGGTTGAATACAACTTAAACAAGCCTGTGCATGGTTTTGAAGTACAATGCTCAGGTCAAATAAAGCCAGCAAAATCCAGATTGAAACACCCTTTCACTAAAGGTTACAGTGCTTTAGCAAAAGAAGGTGCCATTAGTGACAGAAATATTAAATCATCGCCAAAAGTGGGAATACTACTGCTCAGCTCAAACCTTCATCCACGTCAAGTTCTTGTTACAGCCATAACAGAGAATCACAGAAAACATGGGAAATTTTTTAGGAGGCCGGTTGAAAATTGTTTCAAAATTTTATTAAATTCGGTTGACAATTCAAACATTAAATTTGAAAAATTAGTACAAAGGTAGAAAAAGAAAAACATTGATCTGAATCCTGGATAAAAGAAATCATCGGTTTATCCAAGAATTGCAAACCACATTGATGTCTAATCTACTTGGAGGGATGATTGTAACAGCAGCAAATCCTTCTTCGGGTCCAGTATGTTTAAGGGCGAAACCAGAGACCAACCAGGTGGGGCAAATTTCCAAAAAAAAAAAAAAAAAAAAAAAAAAATTAATATTTTGCTCTTTTGATGATCATTTCCCAACTTAATACCAAATAAAAGAAATTAGTAGTAATTTTGAAGTACATATACAGTCAATTTGTAATAAATTGACATAAAATATCCTTTATATGGTATTAAATTAAAAAGTGATCACTAAAACATAATAAGTTGCAATAAATCGCCTCATCTGAGGGAGTTTTTTGGCTTCACCCCTGAGTAAGTTGGTGAGACTCCTCAAGAAGATTGACCAATGATGATTATTTTATTTTATTTTTCATTATCAAAAAAGAACTCCGTTGTAAACGAATGAACAGAACTCCACAGCCAAGAAAACAAAACAACGAGAGGAAAAAAATAAATAAATAAGTAAAATAAACGTATTGTAACTCACCTTCTTGATGGAACAATAGCAGGATGGATGAACAGAGGAGTGTTGAAAGAGATGGTTGAATCATGGCATTGGAGTGGAAAATACAGTTCTTTGTGGTGATAAATACATAGACAGCTTAGCATTCTCAGCATTAAAGTTTTTCCTTTGATGTAATTCTGAGTGTATATCCCATTCAACATTTACAAAGCACATCATCCTCAATAATGAGATCACTAATGAGATCCTCTAAGCTGAAACTCAGTATAACATAACAACACAAACTTATATAATTTATGGCACTTGTCCCAAATGAATATAGTAGAGGAAAAATTTTTATGCTTTTTAAGTTATACAAAGACGTACACATGAATTATACAGATTACACATACCAATCTCACTATGAGCTGCCACTTGGGTTGTGGCGCTCTGAAATGGACCTCAAGTCACTGTACATTTCTGAACAAGCATGAGAAAACTCCGACATAGCCCGGAAGAGCTCCGGCAAGCGAAGTTTAAGACTTGCCAAAGACTTCTCCCTCACTTGAAGGCACAACTTGTTGTAGCCTTCTACCTCCTCTGCCAACTTCTGCTTCAATGATTCCACCATAAACTGCCTCTCCGCACTAGTATCCTTGTGAGTGCTCTCTGGATCCATCTCATCTGCTGTTCTCTTCTGCATTTTCTGCTTCCACTCTTCAAATTGCCGCTGCTTGCGGGCAAGATCCTTCTGGGTTTCCTCGCAATTTTCTCTCATTTTCATCTCATCTTTTTGTAGAAACACTATGGTTTCTATAACAGCGGTGAAGTTCTGTACTGCACTTCTAGCAACCTCATCCGGAAGCTTCTCAAGATAATCATGCCAAGCCATCAGCAGGGCCTGAATTGGGGGATGTTGATCCCTTGGTGGGGAAGAAACTCTCTCCTTCAAGCTGCTCTCAATAGGGACGAGATTTAGCTTCAGCCAGTTGTTGAGAGCTTTTATGTACTCTTTCTGATGGTTCATGAGATTCTCAAACTGTTTATGCCATTCTTTGACAACATTCAATAGCTGAAGGGTCCCGCGATGGTGATGCTCGCTTGTTTGCTTTTGGGATTGGGAGTTGTCCAGGTACCTCAGGGTTGTGACAATCTTTGACTGGCTCTCGTGGTGAGTACACATAGTTTGCCACATAGTGGCCATCCTGCAGCCCATACCAAAAAAAGAATGTTAAATGTTTTGACAAAACACAGATCATAGTAAACATAGCACACAACTATAGGAATTCCAGCAAGAAACCATAAATCTTATTTCAAAAATTCTTGAAACATTGTAAGAAGGAGATGTTACAAGAGTTCAATAAGACATTTGATGTTTCGTAACAATAACTTACAAATGGAAACAGTGTTACATTAAAGACTTACCTACCAATTATGGATGCTGGTGGGTTCATTTTGGGTTTCTTCAAAAATGTGCTGGAAAAAGCTAATAATTTACATGCCTTTATATAGGAGGGTGACGCTAAGAGAGGGGAAGTCAATCCATTTTAGCATCATGTGAAGCACATCAACCAAAAGGGACTACGAATAGTAGTGTCCTAAATTACAAGTCTACAGATTTAACAATTGTCAATAAACTGATAATATGTGAAAGCATAAAGAGTAAAATGATTGTTGGTTTACACGTGCACACGTGTGAGTGCACACACAGAGTTTAACAATTGTCAATAAACTGTGGCTCGCACTAGTTGCTTCGACTCTTGGACTTCAAAGCCTTCCTTTTGGAGCCTTCAATTGACACTAACTTTTTCTACACTCAATTATCACTTCAATTTGCGCACATCTGACCATCACAACATATATTCTCTCTTCTTTTCCTTTCTTTTTTTGTTCTTTATTTAGTGAAAATGCTCTTTGGTTTTGTAAAAGTGTGGCTTGCCCTAGTTGCTTCAACCGTTGGACTTCAGAAGGAATTAAAGGGGAAAAAACCATATAACTATTTTCATACTTGCTAAGAAATATAAGAACTATGGTAGAATAACTACTTGTCCCAACAGAATGGCATGTAGCAATCATTGAATATCATACCTTAAGTGCAAAGAATTCAAGTACAATGTTGTATTAATCCGTGTCAGACTTCAGAGATTAGACGCACAAACAAAACCATATATAAAAAAATAAAATAAAAAAAGAATTATATATTGCCCATTGAGAAAAAATATTATCTCACAGAAAAGGCTGAAGAATACTCAAGCCAGATTCTTAGACAAAATTTAATTTATTATATATTCTTTTGTGTACAGAAACTTACCCATCAACAAGTGAAACAAGTTTTGGGTAAAGCTGATTATCTCGTAAACGGTTTATTTCTGCAACTGTTGAATCCATGGACTGCATGTCAACTATATATCTCGTATGCAGATGGCTCACTGCAGCTTTTGTCTTCTCCAATGCTTCAGAGTTGCTACCATGTTTCTTTTGCTTATTCAGACTAGCAACTTTTTTCTGATACTCAAATTTCATGAGCTCACCCGCCTATCCAGAATCAGTCAACTGAAAATAAGTTTCCGCATAAAACAGGATGTGTTGAGGCATGCATTTTAGTGCAAAGGTTCTAAAAATAGGACCAACCAAGACCAAATGTGTACACTGCACTCTGCACCTTCAGAATTAAAGATAAAATATAAAAAATGCTGCACGTTTAGTAAAAATGGTGCATAAAGATAGAGCGTTGATTGATCTTCCTTACAACTTACAAGGAAAAATGCCACCGCAAGCAAACTCATTATCATGTGAATTGAACAAAAGGGTGAGAATTAAAGACAATGCCACGTGGTTGAAGAGGAATAAATTTGGAGCCACATACCAAGTACACCAATAAAGTGGAGTAAAATAATAATCACACATGACATAAACCAAACTCATTAGCACTGACTAAAATGTCTGCAGAAAAGAAAACCTGTACCAACCCATAGTGAAAAAAAAAAAAAAGAAAAAGGAAAGAACGAAAGAAGAAAAATAATTTTTTCGTCGCAAGAAAAACAGAAACTATTGTCACTCATATCAATCCAAGGAAAGTCAAATCCACCTAGTTAGTCCTTATGGTCCACCGACAAAGGGGTTTAGCACTTGGATCTATTTCTTGGCCCTAGCCAAGCATGGATGATCCACTCCTTAAAGCACAATATACAATACAACACCCTCAAAACAACTCCAAATTTGCCACATTGAAGGAGGTTGTTTTTCTGCAACAAACTTAAAACATTGAAGCTGGCATTTAATTAACCTGGAATTTTTTTTTTCCCCAGGGAATATGGTGGTAAGCTAATAAAGTAAAAATGTTTAAAAATTCAACAAACAATTGCATACATATTTTTGTGATTTTCTAATTTTCGGCTAAAAAAGGGAGGAAGAATAAACTTGCTGTTGAGCATATAATTACCCACTTCATAACAGTTAAGAAAAGATGAAACATCTCGGTTATAAGGAAATGACTTGTGAGTTGTGATTAATTTAATGTGCTCACTATATCTAATGTGGTCATATACTGCAAACCTCAGCTTGCCAAGAAGGAAGCATTATTCATTCGTCTTCTTTGAGACTTAGATGAAGGAGAAAAATGAGAAAGGCAAAGTATACATCTCTGTAAAAACTGAAAGGAGTTATAGAAAGACACAAGTAAATACATGCATTATTATACTTGAGTTCGAGAAAACTGTTTTTCAGAAAATAAGTAAAGAAGATGAGGATTATTAATAAACAGATAATGGAAGAACGAAAAAGATGAGGATTATTAATAAACAGATATTCCAAAATGAGATGATGCAACATACCTTCACTTCATCGAAAAGCTTTTTCTCCCACGCTAGCAATTTATCCAACACCGTGGCATGTGTCTCATTCTCTTCCGCATCCAAATCATCCTTTCCATCATCAACATTGGGTAGACCCGGGCCTCTAAATGACCTATTCCACGTGATCACACGCATTACTCTAGCAGAATGATCGATGTGTCCTGCAAAGCAAATTGAATGGTAATTTAAATGTCAGTATAGAAAAATCAATTAGCCTACACACCTATATTCACTAAAACATGAAGTTAAATCTAAACATTTCAAAATTCTTACCAAATAAACACAATAGAATTTTGAATGCACTTATATTTCACTAATGTGATATTGAATTACCATTTTCCCCATGTATAGCATTATGAATTTTCCTGGCTATCACACTATGCTAAGGCCAGGCGGGAAAACACTGGTTATTCAAGTCAAGCTAACATATAAATTCACTTATCTTTGCTCTCCATAGGATTTTGCTTAGAACATTCTACATTGAGAGGTAACCGAAACTCATAAAACAAAATAAATAAATACAATCGATGTTTTGAATTTAGAGCTTCGAATTCTCGAGCAAACTAATAGTAGTAACTCGACAGGAAGCTTTCAGAGCATAGGAGATAAGGGTTATTACCTCGATTATCTGCGAAATTGGAATGATAATGCAACCGGGTTGCCTCTAGCATCTTGGAAACCTCATGGGCACACTCCGAAGCCTTGAGAAAATGATCATCAAGCTCAGTAAATATCTGCAATAAATTCACATTCGACGCACCCTTCCCCATTCTTCTCCCTTCCGCCGAAACCGCAGTCGTCACCTGCTTGGTGGTCTTCTTCATGTTCTTCGCCGGCACAGGCACCACCGGCGGCACAGGCGGCTCCACCACCACCTTCTCTGCCACCTGAACATCCCCCTTTACACTCCTCCTCCCCTCAACCACCTCCGCCGCAACCCCATCCTCAGCTTGCTTAGACCTTTCCTCAAACGCCCTTCTCTCAATCTCCCCCTTATCAATCCTGACGTCCTCCTCAACATCATCACCCAAACTCGGGCCCGGCATATTCTCCACCCCTGAAAAGAAAAAATCCCAAGCTCCCTTCGCCTCCGGTGGCGTCTGTGGCGGTGGTGGCGGTGGTGGTTCTCTCTGGCTTATTACTGTCCGCGGCGGCGGCGGAGGAGGCCGTGGGCCATCTTCATCTTCATTTTCCATAACAACATTTCCACTTCTACCGCCACTATGACTACCCCCGCCGCCGCTATTTCGATTGCTTCTACTTCGGTGCTTCAGATGACTAGAATGCTCAAAATTCTCCATATCTTCTTCATCTTCCTCGATGATGGGGTCGGTGGGCTTGGGTTCCGGCTTGGGGGGGATCTTGATCTCGGGCATACTGGCGGCGCGCTGTAAAGGGCCGTTGGTGAAATTGGGGAGAGGAGGAGGGGGAGGGAGGGTGTCGAATGTCGTTTGGGTAGCGGCGGCGGAGGGATTGGTGGCGGAGGGGTGAGAAGAGGCGAATTGGGGGTTCTGGACTTCGCCGTGGGCGTAGTCGCTGAGGGCGGCGCCGGTGTTCTTGAGGGCCATGGCGTAGGCGGAGTGGGCGGCGGCGAAGGCGTTGCGGTACGACACCGCCTCTTTCATGAATTGCTTGCGGCCTTTGCATCTCGACACGGCTTCCTCGTTCTCGATCTTTGATTGTGTGCAGCCCATTCTCGGATCAGCTCGAGCTTGCGAAGAAAACGATTTCTACAATTATATATTTGTGTGTGTGTATGTGTGTGTGTGTATATATATATATAGAGAGAGAGAGAGAGAGATCAATCAGCCTGGGAAGAGGATTTCTGCAACAGTATATATGTGCATATGTACAACATATATAGAGAGAGATACAGAGAAGAGGGAGAGAAAGAGAGGGGGAGGGGGACGGGGACGGGGACGGGGAGAGAGAGAGCAGGCTTTGTTTTACTTTTTCACTTTACATTTGTTTATTTGGAAGAAATGAAAGCAGAGTGGAATAACGGACGAGAGAGATGACGGGGAATGAGGAAAATTATACCGTTTAGTTGACACAAGGCGTGAAAAACGACGTCGTTGAGATGATACTTGTAAAGTGTCCTTAGCTGGTAAGGAAAACGGGACAAGGACAGGGCTGCGTGCACAGGGAACTGATACGTCATAATCCTTTTCTGTTTTTTTATTCTTTCAAATAATAATACTCCGTAATAATAAAATGATTGATGATTAATATAATTTCATAAAATTTTTGTCTCAAATTTTGAATTTTTGTTCAATTTTTAAAAGCAGGAAATTAAAAAAAACGTTAAAGTTGATTCAACCACAGCCCTAAGAAAAAAGAGAAAGGAAAAAAATTGTGCAATCAGTCTTTATTTACCCCACAAAAAGTGAAGGTGAAATTCTTCACCTTCAAATTTAATCTAAATAGATTGAAAGGGCTGTTTAAATTCAAATTCAGCAAAATTTACATTATCATAAACTGATTTATATTATTCTTGGTATAATTATAAATTGGCTTTTAAAAATCATTATCTAGTGAAGAAGGGTAAATACCATAGGCAAGCTTATTATTATATATATTTTTTAATTAAGTAAAATTGAATATACATTATCTACTTAATAATTTATCACTAAACAACGACAACAATGGTTTACTATAATTTTAGAACCAATCACCTATTCGGGTTTATCCTAAACATTAGTTGATGTAAAATGAATAATAACCTTACCTATATCATAGAATTAACTGAGCTAAGGATATGAATATGTTTACTAATAAAAGAAAATAATGACATTAATTAATTTAAAAATCAAAAGGTAATGTGCTGAATTGTCGTGTGTACGTTACTATTTTTTTCCTTTTTGTTATTATTCTAATGATAACCTACCTTGTTATTTTCAATTGGACTTTCTCAAAATTTGGTAAACATGAAGTAGCCAAGGAAAACCCTTTTTTTTATTTTTTTTATTTTTTTATTTTTTTTCAATTTTTAGGAGGCAAAAATTATAAGGTATGGCAGCTAGGGGTGCAACTTGGTTTGGTTTGGATCACTTTGGCCTTAGCCCAAAACCAAATCGATCAAATATCGATTCTCATTTTATTAACCCAAAACCAAATCATATAATGACATACTAGTGAAACCAAACGTGGCAATGGGTTGTTGTGTTACTCTTTCTGAGGGTTTAGGTTCTATGGGTAGGTTTAAAGGATCCTGTTATGAGATGATTCCCTGATATCATTAAATAAATAAAAAATATTTATTAAAAAAAAAAAAAACCAATGCCAAGTTTTGGATGGTTCAATTTGTAGATAATATTTTCATAATCTTTTTTTATTATAACAAAATATAAAAGTTTAATGAAAAAAAAATCTATATAATAAAATCAACAAAAGACATAAATTTACAGAGTATAATTTTTTAAAGGACAACATTTTTAATATAGGAAATCAAAATGAAGATTAAAATTGGAACAATTATAATATAATATAATATAATACATATAGATTTGTGTAATTAATGTTATATTATTTATGTATATAAGGTTAATTCTCAATTTACACAATGCCATAATTTGGATAAGGAATTTCTAGGTAAAGTTTATACTTGAGATAAAATTTGTAAAATTTTCATATTTTTACAAATTCCATCTCAAAGGCAAATTTCACCTAAAAATTTATTATCCAATCATAATTTCAAGGATCAATTCTTAATTCTATTCATCTAAGACCAAATCAGGATAACTCAGAATGTTAATTATTTGGATAAGGAATTCTTATCCAATCAGAATGTTAATAATTTGGAAAAGGAATTCTTTTAATCTAAGACCAAATCAAGATAATTTCAAGGGTCAATTCTTAATTCTTAATTCTTAATTCCTTATCCAAACTCAAGATGTTAATTAATTTCAGTTTGACTCTCAATTTGGATCAAATTGCAAACCTAATAATGACAGGCACATACACAAACTAAACCTGAAGGACAACTATCACGCGAAAAGAGAAGATCACATGTATGTCATGCGCATACCTTTCTCGGTCTTTTGACTAAGATTAAAGTGTGCATCATGCACGAATCACAGTACGACACGTGGCTACTGCGCTTACCCTTCCTCATCGAGCAAAAGAACTGTGAGTAGAGATCCAATGCGATTGTCCCACCAAATGAATAATAATAATAAAATAAAAAATGTCTTTGGGTGGGATTGTTCCTTTAATTGGTAATTAGATGTCGTCAGCATTTATATTAATATAAAATATGGGATCTCGATGAGTACAGTTAGCAGTTGGCATAAAGCTGATACATCCAGTGTTTTCCAGAAGAAACAGAGAAGGGAATGAAGGACTTTTGCACCCTTTTCTTTTCTTTTACTTCTTCTGTCTTCTACTGCTTTGGGCTGTTAAAGTAGCTTTTGGGCCGACCAAGTAGATTCTAGGGCTGAATGGAATGGAAATGACTGGAGGTTCCTCTTCTATAATTGTTAGTGCTGTACTGCTGTTGTGTGGACTTGTGGGCTGTCAGATGTGAGTCTGTGTGTCAAATTCAGTATTTTATTTTGGTTTCAGTGGTCTCTTTCTTAAATTCCTATAATCGGTGCCACACAACAATGCATGCGCTCAGTCAT
The DNA here is from genome assembly GCA_039720395.1 of Liquidambar formosana. Classification (NCBI taxonomy): domain Eukaryota; kingdom Viridiplantae; phylum Streptophyta; class Magnoliopsida; order Saxifragales; family Altingiaceae; genus Liquidambar; species Liquidambar formosana. The sequence continues at coordinate 18,284,712 of CM077826.1, forward strand.
TAAATTAAGGGGAATGATGAGAAGGTGGGTCAAAATAAAAATAATTATAAATAAAAGGTTATATTTTTATTATTTTATTTATAATGATAGTAATAAATTTTAATCTTAATAAAAGAATTTATCATTAGTAATTATATAATAACCATTTTACCCATTTTATATATATATATATAATCTCACCTAAGTACCCTTCTTATATTAGACCTATCATTTTTCTCTTAATTTAAAAATCTCAAAACATAATTCTAAAAAACCAATCATATATATATATATATATTTTTAACTAAAATAATAATCATCTATACACTTGGATTTGGAAAATTTTTTATTTTTAATTTTTTCCTGTGGTGAGAGGGCATCCTTAGAAATGGTAGTTTCTAATCCTATACAAGTAATACACTTTTTAGTGGTTCTATTGTAACTAAGTCCATAATTGTTGAGTTTAATAAATCATTCCATTAAGATTTTAAATTTTCATTTTATGGTGTTATGGAACATTATAATAAGCGTAAAAACGATTTGGGTGAAGTAAAGTAAAGAAATTATTGTACTAAAATGATATAATAGACATTTGACCCTAAACCCCCTCTTTTCAAAATTAAAATTCATTATCACCACTTTGAAAAAAACTAAGAGAGTTTTAGCCATCTTTTAAGGATTACTCTTATTTTAACCTACCGTTTTTTATCATTTTCCCTTAAATTAAAAATTGAGTATTGCTATCCCTAGTGTTGCTTACACCGAAATATTTTACCCTAGGACGGCAATACAATATTGGCTGTTGATATAATATTACCATGTTGGTACAGATAGACTAGCATGAATTTATTATGTTAGTAGTGCGATAATATTGTATCAACTGTCACAAGTATTTTTGCTATAGGCATTTTGCAACGTCACTTGTCCAAAAGTTTATTTGATAAAATGACATTAAGACTAAAATTTTTATATGCGCGACTTTTAAAGGGTTCTTCATATAATGGTATAAGTTTCATCTTAGAAATTGAGAAGAGCTCAATAATTTATCAATAAAACGCCTGTCATGACAGCCTTATCCTATTTTATATCTTTTTACATCTTATTCTTCACCCAGAGGAGTGGATTTAATATATATATATATATATAAAGTGTAAATAGGCCCACCTAGAAGAAGTATTCCCGATAGCCTTTGGAATGTTCCCCAATTAGCATGATGTCGTCAGCATTAAAAATACATGTTAAAATAATATGGAACCTTGACGGGTACAGATGGCATAAAAGCTTATACATCCTGTATTTTTCAGGAAAAACAGAGAAGGGAATGAAGGATTTTTGTTCCCTATAATATTTACAGAGAAAAAAAGAAAAATCCGGTGACCATAAAAAAATCCCTGCAAAATCTACTGAGGATCCAAATTGATTTTGCAAGTAGATTGTAGGACTGCATGGATGGCTGGAAGGCTCTTTGTCTTACAAGAGGATTCGAGCAAACTGTTTATCAATCTGGCTCATCTTATAACCCTTTGTAAAGCCATGCAATATTGCAATGGAAGCAGTTAATGTGCCATTAGGTGATATGGTAAAATATATAAAATATTTATTGACGTTAGATTACATTATAAAATTGCATGCAATAAAGCCATGTTTATCAATCGCCCTTACAAGGTTGGTCAAGCAGTCAGACGTTGAGTATGCTTTCCAAAAATCATTGCTTCGACTTCTCACTGCTATGGTTGCCTATGTGAGTTTAAGAAGTCTTACACAAGCTGTAAGGGGATTAGTCTAACCTAAAACCTCAATGGGAGAATGGCCTAAGATACTCCTAATATAATAAGCAAAGCAATTAATTAAAATAAAAAGGGCCGCCCTTGTCAGTCTTGATACCTCCTACAGTCCTACCCATACAGTAAATTTGCTCGAAGGAAAGAATCAGAGTCACAGAACCAAGTGAGAAAAATGACTAACATACTGCATCAAGGTGTTTATATTAATAATTAGTGCTTTCCTTTTGCCCTTTCCTTTTTGGTAAACATTAGTACTTTTATTTTTCATTTTTAGATCTACCAGCAAAAAGCTTTACATGACATCAATCTCACTGAGAATTTTCTAGATCAGGATTTTCGTTTTTGATACTTAATCTGCCAAATCTCAACATCATTTCTTCTCTCATACTCCCTCACATATTGCGGAATTTGTGTAAGATCAATGCACTTACCCATAAAACAAGGCAAGGGTTCATATCCGAGGCCCTCACAATCTGCATCATCCACATGCAAAACCACATTACAAACTAAAAATTCAACAAGGGGCCAAATATCCCATAGCAAATGCTTACCAGCTTCCCCGTCCCTCAGGTAACTTTGAAAATGTGAATACCCATTTGCAACAACATCCAGATCATCGAGACTGAAATTGTAGCGCTTTTCCAATGCCAAGTATAGCACCTGAAATCAGAGGATAGCAAGTCATTTTGTAGCTTTATAGCCATGCAAAGGACTTGGGAAAATAACATTTTACATAATGGCATCAGACTATTATTGACAACTGCCAGTGCATAAGAACCGAATCCACAGAAAGTGTAGAATAGGGTGCTTCATCATAGATTCTCTTGTACAGAAACAGGAAGAACCATCCTCCCTGGCATAGTTGTAAGGAATGCATGCATGCAGTCCACCTAAATCAATGTAACATGCATCCATCCTTTGAGATCCAATCACCTAATGAACTCAATCAATTGGCTTGATCAATAAAAAATATTATTTTAATTTAGTATATGTTGTCACCCAACTGGGGCAGCTTTTTGTGTTCAAGATCTCATTGGAAGACCTCTTAACTGGTATGATTCAGGCAAATTAGAGAACAGATTTTTAGAGTTACTCTCATGATGTGAGCTTTGCTATACCCTATAAATTCTCTTGCTAGCCATTCCATTGTTTTTATGGGTACCTTTTCTGAACCCTGCGACATTAATCTCTCTAACATACTGAAAAATGCATCTGTCAAATCATTGCTGTAAATTACATCAGCAGCTACAAGCAAAGAAGCTCTCTGGGCTTCTTCAATTTCTGAGGATGTCCAAGAATACCTGGATGTTTCAATTAAAACAAACTGTGTTATTATTCCCAAATTTTTTACATTCATATAAACTAAAATAGTAAAGGACGGCAGAAAAAATAGGAATGAATAAAAATATGGAATTCATACAAGAATTCAACTGGGTATTGAACCAGACTATCAACTGCAAACATAAACTTCACCTTTTTCGAGGTGGAGAATTTTCTACTCCCGCTGCAGGGGGCCATGAAGTCTCCCAATTGAGTTCACGTACATAAATTGAAGCTTGATGACTGAACATTCCATAATTAAGTCGAACATTCTTAGCACAGTTGTCAAGGATTTCATCACCATAGTCTGTCAACAAGGTACAAAGGCTAGTTTTGTTCAAGATATGATTTGAAGTAAAGAATAACAAACCACTTCAAATTAAACCCACACGCACAGCCACTCACCCACACACCCACACATAACCCAAATTCATATATAAATTTATACAATAAATGGATTATCTCAAATTTACTATTCTTAATGAACCACACAAATAAGAATCGGAAATTGTAACCCACAAAAAGAAAAGGAAAAAACCGATGACTTAATTTGAAACCATCAACTTAGCATGCTTGACCCAATATTCTTTATGGACCAGCGACACCGGTCCACATACAAGAAGAAGAAAAAAATAGGAAATGGACGGACAGAAGTTGATTAAATTCAATCCACAGTCCTGCCAGGTGAGACTAGAAATAAAAAATAAATGGGGAAGTTGAGAAAAAAAATCATCATGTCCTTTCGATAAGAATACAACTTGATATTGACAGAATGAGCATATTCTTCAATCATAGTTAAATGTGCAATCCTTCGTTATGTTGGTATGTGATAGAAGCTGGAAGTAATTGTAAGAACCTTTGGTCCCCTTGTTTTAGTTGAGATCTTTAACAATTTCTCTGCAATTCGGTTTGTAGGTTAAGCAGATTTACTCATTGACAGAACTCAATAAGTAAATTGCTCACAAGCAACAAATGTGTACATAGTAAGCAAGTGACCATACAATGGATGAACTCAGTAAGAATTAGAGTTGATAGTGCATTCATCAAAATTAAAATAATTCAGACAATTGCTTGAGATTACGCCGAACCCAAGTGGTGAAGAAATGGTATCATAGGTAACAGATAACTGCACATAAACGAAGTATGAATTGCAATCAAGGCAAGGTTCAACTCATAAGTTCTAGTCCTTTCATACCTGTTAAGAATACTGTTTTAGCAACACGTGCAAGCAATATACCAACCAACCCTGATAAAAACATTGAAAGAAAACTATGTCATACAAGAAATACTAATGCTTCAGAATGATGGCTTTTGAGATACTATAAAGTTGACAGTTATATAAATGTGCAAAGATCTTGGATGAATTTGTATCAAGGAAAATATCCAAACTCAGAAGAAATTCCATAAGAGAACCAGCACTAGAGATCTCATGAAATTCCTTTTTTCCTTTCTGGGTGTGGGGTTGTGTGGGTGTTTCCAACATGGGTAGTTGACAAAAATATCATTTATCTTCCCTTCAATTGACTCCATCATTATCATTAGTATTATTATTAAAAATTAAGTTCAAAGTTGTTGGGTGGGGTATATTTACAACTTATAGTTTAATAGTTCAGCACTTACATATAAAGGAATGAGGAGGATTCAGCAAAATCATCAGATCACATAGGTTCAAGGAATGAGGAGGATTCAGCAATAATCTTGGGCATCTCACCGAACTTTTTCGAAGATTGTCTCAGATGCTTGAAAAACATGGGAGGTGATCAACAACCAAGGGCAGTGGGATTTGTTCACTAAATGTATCTAAATTGTTGCAACTTGCTTTGTGTTGAGTTGCCTGAACGTCAGCCAGAACTCAATGCTTGTAGTGATTAAAAATTTTAGAATATGACATCATTTATTTATTATATTATAAACATACACATCCAATGAAAACCTCATAATAAGTTGGTGATAGTGGAGTTGTCGTTCATGAGTAGTATAACTTATAAATTATAATGATATTAAAGGCATACTCATTTAAAAGTAAGTCATTGCTATTATCTTTATAATATCTTGTCAAGTTCCTACAAATTCTTAAACGATGGAATGCTCAGAAACACATTGTCATCAAATATTCTGCTCATGATTCGTGATGAACCAAATCAATGTTGGTATAGTCAAATATTTTTTTCTATTCTTTATTCTTTTATTTATTTGTTTGGGTCAGAGGGTATAGTCATATCAATTCTGAAAAATCTCTCTCAATGAGGACTTGGGTTAGCTTTAAAGAGTTCATGCCAATTGAAGCAGATATACAAAGTTAATCTTTGTAAGAGTCAAGATTATTTATATATTTTTCAAAATAGCATAACAGATGACAACATATATAAATTGGCACAGATGTTCAACATACCTGTTCCAGCACCCAGCTCTAATGAAACAATTTCATCAAATTCAGTTGACGTAAATATCTTATGCAACACAAAATCAGCTAATATCAGTTCTGCTCTCCATACCTGAAAGGTACAGACTGGAAAGAGATTAAATATGGTAAATGAAACAAACAAGAAGAATGATGAGTAACAGAGAAACCATATATTACCTGCAAACCAACGCTTGGAATTGATGATGTAATATTATGCTGGATGGTCACCCCACGACATTGATTGGATAGTTCTGCACAAAAGGGGAAACAAATATTTCGTTGAAAGTCCTATTTTAAATAACACTTCGTCAAGGGTGGAGCCAGTAATTTCAGTTGGGATAGCTGGCTTAGAAGAATTATAAACAGTAATATTTTTTTTCCTTTACCATAAAGTCTTACAATATAATTACTATAAGTGAAAAAAAAAATAAAATAAAATCTAAGATGAGTTTACTTATAAAGCAAAAGTACTTCATAATCCATTAAGTGTATGGGGAAATATATCTGAACCAACTTTGGCAGAGCTATTACAAAATGAAAAATGGCCAAAAAACCAAGCATCTTCGTCATATATCTAATCAAGTATAATAAAGTTATGTACAAAAAAGATAAGAAACAAAAATCAAGTATCTAATATCAAAGTTGTGCCCGACAATCTGTAAGAGAATAAAACTATCTATTATTGAATTTGAATTGAAATTCTCTGCTATTTACTTTTCAATTTAGACAACCAAGTAATCTGCAAGAAACTCATATTCCATATTATTTCAAAAAAATTTCTTAACAATTTTCATAACTAGAAATACCCGTTCTAGTTACTGTGGAAAGGGGAAGTGTCAATACAAGAAAAAAAAAAGATGTTCGATACTTGATTTTTGTTGCTTAAACAACACCTAAAAAAAAATCTGCTTCTATGGATACACCTTTTGCATGGTGCACATTCGCCATGCATGTAAGGTACACCTTTGGCACCCCATGGTAAGAAGCATATACCTCATGAGACCAAATTGCAACTTTTAAGAAGGTCAGTTATTTTCATTTGGTAAATTTATTATGGTCAGTTTAAAGGCTGGCCACTTGAATAAAAACCTAAGTTAAGCCAAAGTTCCAAAAATAGGGGGAAAAAAAAAAAGAAAAAAAAAAAGGGAAAGATAAGTAAAAAAGGAAGAGCAGAAGACAATAGCAAATGAAGAGGCAACAGCACAACTAGCTAGTAACTGATAAGACAATAGAAAATGAAGAGGCAGAACACAATAGTGATTGAACCTACTTGAGAAGAGGACAATTGGGCGGTGATGGAGACAATGACTATTCGCAGCATTCATCTCCAAGAATACAACTTCTTTAAATCAGGTACTAAATGTTATGAATATTTTATACCTTGGTTATTTAAACTACAATAGACAATAGTAGGTTTGCAGTAATATAAATTATAATAAATATTTTTATATTATGCTTTTAATTAATCAACTATGCTTATAGGCCTAGATTATTTTTAAAATGTATAAAAATAGTTTACTTTTACTTCTTCTTTTTTGTTATAAAGTTTACTTGATATGTATTTTTTTCACTATGTTTATACTTTTTGAATATAAAAGTTAAAAATTTGAAAGGCTAACATCCCACACCTTGGGGCTCATGCGTTGCCCCATGAAGGGCATTCTCCCCAACTGAAAATTCCAGGCGCTGCCCTTTATTATTGTTATTATTATTTTATTTTTATTTTTTTGCACGGGGGGGTGGTGGGTGGTTTGGGAGTAGGGGAAGGAGAGCTAAAGTGGGTAGAATGCCAAATCCATGTTTTGATGGTCATGATACAAATATCACTGAGACATTCATGTGTACTAGACTTTTCAAAAAAACTGTGTGTGTTTAATACAAACACAAAATTAGACACTCTAACACAACCGCACAAACACATGTACCACAACAACAAATTATATTCAAGTATGTGTTGTGGGTAAAATAGAGCACCAAGTCATTTAGATCCTAATCTGTTTCTTATCATGAGATGCAAGGTCTAATAAAAGCAAAAACTAAAGAAGAGAGCTGTCATTAAAATAAAATAAAAAAAGGGGGGGGGGGGGGGGGGGGGGGGGGGGTGGGGGGGGTGTGGGGTGGAGAAATGCTTGGTGGACCGCAAGAAATTCAATAGATGTGAATGAGAACTTACCGCTGCGTCTAGTGAGAACAAGATCACCATCTTCATCCAGGCTAACGATCTGGTGAATAGAATGTGCTTCACCTCGGACCAAATCATTATATCTGTTCCCAATTGGTCTAACTTCTAAATCATTTGAACAATACAATATTTGTTATTGTTATTATGAACACAACAATTTCATCACCAATATTTCAACAAGCTCCCTAGAGATAATTGTCAAGCAGGTCATGGATCATAACAAATAAATTTAACACAGTATACAAGTGAAGCTATAATGAATAGTCAAAGATATATCAATATCATCAACTACAAGTAACTTCAGTATGGTGAAGAGGCCCCAATCCCCATATTTTTTTTATCAGCAACGAAGAAAGAAATTTATTAAACAGAAAAGGTACAAGTGAGAAAACAGAGGAGGACAAGAAGTCCGCCAGAAAAAAGGAAAAAGGAGAAAAATAAAAACAAGACAACTAGCTAGCACACACCGCCTTCCAATCACTCTTAATCACAAATAAAGTAATCCCTTGAAATGGCCTCGTTTTTGAGGCCCAAAACGAAGCTAGGAAATAAACTCTATCCCATAATGCATCCACCCATTCTTCCTTCCCTTAAAAAATCCTCGCATTCCTCTCCAACCATAAAACCTAGAAAATAGCCAACACTGCACATCTCCACAAAGCCACTCCCTTCTTATTTCTCCCAAAACCCTCAAACCAAGCTCCAATTGTGTAGCACAAAACGGAGCCACCCAAAGCTCCCCACTGATCCCAAACAGCCTCTGCCACAAACTCCTGGCTACTAAACAATGCAAAAGGAGATGATCTATCGACTCAGCCTCCTGTCTACACATAATGCACCACTGCGGAAGAAGACAAAAAGAAGGTCTTCTCTTCTGAAGCATGTCATTAGTATTAATTCTTCTATGAGCCACAGACCAAGAAAACACCTACACCTTAAGAGGTACTTTAGCCTTCCAAATCATCAAAGCTGGAGAAAACAAGGGCACATTCGGATCATCAACTAACAACTCAAAGAAAGATTTGCAAGAAAATGTTCTGGATGAATGGGCTAACCACTTCCTCCTATCTGGAACTGACTCCCTCAAACATACTCCTTCAAGTAATGACAATAAAGATGAAAGCTCAATACACTCTCTATCATTAAGACTATGAAAAAAATCTGAAATCCCAATCAATAGGAGAGGTAGGAGAAGAAGCCATGGACAAAATGGAAGCATTATGAGCAAGCGATAAATTATACAATCAGGGAAATGATATGGAAAAAGACTCACCCCCCGCCAAACATCTTCCTAGAACCGAATCTTGTCACCCCTTCCCACAACCAAACTGGAAGACTCTAGAAAACGGGGTAAACCTTGCAATATGGACTTCCAAGGACATCTGCCTGACACCCTGCAATCTATCTTAGAATCCCAACCATTGTCTTGAAGCCCATACTTACTTTTAATAATGGCATACCATAAAGAGTTAGACTCAAGAGGGAACCTCCATAACCATTTCCCAATAAGAGCAATATTCCTCTCAATAAGATTACCCAAACCAAGCCCCCCCTTATCCTTTAACCTAGAAACCACATCCCACTTAACCAAATGATCCTTATGCCCTTCTCCGCTTCCTTCCCATGAAAAATCTCTCATCAACTTTTCCAACTTCTTTGCCACACCAACAGGCATCCTAAACAAAGACATAAAATAGATAGGAATACTAGCTAACACTGCTTGAACCAAAATTAACCTCCCCCCTTTTGAAATCAAAGCCTTCCTCCACCCATCTAATCTTTTCCCTATTCTATCTATAACTGGGCTCCAAAAAGATTCACATTGAGGATTCCCCCCTAAAAGCATACCTAAATAAGTGAAGGGCCAATCTCCTACAGAACATCCCACTAGCTCTGCTATCCTATGAATTTTATCCGAGTCACAATTAATGCCCACCACCACACTCTTACTCATATTAACCCTCAGTCCCGGCACTAGCTCAAAAACTTGTAGGATAGATTGGAAATACAAAAATTTATTCTCATCCTGAGGAAAAGAACAAAGTGTCATTGGCAAATTGCAAGTGAGAGACCGACACCTTATCCCTTCCCACCTCAAAAGCATCCACCAAACCCACTCTCTTAGCTCTATCCACAAGCCTACCCAAAACAACCACAACTAGTGTAAACAAAAATGGGAAAAGTGGATCACCCTGTCTTAACCCCCTGGACGCATGAATTCCCTGACTTACCATTCACCACCACAGAAAAATTTGTAGAAGACAAGCATCCTTGTATCCACTTCCTCCACCTTACACCAAAACCTTTCTTTTCCAACGCAAAATCCAAAAAGTCCCAATCCACATGGTCATATGCCTTTTCAAAATCAATCTTAAACAAAATACCCTCCTTTCTCGTTGATCTATACTCCTCAACTGCTTCATAGGCTACTAAAACCACATCCAAGATCTGACGACCCTCCGCAAAAGCCCCTTGACTATCCGCAACAATTTCATCTAAAACCCCTCTCAATCTTTTTGACAAATCCTTTGCTAAAATCTTATACAATGAAGAGACCAGACTAATAGGCCTAAAGTCCCTAATCTTACATGAATTGCCCTTCTTAGGGATAAGGCAAATAAAAGATGCATTAGTCCAAGAGTTCACCACTCCACTATTGAAAAATTCCACAAACACCCTCATCAAATCATCCTTTACTATTTCCCAACAATCTTGAAAAACCGCCATAGTAAATCCATCCGGACCTGGCGCTTTATCCCTACCACAATCAAAAACCGCTGCCTTTATTTCCTCCATCTCAAAAGGCCTCTCCAAACTAGAAGCACTAGAAACTCCAATAGGACACCACTCTAAACCCTCCAAAGCCGGCCTATCCACACACCTCGAAGAATACAAAGAGGAGAAGAAATTAAAAATTTTTGTAGCAATCTGCCCTTGCTCCTCAATCACCACCCTGTTACCTACATCCAATCTCTTGATGAAATTCTTCCTCCTTCCATTAGCCACCTTGTGAAAAAATTTGGTATTATTATCTCCTTCTTTTAACCACTTTACCCTTGCCTTCTGACACCACAAAATCTCTTCTTTAAACACAACTTCTTGAAACTTCTCCTTAAGATCCTTTCTTTCCAATCTAAAGTCATTATTCATCAGTCCCCCCTTCTTCAAAATGATCCAACTCATCAATTCTTTTGGACAACGAACCTTTCAACTCTCTAATATCTCCAAACACCTCCTTATTCCAAAACTTAATTTTTTGTTTGATTCCTTTTAACCTTTGCATAATCTTATACCCCTCCCACCCTTGTACTATACACTCATTCCACCACCCTTCAAAACTTTTCTTGAACAAATGATGGTCCAACCACATATTTTCAAATATGTGGCCCCAATCCCCATATTAAGACAGTGGTGATTGGGCCTTGTCTAAAAGACATTCTCTTTTTTTTTTTTTTTTCCTTACAAAATATGATGGATGAGTTCAATGAGGATCCAAAAACCAAGGTCCCATTTGGTACAAAAAAATATGAAAATGTTTTCACCTCATAGAATCATTTTTGGCAATGAGAATTATTGCAATTCCTGCATCATTTTTGAGTGTTCCTGGGCTGGCACTTTTGAAAAACGCAGAAAAAAATTTACTTTTTTCTCATTTCGCAAAAACATCCCATTTCCAGGAAATTTTGGGGAACAAAAGACATTGGAATCCGAAAAAATTGAAACCACCAAATGTGCTTCCACCATCGTGTTCTATATTTTTATTCCATTTTCCGAAGATAGAAAACAATATTCATTTCACACCGCCAAACTGGCCCTAAATCCATTTGCAAATTGGAAACAGACTCTCAAAGACGGTATACAATGCATTGTAATTGGTACAAGCTGCAAACAATATGAAACCAGCTTGAAAATAAAGGGTTGTTTCTGCATATCAAAAGACAGCAACTGACATACATTGCAGATTATAGCCATGATGAAGGTGGTTTGAGTTGAGTTCAAGACTCGTTGGCTCACCAGGTGGAAGAGAGAAGGTGAATTGGGAAATGTGGGGCCCAGAGGAGCCAGGTGGGCAACCCAGGTGCACTTCGCTCATCACATGCTCCTCCTCCTCCTCCTCATCCTCGCAATCTCCGCCGTTGAGTGGTGGTGGTGGTGGTGGTGGAGATTCGGCTCTGCGTTTCATAGAGACAAGAAACTAAACCCTAACCCAATCGCCAATCTTAGAACGACGAGATCAAATAAAAAAGGACAGTGAGCTTGCGTTCAATGCGTATACGGCGTCGTTTGATGGTTTGTTGAACACAAGATTGACTATGGTTAATAGTTGCATTGGTTAATGCTTCGATAAAATCCCATTGATGGTTCACTTCAAGAGAGTTGAAAATCATGTCAAGTGAGTCCCATAGATCACAAACTCCTTCAATTGAACCAACGGTGGCAATGGTCACAACCATTGCGAGATGCCTTTGGGCTGAAGTTGGGGTCGCTGCTTCAACCAAAATCACTTTAAATACCTATAAGGCCATATTCACGTCTTGGAAATTACGGATAAGACATTCAAATAGGCCTAAAAGGTGATTTTGGGATCCAGTAATCATTTTGAGTTGTGGACAAGACCAGGGGCGAAACTAAGAATTGATAGTTAGGGTGACTGAATTGAAAAATTATAGACAAAATTTTTTTTTTTACCACAAAATCTTACTATATAATTACGGTATAAAATAATAGATTAAGATTGCAGGACATATACAATTTTCAATAACTTATTAGTTATTACATTACTTATATTTTGTAAAAATCCAAAATTGAATTAATACCATTCTTATGCAAACCGTGCATGTCAAATATTATATTATTAAGATATCAGTAGGCATACAATCTATAAATACACATTTTTAATCAATAAAAAAACTCACATTTATGGTGGAAATATCTTTTAATTTCTCATCAACTTGATATTTGATAATGATGAAATATATAACTCGACAATGAATTTCACAAAATATAAGTCACATAATAATTTATTAAAAAGTGTGTCAAAATTTGTGTATAATCTTGTGTGCAACCAAGCAATGAGCCTAATTCATTTATAATATTTTAACCAATTTTGGCAAGTATGCAAACCCCAAAGTATAGTATTGATACAACTTATATAGACAAGTTCTTACGCAAGAAAACATTCCTAGAGAAATTTTAGTCATTCTTGGGGAATATTTAGTTGATCATACTTGTATTAGGAGGTGTTGATTTTCCTTATATTAAAAAATAATAATAATAAAAATAAAATAAAATAAAAAACAAGTTTTTACTTGACGAGGATTATATATTCACATACCCTCTCGCTTACCCCCCCCCAAAAAAAAAAAAAAAAAAAAAACCCTCAAAATCCACCATTCACTTATTATCTCAACCTATACCTCCGCATGGCTAACTCAAGAATTTTGAACATAGGGTTCCATTTTACAAGGAGTATTAATTGAAAATTTTGTGTTCTCTATGAACCTTTTTGCTTTCTTGTGCAAATTTGCAGGAAATAATTTGGGCGAAAATTTAGGAAAATATTAGAATAAAAAAATTAAGAAAATTTTGACAACATGTGAAATGCAGTAAAAATATCAAAAATATGAGAATTACAGATGCAACAGAGAACACAAAAGGCAACTTGACACTACTTGACCATGAAATTTTTACAAAAAAAAATTGACAATCTGAATCTATATATAATTATATATATCCCACACACACATGAAATCAGTATTTTGGGAGCAACAGTGCAGTGCAAAGTATACAATCAATTAATATGGAAAATCATAAACTGGTACTTGAAATGGATATGGAGAACTGAAAGAAAGCCAGTTTACTTTCCTATAGGTGCTAAAAAATTTATAGAACAGAACAACACCACAATGGGAAACAAATTTGGAGAAGGTTACAGACTTACAGTGGACACAATCATGGTAAAGAATATTTCACAATCATGGTAAAGAATATTTTTAGAAAGGAAAAGAAAATACAGCTTTGTTATCTTATACTGTTGCCTTCTACTTAAGCTTGTAGTGATGACTTCTACCTCTCTTTTCGAGATGAAAACAGAGCAGCCAAATCATCATAGTCTGGTAGCTTAGGATGCACATGCCCAGCTGGGTTCATCATCTCTGAGGAAGTGGCACGAGGATGACCTTTTGCTAGCTTAGTTGGAGAGGTTGGCTCTGCTGGAAGAGATGTAGCTCTGGCTGGAGGTGCAACCAACTCTGATTTCGGATATTTCCCATCTGTGCTTCTGTCCCTTGTGGCTTCACCAGTATCAGCAGCCGTTCGTAGTGAAGAAGGTGGTTTCAGATTTGCTTTTATTTGGCCTGGTTGGTAAGGCGATGGTTTTGTACTGTAATGCATCAAAAGCCCATCCATTATTCTTTCCTCTTCATCAATCTGATCATGATCATCTGTGGATGAAGTTTGCAAGCCCTTTCTTATGTCTTCTCGTCTCATCCCCCTTGCATTTATCTTTGCAACCCCATCATTTTCAAAATTGCCAACATTTTCCCGGCCTGGTGGTTGATTCAAGTTTCTCCTCCTAACTGATCTTGGTTTTGGCTTATCCACTTCATCAACCGAATCATGATGATGATGAGTATCCACAGGAGTTTCATTACAATCAGAATCAGCAGGTGGAGTCTCCAAACTGGTTCCATATTTACCAGGTTTCGGTTTGACGTAAGGAGGAGGGACGAATCTATTGTAGAAGGGCTTCCTGTTATCTGCTTCTTCTTGAGAAACACTTGTTGCTGAATTTGAACAATTCTGTTGGCCATATTGGTCAATAGTTGCCTCATGGATATCTTTACCTGGAGTTAGTCCTGGTCGATCACGAGACAGAAGGTCTTCCTTTTCCCTACTGCTATGCAGTTTGTATTCGTCATCAGCGACTGACTTCTGTCTATAAGATGAAAGGTCCTCTTCGTTACTTTTCCTTGACACAGCATACTCCCTCACATTACTAACTTTGTTACCAGCATCCTGGTTGTATCGTTTTGGGACAGGAAGTTGTTTTAGGGAAAAAGCGAACAGAGCAATAATTTTCAAGGTAGAGACCAGAATAGTCTTTGTAGTCATTAATCTGCAATTTACTTTCCAAATCCTGTCGGATAGGAATGTTACTAATCGAGGAGGTGAATAAGGTTATACGGAGGCTTACTTGTCTTGGTGGAGGTGGATTGAAGAGCTTCTGTTCCAAAGCCTTGGAATCCCATTCTATAGAGGACTCTTGTGCTATTTCTTGCATTAACTGAAGCTTCATTTCCTTTGTAGGAGGCCTAGATTTTAACTTCTCAACAAACTAAGCAAAGGCAATTAGACACGTTAGTAGAAAATAATGAGCTATGTTGCCTGCAATGAATTATGTATTCTCCATGGAGTGGGGCTATAAATCACACCTCTTTATTAACAAAAGCTTCCATAGAATTCCCATATCTCTGAGTAAAGATATTTCTGAGGTCACGTAATTCTGGCAAGTCAGCAAATCTTGCTGCCGCATACATCAAAGATGCTACAGCTTCCCTGCACTCTTCAGGGCATTCACTACGAAGACAAGTAATGTAGGCAAAATGTGAAGATCATACTCAAACAGTTCACACCAATACCTTTACATCACAGGAGAGAGAAAGACAATGAAAATCCACAATGAAGCAAGAGAGAATTATAATGGATGTTTAACTGTACATAAAACAGCAACCATTTTTACTGTAGGTAGGACAGCCAAATGTACCTCTGTTTATCCATGACTGAAAGATGATTTGAGATGCATCCACAAAATTGCTCAATTAGTTCATAACAGGATGACCTATTCAGCTCAATCAGAAGCCCTTCAGCCTGGTTCACCAAAGAAAATATAAGCTTTGGCTGGTGTGTAATGATACAGAGGCTATGTGAGTGTGTGTACACGCGCGTGTACAAATGTATACGCAGAACCTGAATCATTAGCAATATTGCGCGTGTACAAATGTATACGCAGAACCTGAATCATTAGCAATATTGCATCATTCCAAGTGCTTAAGGGTTCTTTTTTTTCCCCTTTACACATACACACAAATATAAGGATCCATTGTCAAGTATTGTGATACCAAGCGCAAGGGCACAGGTTTGTCTGGAAAGCCACTTTGTCCACAAAAACTAAAGATTAAGACCATATCCAGCTCACCCCTCCCAGGACCCCAACACTGGGTAATGGCCTTTTATATACACACACAATTATAAAAATAAGACACAATTGACTAATATAATCAAGTTAACAGCCTGCATTAAGAGGAGGTAAACTCTAATCTATATGGTTTCCAGATGGGGTCAGACCTCAACCTACCACATTCCGATCACCACCCAATGAGTTCAACATTACACTCCTTTATTGATAACAAACAAAAAAATTAGATAAATATTATTCCTAAGTTAGGGAGAAAGTTCTCACAAAATCATGTGTCATTGCAAAAATCAAGAATCCATCTTCCATAATTTTTTTCCCTTTCAAACCCATTTCTTCCATGCACCCTATTGTAATGTCCATCATCTCCCACTACATGCCTGCTTAAATCTGATTCTATTACTATTCTCTCAATCTGTGACTCATTGAAATAATGAATTCATATCCTGCAGAAATTGCATGTGCAATCATATTCTTAAGGCATATGCACCTATGTGTCAATACAACAAATCAGAAAACATTCTTCGTAAGTTTCATGATGGCTAAAAACATGATATATGTCACCCTCAATCATACTGCGGGTAGCATTAAGCCTCACAGTGGTAGCTCATAAGAGCTTCTTAAACAATAAAAAGCATAAACTTCTAACATAAGTAGCAGAGTAGACTTCTTAGTTGCTTCGATAGCACATCAAGGGTACAAAATAACAAAGAGAAAAAGGGAAGAGTAATGAAGAACATATTGAACAGAGGATTAGAGACTCCAAGACAGCTAAAAAAGGGCCAAGGCACATGAATAATTTTGAGTTCCCAGAGATATAATTAAGAGTCACAAGAATGAGATGAAGAAAAGGGAATAGAGCAACCAAGACGAATATAAAGGGCGCCAAGTCACAAGGACACTTTAACCTTTATCTGTGCCTTAACCTGAAATCAGTTGATCCAACATCTCTACCAGGGATACTGTCAGGATAACATCAAAGATACCATGTATGTCATGTAGTATGAATCATAAAATTCCTAAATTGAAGTAATCCATATGGAAAGATATAAAAGAAAAAAACTGAAAGACAAAAGGGGAAAAGAAACGAGGGAGCATGTGGATAGGATGGCTAATGATGTCTCACCAACATAAAGTTTTGGGTGCATGTCTATGGACAAACATGTGAACCAACTATGGCAATGACAAAATGGGGTCCCAAGAAGGGTTTTATTTAGGCGTTTAATAATAACACAAAATATATTTTCTGGTAGAACATATTTATCTGGTGTATATGCATTTGTGCATTTTTGTGCATTTTTTATTTTTTTTATTTTTTTAATCCTTCAAGAAGACATATCAGAGGGGAGAAGGTGATCATGAAGGATTCTTAAGCACCAATTGAACGAGGGTATTCCTGGAGAACCATAAATCTTGCGTAGGAAGAAAATGGGTCTGATGGAAAAAAAAAAAAAAAATGATTAAAGCTATTGTCACCTCCTAGTCTCCAAAAGATTAATATATATGGATACAGATTGCAAGGGAACAGAAACTTAAGAAACAGGGCATGGAAAGAGACAGATTTTTCTACTAAAAAAAATTTTAATCCAAAAGTTACACAGAAGGAAGAAAATACTCCGCGTAAAAAAAAGCATAGAAAATCAATAAATGACTCAAATTAATGCCAGAAAAAACCGAATATTACCCTGCCATAAGCATTGATATCAAGACCATTTCTAAGAAGATCGGCAATGTCATTTCTCAGATACTTCTGCATCGCATTCCTCTTTTTCTTTATCACTTCAATTCGAACCTTCGTGGGCTTGATCCACGACTTGCTGTAATTATCCAAAAAAAAAAAAACCCACAGAATAATATTAGATAATTATTCATTTTATATAAATAACAAATTAGAGAAACGAAAGACAATTTTTGTTTTGGCCTTACCATTTCGTGTAGAATTTGCGACCCAATAATCCGTCAAACATTGTGAACTCTGAGACCCTTGAATGAATGGCAAGTTGTAGAGAGAGAGAGAGAGAGATGGGTAGTGAGAGATAGAGACTGTGTAATGAATTATGCGTTCTATAATATGTGAAAATACAGAGTTAATGAGCGAATGAATGATCCGTTAAAGAACAACTGTACACAGAATCAACTTACGCCTAGAATCAGCATTAAAAGAAAGCTCAAAAGGAAAGGAATGAAGCTGGTTTATAGCGAGAGAAAGAGAAGGAGAGGTTTTAGTGAGAGAGATGGAGAAATGAATGAACAACACGATACGATACAGAAACTCTCTAAATGGGTATCAAAGAAATTTAAGGAAGGGAGGAAACGGAACTGTTGTTTAAAACAGAGACAACAGATATACAGAGAAATAAAAGGATTTAGAGATAGAGAGAGAGAAATGAATAAAGGGATAAACGAACTAGAATCTCTAAATGGGCATGAAAGAAGCTCAAAAGCAAAGAATCGGTGCTGGCTTAGAGAGAGAGAGCAAGTAATATATAGGGGAAAGAAATGGATGAAGAAGACAGAGTCTCCAAATGGGTATCAAAGAAGCTCAAAAGAAAAGAACCGGCGCTGTTGTAGAGAGACTAATATATATATATATATAGAGAGAGAGAGAGAGAGAGAGAGAGAGAGATAGAGAGGGGAGAGGAAAGAACAAAGCAGAATCTATAATAAATGAGTAAACGGGCAATGAAAGAAGCTCAAAAGCAGAGAACCGGTGCTGTCGTGGAGAGAGAAACATATACATAAGTATACAGAGAGAGAGAGAGGTGAAGGAATGATGCAGAATCTCTGAACGAGAGAAGGCAAGTTTTCTATGCCACCTCGGCCTCTCTCTCTCTAGGAAGACATACTCATCCCACTTATTGGCGCAAAACCTGGTAGAAAGGAAGATGGGCTAACTGTAAGGAGTTGATTCACGGTTCTAGCCCCGCCTTTCTCCAAAAGCTGTGAATTGCGTAAGGGCAATTCATGTACAAAGCAAATGATTAAACTTACAAGTGCCATGACAAAGCTGGCAGGTCAATCTATACAGCGTAAAAACCGCGGGAAACCAACCGTCGAGGATCCAGCGGTTGGCTAGCTTCTGGCCTTTCAGTAGATCCTAGTTGTGGATTTTTTTTTTATTCATTATATTTATTGGTATTTTTATATTTCATTTTGTCCTAATAGTCATTATTTTAAAGTAACTGATATTTTTTAAACTTAAGCCTTCACATTTTTTACTATTTTAAGTTAAGTGCCTTGCCACACTTGTCTTAGCCCATTGGAAATATGTGCTAAACATGCAACACTACCTATTTCCTACGATCAACTTGATTTTGGAATATGTTTAAACTATTCTTCAAAGTAATGATATAAAACAAGATAACTAGGTTAGATTTGGCCCAATTATATTCTGATCCGTACTCAATTTCAATTTTTTTATATTTTTTACAAGAATATTTTACCACAACAGAGAAAAAGAAAAAAAAAAAATGGCTAAACCGTACTTAATCCATCAAACTCTTTAAGGTTCATATTTGATTTCAAGTGAATCGAACGCGAGAATTTTAACCAAATTTGGCTACTATAATTACTCCTGGACCATAAATTTAGGAATGTTTTACCTTTACAAATGGTGTAGACAAATGTTACCACAACAGAGAAAAAGAAAAAAGTTTTTTCCAAAAAATAAAATTAAAAAAAAAAGGATAAAATGAAAAAGGTGGCAGAAGCGAACTAATCTGTAAAATTAGCCTTTTATTTTATTTTTGCTTTCCTCTTTTGCCTAAAAACGCTCCAATCCCACAGGTTTTTTGTGATAAGAAAACAAAAATGTGGAGTCGCCCATGATTAACTGACCTCGCTTAACGGGCTTGCTTGGAACTTTACCTAAATGACAAGATTATCCACAATAAAGATTAATGAAGTAAATACAGATTAGTTTGTTCTCCAAGCCGGCACTTCATTCTCTCTCTCTCTCTCTCTCAAATCTTTAGGAGTTCGGGTCTTTCGCCTAATTTAATTTGATTGTGTGACTTTACACCCTATTTTCTCTCATGTGTCGTTTAACAAAAGAAAAAAAAATCAACATGCACCAACCAAACTCGGTCCTGAGTTTTTTGTAACCCTAAGCGAACTCCTGAAATGGGATCTTTTATTCATATTCACAAGCATAATAAAATTTATACTCAACAATTTTATTTTTATCTTTGGTTTTGGACTTGAATTTAGTAGATCATTTGGCCATTTGGGCTATAGTACATGGATTTGGGTTAGAAACTTAGAAATTATTTCAGACTCTTAAACTTGGATTGGGGCCTTTGCTCATTTAGTTATTAAAAAAAATGTTTTTTTGTTATTTTTATTTTTTATTACCTACTACAAAGTTACTAACTAAGTTGAGGTCCTTATTTTTTATCAAAATTTTGAAACCTCAAGTCACCTGAGTGGAAGGCCAGGCTTGGCACCAACACATTTCATCATGTTCAATGTGATTAGTATTCTTTTTTTTTTTTTTTTTTTTTCTTACTATTTGTTAAAGAGTATTTCACACAAGATGGCATGTTGAAATGTAAAATCAATCATGAACACATGTAATATATGAAGTCAAATAAACAAATTGTCAAATTGGACTCACATGCTTATACAGTAGGCAATACGTTAGTATGAAAACAGATTTGGAACTTTTCATCTTTTTACGTATAATCTCTGATTGGTTTTGTATTTTAAAAAGCAAACCTAAAGATTAATTTCCGGTGGAAAATTCTTGGATTTATCTTGGTGAGCTATTAAGGCTGCTAGGGTATTTTAGTCATCAAGTTTTGTTTAGCCGTGAGGATAACGAGAAAGGAGCTTTTTTCCATAATTTGCGTTACTTTTCTGGCGGGAGAATGCGCAGCCACATCAACACCATGTTGCGTAGAGCAATGAAAAGAGAGTCAACAAGTGACCCGCCTGAAATCTGGCTTACTGGAAGTTCCAGCCTGGCACACAGATGGGATAGACATACGGTTTAGGTCCCCCAGATGTTTTTTTTTTTTTTTTTTTTTTTTTTTTTTTTTTAATAAGTAACCCCCCAGATGTTACTTACTTAGTTTAAGATTAAATTTTTATTTTTTATTTATTTATTTATTTATTTTATAGGATATACTCCATAGTATAAATGTGGTGCCAGTTGTCGTGAGGAAAAGGGGTGGAGACTTTTTGGGCTAACCTCAAAGCTTTTAATGTTGCCAATAAAATAATGACATGTCATCATTATAAAAATGGAAGAACATGCTGCTCAATCATCATAAAAAATGTTTGAATGGTGAGAGGTTATTGGATTGGGATTTGGTAAACTTTGGGATTTTAATTACATTGTGAAATTACTATTAGATTGTTATCACGTGGTAAGGGAGAAAAAATGACGATTTGGATTCGTTGATAGCTAACTACTTTACTACCAACTAATCCGAGTCGTCTTTTTTTTTTTTTTTTTTTTTTTTTGTCACATGCCGTCAATCTAGTGGTAATTTCACCATATAGTTAAAGTCCCAAATTTCACAAAATCTAAATCCGAGATTATTTGGTAGAAAAAAGGAATAAATGCTCACAAGACTATTTTGTTTTTTTTGGCATAAAAGATGTGAATATATTCATGTTCATTCAAACAAAACAAAAAATAAAAATAAAAAATGAAATTCACATGTTAGACATGGATTAGGGTATTTGAATGTCAACCTTCGTTTCATTTATAAAAAATGGATCATAATAGTAGTCAAACTCGAAAAAAATAAAAAACGTTCAAAATTGATAATTTGGACATCATTTATTTCGTTCAGAAAGGATGTTTGAGTGGAATGTTGAATGTTTGAAATTGTTTTGTATAAGGGTTGTTCACAATTATAGATCGTTGAAATTCATGGTTGCATTGGTTTTAGGCACATTTGATGTGTCTAACATGCAAGAAATTCAATATTAACATTATTCCGTATAGTCAATGGGTTAGTGATGAACACCGATGCCGGGCGGAGGATTCGACCTAGGAGTGGCTGAGTGGCGCATGCTTTTCCATCTGCACCAGACAGCAATTAAGAATTCCATCGGAAAATTGTTGTTGTCCTTCTAATTTTGCTTCCATAGGATTTTATGAGGAACCCGACACGTTGTACAAGGTTGAACCGTATCCAAGTCATGCTAAGTCTTCTCCACCTCCGCTAGTGTCAATTTATAACCCTATTTGACTTCAAAAAAAAAAAAAAACAAAACAAAACAAAAGAAGAAGATTAATATTCAACATTTGATGGGTCTTATCTGTTCAAGGCTTCAAGCATGCATTCTTAGGAAACTTGGGATGAAAAAAAAAAAAAAAAGAAAAAAAAAAGCTTTAATGGTTAAAAAGACCTATAAATTTTCTTTAGTTAATGTAAAAAGAAAATTAATATTCAACATTCCATGGGTCTTATTGAATAAAAGTGCATAAATTGAATAAATTTTAGCCATCTTCCCCAATGTACATATGGTTGCAGTTAAACACACTAAAATGTTTCAAAATGGTTTTTTTTCCTTGCATTTGTCTCTCAATCCCTCTCTTGGATTCACCTATAATACATCTCATCCCTCATAAGAGTGGGAGTTATGAGAGACGGTCATAGTGGCAGTCCATATAGTATTTTTCTTAGTGTTTTTTTTATAGATTTTTATTTTTAGAAAATTGAGATTAGATCTCTTGTGAAAAAGAAATTGAGTATGTGTTCTAAAGGGTTGTTTAGCAAACTTGAAAACTTGGCCAGTTGAGGATAAATATGGCTAGTTTTGATTTCACACTTTTGGTAAATCTCTTTTTCCTGGTAAGCAGTTTAGCTTTGTCTTGAAAATAAGGTATAAATATAGTTTTTTTCAAACCAACTATAACTTGGTCTATTTAAAAATCAGATAACAGTTATGGACCAGATCCAGTCTGATCCAATTTTTGAGGTTCCCAAACAGGCCCTAAATGTTTAGTTTTGTGTGAGTCCATTTGGTGTGACATTTGGCCAAATGATGGTTATTCCACATGTAGGTCCTCAAGGACCACAACCAATATAGAGAAATATTTAGGCGTGGAAGTAGGTTTTGTACGAATCAGAAATAAGAAATCATTCAAACCGAATTGATTTGATAAAGCAAGAATCTAAGAAAACAATGACTAAAAAAACATCATTCAACATAAATCATGACAAGAGAACACAATCATTTAAGAAGATAAAAGATTAGATTATTAATAAAAAAGAAAATGAAATTAGAAAATACTCCTTACACATAACCCTTTTTTTTTTGGTGCTCAACATGGATATCTTTATCCCTTTGCAACGAGTTTAATCCTACAGGCTTGTACAGTCATCCCATTTTACACACATCGAGTAATTGTTGAGTCCTCCCAGACCTTAAAGAGTAGACCCAAATAGGTCATTATGCTATTGAATACAAATTGTATGTTTTTTAATGTTGCTTATTACTTAAACTAACCCTTGGGATTTCTATAAATTAAATAAAAAATAAAAAACTTAAATCTTATATAAAGGAAAAATTTGTTGCAATTAAATAATCCACAAAGGGATCTTAGTTTTTTCAGATGTGCCAATACTGAAAAGTGATGAAGCCAACCTATTTAATTGCCCAAATTGGCTATGAGGCTACTACTTGGTCTCATTTTTGTCATCAACAGCTTGCCACAAAGCTGTCCTCCATTGTTCCTTACCACACTTGTTGCAAAAAATTCGGTTTTCACCCTTAATTTTTGGAACCTTTTCCCTTAATCTTGGGATAATGAATCCGTAATTTATTGTAATAAATCGTGTATATAATTCATGCAAAATGAACCGATTAATCTCCCGTGTCTACCAATTTTGCAAAACTAACTAGTTTTTGACTTGTGGGATGCATGAGCAATGTTGTTTTCATTTAATTTAATTCAATTTTTTTCATTTTTCATTATCATTTTTGTTTTAAAATTTGAACCCTTTAAGGATGAGGAGCGGAGAAAGAAATATGCGTGATTATGTTGGGGGGAATTATGGGATTTCAAGTCGACATTATTAAAATATATATAAAGATTGAAGAAAGTGGGCACATTCTACCATGCGTGGGGTATCATTGCCCTGATTTTTGGCTTAGAACTACTGTTGAAGTCTTTGTGAGTCTTGTGACTTTTCGATTATTTGGTCATGTGAAATTTGACGGTGGTGTTGTTGCTATGGGCCTACAAGTCATATGAGTCCTATACTTAACCCGCAAGGAATTGAATGTTGGAATTGGGGAAAACAAAGTACAACCTATTCGGTGAAATCTCTACTATTAAGAATTGCAATTACTCTTGGTTATTAATATAGTTTTTATTTCTTATTTGAATGACCAAACTAACCCTTAATAGATATAAGCATCAATCAAAAGAACATAGTGAAAAAATTGGAAGATTATTTCATACGTGTGATCAATTTGTAGCCTGCCCTTTACACGCAAATCATCCATCACATGATGGTACAAGAGTGATTGTGCCATTTTGGAAAGTATATGACCATTGCAAATTCTAATTTTCAAAAAGAGTTGTTTTGGGTCACGGATCATTTCCCTTTTGCCTTAAGATTAAGATGATTATACCTGCTCCAAGAGTCTAAAGGAATCTTTGACGTTCAGGTATTTTAGCTGTGGGGGAGAAAAAAAGGGTCTCAAAGCAACACTGTTCCTCACGCATTTGAGTTGGTTATGGGAAGGCTCAAATGGGAAACAGAGGGGAGAAAATTCCAAGAGCAGCTGGAAATTAATGAGTGAATGAGTTGGGAATGGTATGCCGTGGTGGACTGGTGGAGTCAGGTTGTTGCTTTAAAACTTTAGCTTTCGAAGGAGTAGTTTGGAAATGAGGTTGTTGGGTGGTTCTCTACTTTAAAGCTTTAACACTTTGGGAAAAAACAAGGAAACCTCGTCTCTTTTTACGATCGTTGCCGTAAAAGACCCAGTTATTATGGATAAAAGATTTGTTTAGAGGATGAAAAAGCTTGGCTGCAAGATAGGGTGTTGTTAGTCGTTACTCATTGGATATGGTTTGGTACTTTGCTAACAATATATGTTCTGATCTCATGTTTTTTATTTTATTTAAATGTTGCCTTTTAATAACCAAAAACCGAATTCAAGGATGGATGAGTAGTTCTTGGAGCTTAAGCCTTAATAAGTAGGAGGTCTTCAATTCAATTATCCTTTCTTTTTTGGGCCAGTTATTACTTGAGTTTATCGTAAATGCTAATCAGTGTAGAATGGATAATGACCTTATTTGTGTCAAGAGAATCGTTTGAATACACTAGTTGAATTGGCATATGAAAAAAAAGAGAAATGCTTTTGGATCTCCCTTAACAATCACCCCAAAGAACCCTTGTGATGTGATGTGAAAATAGATTGAAACTAATGCTATTGATCCCCACTACTTTACTTCTGTTTTCACACCACGTCATAGGGGTTCTTTTAGAAACTATTAAGGGAGGTCCAATAACATTAGCGAGAAAAAAATGCCTATCACCCTAGAAAATCCCTCCTTTTTCTACGGGAATCTTCCATGAAAAAAATCTTGAGGCCTTTCGGTAGGATTAGTTTAGGGTTAAAGGATTCTATTGTATGGGGATAAGGTGTTGAGACTTGTGATGGGTTGTTTGACTAGTACCAAAAAACCAAGAAAAAAAAATAATAATAAAGAAAAAAGGAAATAGAATTCCCCACTAATTGACGAGTCAAGAGCATGTTTGAAATTTGGATTGAAATCTAGAAATACTTGCCCTTAGATATGTAAACTTATGCATAATCTGGTTGGTTTTGTTGATAGTAGTCACTTCAAATTGAAATTAAAGAGAGATAATGACCCAAGTGTTGTGATGAGAGGTCAAGATAGTCCATTTGTAGTGTGTGTAGCAGTTTTCTTCGCATCATGCCATACGATAAGAAGTCCAGGTTGAACACCAAGGAATTGCTTGGTAGTTTTATCCTTTGGAGATTGAAGAATTTTGATTCCTATCATGGTCGATGGCTGCATGGTTCCAAGCTCCTAACAAAGTTGAGCTAGCTTTCAAATTCAATGCTAGTTGAGCTAAGAAAGAGTGGTCTCCGGTATCAAAATTACACTAGTCAGGCCCAAAATCTATTGCCAACTGGGCTAATTAAGAACCTAAAGCCGGTAAGCTAGGCCCAAAAATCCATACCAAAGTGGGCTAATCATGGACCTTAAGTCAGTCAATGCGCCGTATGCAAGGCCCATGAATACAGTTTGCTTTCCTCTTGTGCTTCAGACTCCCATCCATAGCAAAGTGGGTAGCTTCAAGAGCTTCAACAATACTCAAATTGAGGACCTCCGCTTCCTTAGGCGGGATCCTTTGCTAACTTAACTACCCCTTTCATGTGTACGTGTATGGACAGTTAAATTTGTTGGTGATTTTGTATCGTCTCATGCAATTTATTGACTTTTTTTAATACTTCTTGGGTATCTGATGCGGTTATCAATTTTGGGGTGCAGCCCTGAAATGATTGAACAATGTGGTTGGGCTTTATATCCTAGAGACTATTTCCATGAGTCCATTTACATATTTGGAAAAGGGCTCTGCTAGCATGACAGACCATTGGCGGAGCCAGGGGGGCCTTTGGGGGCACGTGCCTCCACTGGCACAACCAAGGTTTTTTATTTTTTGGGAGAGATATTATCATTTGATAACTATTTGTCAAAATAATGCCAAAACGAGGAAAATAGTAGTCATTTAGCACATATTTACAGTCAATTTGTAATAAGTTGACAAAAAATATCCTTGTTTTGGTATTAAATTGGAAAATAATTACTAAAATGTAATTGTTTAAAAAAAATGCTTTCCGGAGCTTTTAGTTTCTAATTCCCACTTCACAAAATCATAGCACAGTGCCCCCATTGGAGATAAACTTTGGCTTCGCTCCTGTGACAGACTATCATTGCCTTTTTAGCAATGACAGACACAAATGGAGTTTAATCCACTTAAAAAAAATTAAAGGTATGTTATTTTTTGTGGCTATGATTTGACTGTCTTTGTCATGCAATCATTTCCCAGGTGGAAAAGTAGTTTGTCTTTAAGCAAGTGCTTTAAGTGGGCATACTTACCCACATAATTTTAAATGTATTTTCAGTTGTATATATATCATTTTCTTGTTTTCATCATATGTGTATATATATATATACATATTAATATTCAACATTTGATGGGTCTTATCTGTTCAAGGCTTCAAGCATGCATTCTTAGGAAACTTGGGGTGAAAAAAAAAGCTTTAATGGTTAAAAGACCTATAAATTTTCTTAAGTCAATGTAAAAAGAAAATTAATATTCAACATTTCATGGGACTTCTTGAATAAAAGTGCATAAATTGAATGAATTTTAGCCATCTTCACCAATGTGCATATGGTTGCAGTTAAACACACTAAAATGTTGCAAAATGTTTTTTTTAGTTTTTTTTTTCCTCGCATTTATCTCTCAATCCCTTTCTTGGATTCACCTACAATACATCTCATCCCTTATAAGAGTGGGAGTTATGAAAGACGGTTGTAGTGGCAGTTCATATAGTATTTTTCTTAGTTTTTTTTTTTTTTTTTTTTATATAGATTTTAAGTTTTAGAAAATTGCGATTAGATCTCCTGTGAAAAAGAATTTGAGTATGTTTTCTAAGGAGTTGTTTGGCAAACTTGAAAATCTGACCAATTAAGGATAAGTTTGGCCAGTTTTGATTTCACACTGTTTGGTAAATCTTTTTTTTCTTTTCTGCTAATCTGTTCAGCTTTATCCTGAAAATAAGATATAAACATAGTTTTTTTCAAATCAACTGTAATTTGTTTTATTTAAAAACCAGATAACAGTTATGGACTAGACCCCGTTTGATCCAAAGGTTCCCAAACAAGATCGAAGTGTTTAGATTTTTTGTAGTCCATTTGGCGTGACATTTGGCCAAATGATGGTTATACCACACGTAGGTCCTCATTGACATTTGGCTAAATGATGGTTATACCACACGTAGGTTCTCAAGGACCACAACCAATATAGAGAAATATTTAGGCGTGGAAGTAGGTTTTGTACAAATCAGAAATAAGAGATCATTCAAACCAAATTGATTTGATAAAGCAAGAATCTAAGAAAACAATGATTAAAAAAACATCATCCAACATAAATCATGACAAGAGAACACAATCATTTAAGAAGATAAAATATTAGATTATTAATAAAAAAATAAAATGAAATTAGAAAATACCCCTTACACATAACCTTTTTTTTTTTGGTTTTTGTGCTCAACATGGATATCTTTATCCCTTTGCAACGAGTTTAATCATACAGGCTTGTACAGTCATCCCATTTTAAACACATCGAGTAATTGCTGAGTCCTCTCAGACCTTAAAGAGTAGACCCAAGTAGGTCATTATGTTATTGAATACAAATTGTATGTTTTTTAATGTTGCTTATTACTTAAACTAACCCTTGGGATTTCTATAAATTAAAAAAAAAAAAAAAAAAAAAAACCTAAATCTTATATAAAGGAAAAAATTGTTGCAATTAAATAATCCACAAAGGGTTCTTATTTTTTCAGATGTGCCAAAACTGAAAAGTGATGAAGCCAACCTATTTAATTGCCCAAATTGGCTATGAGGCTACTACTAGGTCCCATTTTTGTCATCAACAGCTTGCCACAAAGCTGTCCTCTATTGTTCCTTACCACACTTGTCGCAAAAAATTCGGTTTTCACCCTTAATTTTTGGAACCTTATTCCTTAATCTTGGGATGATGAATCTGTAATTTATTGTAATAAATCGTGTATATAATCCATGCAAAATGAAACGATTAATCTCCTGTGTCTACCAATTTTACAAAACTAACTAGTTTTTGACTTGTGGGATGCATGAGTAATGTTCGTTTTCATTTAATTTAATTCAATTTTTTTCATTTTTCATTATCATTTTTGTTTTAAAATTTGAACCCTTTAAGGATGAGGAGCGGAGAAAGAAATATGCGTGATTATGTTGGCGGGAATTATGGGATTTCAAGTCCACATTATTAAAATATATATAAAGATCGGAGAAAGTGGGCACATTCTACCATGCGGGGGGTGTCATTGCCCTGATTTTTGGCTTAGAACTACTGTTGAAGTCGTTGTGAGTCTTGTGACTTTCGACTATTTGGTCATGTGAAATTTGACGGTGGTGTTGTTGCTATGGGCCTACAAGTCATACGAGTCCTATACTTAGCCTGCAAGGAATTGAATGATGGAATTGGGGAAAACAAAGTACAACCTATTCGGTGAAATCTCTACTATTAAGAATTGCAATTATTCTTGGTTATTAATATAGTTTTTATTTTTTTTATTTTTTACTTGAATGACCAAACGAACCCTTAATAGATATAAGCATCAATCAAAAGAACATAGTGAAAAAATTGGAAGATTATTTCGTGCGTGTGACTTGCCCTTTACGCATAAATCATCCATTACGTGATGGTAGAGGAGGAGTGATTTGTGCCCTTTTAGAAGAGAGTTGTTTTGGGTCACGGATCATTTCCCTTTTGCATTAAGATGATTACACATGCTCCAAATGGATTTTGTGAAGAAAGTCTAAAAGAATCTTTGACGTTCAGGTCTTTTAGAAGCTTTAACTTAGTAAGACCATTTTCCTTTCTCCAAGCCAACTATATTAATTAAAAAGGATTTTCTTGGGGGGAGAAAAAAAGGGTCTCAAAGCAACACTGTTCCTCAGGCATTTGAGTTGGTTATGGGAAGGCTCAAATGGGAAACAGAGGGGAGAAAATTCCAAGAGCAGCTGGAAATTAATGAGTGGATGAGTTGGAAATGGTATGCCGTGGTGGACTGGTGGAGTCAGGTTGTTGCTTTCAAACTTTTGCTTTCAAAGGAGTAGCTTGGAAATGAGGTTGTTGGGTGGTTCTCTACTTTAAAGCTTTAACACTTTGGGAAAAAACAACGAAACCTCATCTCTCTTTACGATCGTTGCTATAAAAGACCCAATTATTATGGATAAAAGATTTGTTTAGAGGATGGAAAAGCTTGGCTGCGGGATAGGGTGTTGTTAGTCGTTACTCATTGGATATGGTTTGGTACTTTGCTAACAATATATGTTCTGATCTCATGTTTTTTATTTTATTTAAATGTTGCCTTTTAATAACCAAAAACCGAATTCAAGGACCGATGAGTAGTTCTTGGAGCTTAAGTGTTAATAAGTAGGAGGTCTTCAATTCAACAACTCTTTCTCTTTTCGGCCGGTTATTACTTGAGTTTATTGTAAATACTAATCGGTGTAGAATGGATAAAGACCTTATTTGTGTCAAGTGAATCAGTTGAGCAAAAAGTTTGAATACACTAGTTGAATTGGCATATGAAAAAAGAAAAAAGAAAAATGCTTTTGGATCTCCCTTAACAGTCATCCCAAAGAACCCCTATGATGTGATGTGAAAATAGATTGAAACTAATGCTATTAATCCCCACTACTTCACTTCTATTTTCACACTATGTCATAAGGGTTCTTTTAGAAACTATTAAGGAAGGTCCAATAACATTACCGAGAAAAAAATGCCAATCACCCTAGAAAATCCCTCCTTTTTCTATAGGAATCTTCCAAGAAAAAAGTCTTGAGGCCTTTCGGTAGGATTAGTTTAGGGTGAAAGGATTCTGTTGTATGGGGATTAGGTGTTGAGACTTATGATGGGTTGTTTGACTTGTACCCAAAAACAAGAAAATAAATAAATAAATAAAAATGGAAATAGAAGTCCCCACTAATTGACGGGTCAAGAGCATGTTTGAAATTTGGATTGAAATCTAGAAATACTTGCCCTTAGATATGTAAACTCATGCATAATCTGGTTGGTTTGGTAGATAGTAGTCACTTCAAATTGAAATTAAAGAGAGTTAATGACCCAAGTGTTGTGATGGGAGGTTAAGATAATCCATTTGTAGTATGTAGCAGTTTTCTTCGCATCATGCCATACGATAAGAAGTCCAGGTTGAACACCAAGGAATTGCTTGGTAGTTTTATCCTTGGGAGAATGAAGAATTTTGATTCCTATCATGGTCGATGGCTGCATGGTTCCAGGCTCCCAACAAAGTTGAGCTAGCTTTCAATGCTAGTTGAGCTAAGAAAGAGTGGTCTCCGGTATCAAAATTAAACTAGTCAGGCCCAAAATCTATTGCCAACTGGGCTAATTAAGAACCTAAAGCCAGTAAGCTAGGCCCAAAAATCCATAACAAAGTGGGCTAATCATGGACCTTAAGTCAGTCAATGCACCGTATGCAAGGCCCATGAATACAGTTTGCTTTCCTGGTGTGCTTCAGACTCCCATCCATAGCAAAGTGCATAGCTTCAAGAGGTTCAACAATACTCAAATTGAGGACCTCCGCTTCCTTAGGCGGGATCCTTTGCTAACTTAACTACCCCTTTCATGTGTACGTGCATGGACAGTTAAATTTGTTGGTGATTTTGTATCGTCTTGTGCAATTCATTGACTTTATTTAATACTTCTTGGGTACCTGATGCGGTTATCAATTTTGGGGTGCAGCCTTCAATTTCGGGGTGCAGTCCTGAAATGATTGAACAATGTGGTTGGGCTTTATATCCTGAAGAATCTTTCCACGAGTCCATTTACATATTTGGAAAAGGGTTATGCTAGCATGACAGACCACTGGAGCCAGGGGGGGCTTTGGGCGCACGTGCCCCCACTGGCTCAACCAAGTTTTTTTTTTTTTTTTTTTGGAGAGATATTATCATTTGTGACTATTTCTCAAAATAATGCTAGAACAAGGAAGATGGTAGTCATTTTAACACATATTTACAGTCAATTTGTAATAAGTTGACAAAATATCATTTTTTTGGTATTAAATTGGAAATGATTACTAAAAAGTAATTGTTTCAAAAAAGTGCTTTCCAGAGCTTTTAGTTTCTAATTCCCACTTCACAGAATCATAGCACAGTACCTCCATTGGAGATAAATTCTAGTTCCGCCCTTGTGATAGACTATCACTACTTTTTAACAATGACAGACGGGCACAAATGGATTTTACTCCACTTAAAAAAAATCAAAGGTATGTTATTTTTTGTGACTATGATTTGACTGTCTCTGTCATGTAATCATTTCCCAGGTGGAAAAATAGTTTGTCTTTAAGCAAGTGCTTTAAGTGGGCATACTTACCCACATAATTTTAAATGTATTTTCAGTTGTACATATATCATTTTCTTGTTTTCATCATATGTGTATATATCTATATCTATATCTATACTACCTATAAAAAGATGAATGTAAGAAAAACTTTTGATTGACTAATATACCCTTATTTTAATTTTTAAATACACAACTACCCACCCTTTTGCATATATAGGAAATATAGCAATGTGAAAATTATAATTCTAAAAAACATACCTTAATATATTCTAAAATACATACCTTAATATATAAAACACAAATAGGAATTCAAAGGAAACTCTAAATCAAGTACTCCATTTAATACTATATATATAATCCTAAAACACGTTGACTTCGTATCTCCCTCTTCCTCTCATTCTCTAGCAAATGAGAATGGCCTGTTAGAGGCACACCTACTTCCCAGCGCAGTCACAAACCAAATATCCACATCATGGAGACAATATCGGATTTCAAGGGGCTGTTGCGTGAGTGTTTTATACTTTTATTATGTATTTCTTGAAATTTGGTGAGAATTCATATAATGCTGAATTTGTTTGTCGTTGGGGGTGGTTGTTTTCGAGGATTTTGGGTAGACTAAGAAAACCCTTGAATGTGTTTTGATTGTAACATGAAAATTGTTGGAATGGGTCATATATGTATATGATAATTATAATTATTATTTTGCTTGAATTTGGTTGTTGATGGGAAGGGAGGGGGAAAAGAAAAAGGAAAAAAATAAACAAAGAAATGAGGAAAAAAATAAAATGAAAATCTCGATCTCCACTCTCTTTTCAATCTCTAAGTGAACAAAAAAAAATGTAGATGATGATACCATATAAAAATAAAATTGAGAATTTTTTTTAAGAAAAAGTAAGAAAAACTATATTATGAGGGATCAATTTCACTTATTAAAAAAATAAATTAGATAATATTTAAAAGCATCAAAAATATAAAATATAGAAAATAAAAATAAAATAATTATGTTTGCTACTTCCCTTTGGAATGCACATCTCAAATTGAAGTAGCAAATTGCCACAGCCCACATAAGGTAGCAAAAGACAGATTTGTCAATTTTTTTTTTTTTTTTTTTTTTTTGCTACCTCCCTCAAAGATGCTCTTGTATCACATATTAAATTATATTATATCTATACTACCTATAAAAGTTTATATTTTAGAAACACTTTTGATTGACCATTACATCCTTATTTTAAATTTTAAATTTTAAATATTTATTTGCCTCCCATATTTAACCAATTAAGAATGTTTATTTTCTAGCAAAAAAGAAGGAAAAAAGATAATACAATTTATGTTCACTTCATAAATTCTATATAGCCTCCACTACTATGCATGTGTTCTAGCTAACTTTTTATTCTTACCATAACTCTTAACAATTGAAAGAATTTTGACCTATTGTGTTGAGCGTTTATTCTAATAAGTTAAATTAACACAAAAGCAACAAATAATTAGATTTTCATTTTCAATATATATATATAGAATTTATAAATTTTTTTATTTAAATAATATTCATGTGCAACGCACGTGTACCCATATCTAGTATATATATATTAATATTCAACATTTGATGGGTCTTTTTTGTTCAAGGCTTCAAGCATGCATTCTTAGGAAACTTGGGGTGAAAAAAAAAGCTTTAATGGTTAAAAGACCTATAAATTTTCTTAAGTAAATGTAAAAAGAAAATTAATATTCAACATTTCATGGGACTTATTGAATAAAAGGGCATAAATTGAAAGAATTTTAGCCATCTTCACCAATGTGCATATGGTTGCAGTTAAACACACTAAAATGCTGCAAAATGGTTATTTTGTTTTTTTTTCCCCTCACATTTATCTCTCAATCCCTCTCTTGGATTCACCTACAATACATCTCATCCCTCGTAAGAGTGGGAGTTATGAGAGACGGTCGTAGTGGTAGTCCATATAGTATTTTTCTTAGTTTTTTTATAGATTTTTATTTTTAGAAAATTGCGATTAGATCTCCCGTGAAAAAGAATTTGCGTATGTGTTCTAAGGGGTTGTTTGGCAAATTTGAAAACCTGGCCAACTAAGGATAAGTTTGGCCAGTTTTGATTTCACACTGTTTGATAAATCTCTTTTTCCTACTAATCAGTTCAGCTTTGTCTTGAAAATATGGTATAAACATAGTTTTTTTCAAACCAATTGTAACTTGGTTTATTTAAAAACCAGATAACAGTTATGGACTAGTCCTAATCTGATCCAAAGTTTCCCAAACAGGCCCTAGGTGTTTAGTTTTTTTTGAGTCCATTTGGCGTGACATTTGCCCAAATGATGGTTATACCACACGTAGGTCCTCAAGGACCACAACCAATATAAAGAAATATTTAGGCGTGGAAGTAGGTTTTGTACGAATCAGAAATAAGAGATCATTCACATCGAATTGATTTGATAAAGCAAGAATCTAAGAAAACAATGACTAAAAAAACATCATCCAACATAAATCATGACAAGAGAACACAATCATTTAAGAAGATAAAAGATTAGGTTATTAATTAAAAAGAAAATGAAATTAGAAAATACTCCTTACAAATAACTTTTTTTTTTTTGGGTGCTCAACATGGATATCTTTATCCCTTTGCAACGAGTTTAATCCTACATGCTTGTATAGTCATTCCGTTTTACACACATTGAGTAATTGCTGAGTCCTCCTAGACCTTAAAGAGTAGAACCAAGTAGGCCATTGTGCTATTATATTGAATACAAACTGTATGTTTTTTAATGTACTTATCTATGCTTGGCTTATCACTTAAACTAACCCTTGGGATTTCTATAAATAAATTTAAAAAAAAAAAAAAAACTTTAAATCTTATATAAAGGAAAAAATTGTTGCAATTAAATAATCCACAAAGGGATCTTATTTTTTCAGATGTGCCAAAACTGAAAAGTGATGAAGTCAACCTATTTAATTGCCCAAATTGGCTATGAGGCTACTACTAGGTCTCATTTTTGTCATCAACAGCTTGCCACAAAGCTGTCCTCCATTGTTCCTTACCACACTTGTTGCAAAAAATTCGGTTTTCACCCTTAATTTTTGGAACCTTATTCCTTAATCTTGGGATAATGAATCTGTAATTTATTGTAATAAATCGTAAATCGTATATAATCCATGCAAAATGAGCCGATTAATCTCCCGTGTCTACCAATTTTACAAAACTAACTAGTTTTTGCTTGTGGGATGCATGAGCAATGTTCGTTTTCATTTAATTTAATTTAATTTTTTTCATTTTTCATTTTCATTTTTGTTTTTAAATTTGAACCCTTTAAGGATGAGGAGGGGAGAAAGAAATATGCGTGATTATGTTGGTGGGAATTATTAAAATATATATATAGAGATTGAAGAAAGTGGGCACATTCTAACACGCATGGGGTATCATTGCCCTGATTTTGGGCTTAGAACTACTGTTGAAGTCGTTGTGACTTTTGACTATTTGGTCATGTGAAATTTGAGGGTGTTGTTGTTGCTATGGGCCTACAAGTCATATGAGTTCTATCCTTAACCTGCAAGGAATTGAATGATGGAATTGGGGAAAACAAAGTACCCTATTCGGTGAAATCTCTACTACTAAGAATTGCAATTATTCTTGGTTATTAATATAATTTTTATTTTTTTTATTTTTTATTTGAATGACCAAACAAACCCTTAATAGATACAAGCATCAATCAAAAGAACACAGTGAAAAAATCGGGAGATTATTTCGTGCATATGATCAATTTATAACTTGCCCTTTAGGCACAAATATATGAAATGAGAAGATATCTACTAGGTAGTATAAGCACTTTTTGATGGGTCAAAAAGTGCTTATACTACCTGGAAGCCCCGTCCCAAGGCTGGGTCAAGCTCAATTTTGATGTAGCTATCAAAAGCACTTTTTCTACCCTTAGTGCCATTGTGAGAGACCATACAGGGATGATCACCTTTGCGTGGACTACCAAAGATGGCCCTTTAGAGCCAATGGTTGTTGAGGCTAAAGCAGCCTGCCTTGCATTGTCTAGTGCTTGGTCTGTTGAGCAAAGGTGCATTATTGTTGAAGGAGATGCTGCTGTTGTTTTAGACCCCCTTTCTAATGGGGAGTTGACCTCTCTTTGGGCGATTGGCCCCTCTATTGCTGATGCTAGAGCCTTGCTTTGTAATTTTACTTTTTCGGTTGTTCACTCTGTTCCTCGTAGGGCCAATCAGGCTACTCATGACTTGGCCCAATGGGCAGCTTGTTGTAATTGATTTGGTCCTATTCCAATCTCTAATCTTCCTCGTTCTGTATTTGTGGAAGATAAAAAGATTAGAGATAGCCCATTTTTTGCTACTTAGTATATCCTACTTGTTTATAAAAAAAAAAAATACTAGGTCAATAGTATGGGTTGCCAACAGAGCAGAGCCAGCTCCACCTCTAGGCTAAGGGGATTTTTCATTTTCTTCCTAAGAACCTATTGGCTACGTTGCCTATTGGAGTGTAGACCCCCAACAAAGGAAAGGAGGCCGGGCCCCATTTAGCTTTTAAAAGGCACCTTGGTGACAGGTCCTCAAAATAATACTATTAAAAAAAAAATTAAGGCGATAGTATACAAGGCACTTTTCATACACCATCTTTGCCACACCCTACCCATAACCCACTTCAATAAGAAAAAGAACTATTAAATAAATTAAGAGAATGTTGTTTTATACATATAATATTATATAAAATGCTATGTTTTAACACTACACATAAGATGTTGTATATTGTATTTCCTTAAAAAAAAATATGTATCTGAATATGAAAAACATTTGAAAAGAGGAGAAAGAAATAGATAAATTAATTCAATCTCAACGAGACTCGTGCAATCATTTCTACAAAGCAGCGTTTGATGTCTTTCCTCTCACGCCAATGAGACGTACTAACGGTATATCAATTCAAGAAATGATTCATTGCCCACTCTAGAGTTCGGACTTCTAGGTCTATGGCCTACCAATTGAAAGCAGTGTCTGAAAAAAATTCGCCCATTCTTAACGGTGAAATAACAAAGATTGCTTGTGGGACCTAGTCTTTGTTTACTTCTTAGTTTCTTCCATATTTGTAGCTCTAGCTCGTTGTTCCTTTTTATCGGTCTCTTTTCCTTTTTTTTTTTTTTTTTTTTTTTGGATGTTTCAAAAAAAGTCAAATATTATTTTTATTTGCTTTTGTATAGTACCATTTCCCATTACTATTTTATCTTTTTCCAATGTGTTGTAAACTTAAAAGAAAATATTAGAATATTAAAATGTATATTTTAATGTGAAAATATTTAATAAAGTTTTTTAAAAAACATGTCTATTTCAAAAAGAACGATCAATTAGGAATGGAGGGAATACTTCTCTACCTATCCTATTAATTAAGTAAAATCTTTAATTGAACAATCCCAATACTACCATTAAGCTTTGTCCCTTGCATAGTGATTAGTACGTGGCTAACCTTAAGCTTGGCCAAAACAAGAAAAATAAAATAAAATGAAAATGCTACTTGCCTCAAATTATCTTTTTCAAATTCAATATATATCTCAAATGATGGAACAATTGAAATTTGAATTTAAATAATTAACCAAAAAAAGGCCGTCTATTGCCACCCCTCAAATTCAACATCCAAAGTATTTAACTGGTCAATTTTTTTTTTTTTGGGAGGTGTCGGCAACAAAATATTATCACTAATGTCAGAAAAAAAACACCAGCAAGACTAATTACAATAGGCTTTAGCAACAAAATATTATTATTAATGTCAGAAAAAGAAGACACTAGCAAGACTACCCACGATAGGCTTTAGCGACAGCTAAGCGACACCAGGAGATACCCACAAGCTAAAAAGGAAGCCTAGCACATGCAAACCACACAGACAACACCAAAAGCAAGGAGGATCAAGGATGGTTGAAGACTCTCGGTTCCTACACTATCGAGGTCGTCTCGGTCGATCGGTGGGTAGTGGGTTTTTAATTTTTATTTATTTTTTATTTTTTTATTTTATTCATATATGTATTACACGAGTCTTCATTGCGAAAAGTAAATACACAAGTGAAAACAATAAGAAACAGAAAAATGATTACTTCGAACTGTTGACTCCATCGGTCTTTGATGGTTCTATTAATTGCTACAGTGGCAGTTTCGTCTCCTCCTATCCTGTCTATAATTAAATCTTCGAACTCATACTATACACCGTGATTAGCAGCATAAGGACATCAATGGAAACCTATACCACACTTCTCTTCTGCTCCTCTTTATTATCCATCTCATTAATGTCCACTGCAACAGATACCATAACTACGTCTCAATCCTTAAGAGACAGCGAGACCGTAGTTTCAGCCGGGGGAAGCTTTGAGCTTGGGTTTTTCAGCCCAGGCCTTTCCACTAGAAGATACTTGGGAATTTGGTACAAGAAAATATCTACTAGCCATAGGACAGTTGTATGGGTTGCAAACAGAGAAATCCCCCTCCTCGATTCCTATGGAGTTTTAAAGGTCTCTAACGAGGGAATTCTCGTCCTTCTCAATCGTTATGAGACCATCATTTGGTCTTCCAATTCATCAAGATTGGTGATTAATCCAGTTGCAAGGCTTTTGGAAACAGGGAACCTTGTTATGAAAGACGCGAATGACGATGACCCGGAAAATTTCCTATGGCAGAGTTTTGATTATCCGTGCGACACGCTTTTGCCTACCATGAAGCTTGGGAAAAACATGGTAACGGGCCTGGACCGTTACATATCGTCTTGGAAGAGCACCGATGATCCGTCTCCAGGTGATTATACGTATCAACTTGATCCCCGTGGATATCCAGAATTTGTAGTGAGGAAGGGTTCGGTTGAGCAATTCAGGTCTGGACCATGGAACGGTCTCCGGTTCGGTGGCTACTCTCAATTGAAACCAAACCCAGTTTATAAATTTGGTTTCGTTTATAATCAGGAAGAGATCTATTACAGCTACGAGCTTCGTAATAGCTCAATTATCTCTAGATTGGTGATCAATCCGTATGGAATTTTGCAGCGGTTCACATGGGTCGGTCCAACCCAACGTTGGGTCCTTTACTTGACTTCACAGGTAGATGGCTGTGACCGTTATGCATTGTGTGGCGCGTACGGCAGCTGTGACATCGACAACTCTCCTATGTGTGGGTGTCTGAAAGGATTTGTGCCGAAATTCCCAAAAGATTGGGACATGTTGGATTGGTCACAAGGCTGTGTTAGAAAGGTTCCATTGAATTGCCAGTATGGGGATGGATTTAACAAGTACTCCGGGCTGAAATTACCTGAGACGCAACATTCTTGGTATAATGATAGCATGAATCTTGAGGAATGCAGGATTGTGTGTTTGAAGAATTGCTCTTGCACAGCTCATGCAATTTTAGATATCACAAGAGAAATAGGATGTTTACTCTGGTTTGGTAGCCTAATTGATATGAGAGAGTACAGTGAGCTCGGGCAAGATATTTACATAAGGATGCCTGCATCGGAACTAGGTATGAACTTCTTTAATTCTTCCTCTCTTCCTCTCTTTCTTTCTTTCTTTCTTTCTTTCTTTTTTCTCTGCCTGAAAAAAGCTTGTTTGAATGCATAAGGCCGGGTGCACCTTGTGCAAGATGCAATCTTACACCAGGTGACCTCCAAAACTTTACTTGTGATTGGCATTTTGTGAAACCAACCGTTAGATTAAATAACCTTCTAATGTAGGCCATGCATGCCAACAAATAAAGTTTATCTAGATTGATTGCGATTTGACCTAAACTTATATTTTTGGATCAATAACAAAGTTGGAGAAAAACCTAGTACGCCCTCTTTCAGATACAACTACAATTGACGTACTACTATTTTTTTTTCTTTTTATATCTTGTTTATTTTCCGACTTTACTGCTTTTCTGACTACTAGTTTTCTTGATTTTCATTGCCTTGTGTCAAGATCAAGGTGACAACGCGAAGATAAATGCTAATTCTAATGTGCGAAAACGAGAGCGAATCAAAATTATAGCTGTGTTGTGTACAGCAGTGCTAGTCCTGGGCCTAGCTTTGATGTTTTTTGTTTGGACGAAGAAGCAAAATAGAGCTCGTAAGTAGTTCAGTACTTGTCTTTCATGAGAAGTATGCATGTTTTACATTAAAAATAGTCTTCCTTCACTCAATCAGATTTATTGATAAAATTCTGCAACAAGAA
Source organism: Liquidambar formosana (assembly GCA_039720395.1). Lineage (NCBI taxonomy): Eukaryota > Viridiplantae > Streptophyta > Magnoliopsida > Saxifragales > Altingiaceae > Liquidambar > Liquidambar formosana. Next base: position 18,324,912 of record CM077826.1, read on the forward strand.
ACCTTGGGTTGGCTTTGCTTCGGTCAAGATACATGGCTAACACGTACAAAAGTATTTCTCTCCATTCATTTTCATCCACTTCAATGTCTACGTTGCAGGAAAAGTAGGACGCAATAAAAAGAGAGGTTATCCCACTGGGACCGAGAAGGAAGATCTGGAGTTACCATCGTTTGACATGGCTACATTAGCTACTGCAACCAATAACTTTTCAATCAACAATAAACTTGGAGAAGGTGGTTTTGGACCTGTTTACAAGGTAAACACTTTGCTTAACTATAGTTCAATGTTACCCGGTTCGAATGGTGCCAGCTCAAGGCACCATGTAGTTTTCTATCGATCATTGCTTCACACTTCAAAATTCCAACAAAGGACACAGAAGTATTTATATCTATATCTATATCTATACCTATAAAAGTCTGTGTCTTAGAAAAACTTTTGATTGACAATATTACCCTCATTTTAAATTATATATACACATTTACCCTTATTAATTTAGAACCAAAGTTTATCGTTTATCTCTTTATGTTTCTGGCACACGCTACTACAATAGGATTCCATTGTCTATTGGATTCATGGCCGGAGTATGGTTCTTGATGAACACGTGATAATGAAGTAGGGTTGGATAACAATACTAACACACTCGGATGACGGAACCCATCCCTAAGAGCATGTGCCTAAACACACGATTGGTCTCAATTGGGTAGTTAGTCTTTCTTTAGAATAAAACCTGGATACCTCCCCCCCCCCCCCCCCCCCCCCCCCCCCCCCCAAAAAAAAAAGGTTACGTTTTATCAAAAGTTTTAATGAAGACGTTGACATAATCTCATTGTTGTTGAATAGATGACAATTATTATTGTAGTAAAGTTTGTATAGGAGACATCTATACTCCTGTAGTTAACTTATATAGAAAATATTTCTCTTTATATTTTATTAGAGTTTTATGCAGGTGCATTCTTTAGCTTTTTCATTGTGAATAGATGTTTCTCCATCAAAACTTTAAAGGAAATAGCAAAATTTATTGGTTTTCAATCGTTAGAGGTTAGAATTTGGTAAGCTTAAATTCATTGTTTTTCTCCATAACATTTATTATGATCATTTCATGATCATGATATACTTACCAAATTCATCAATGGTGCTTTGATTTGTGCAAATAGCTTACTTATTTTATTTTATTTATTGTGTTACTATATATTATTGGGAATTATTATATTTTGAATTTATTTGTGACTAACTTAAAAATTTTCAAATTAGTTATTCTACTCACTATAAGTTTCATTAGAAGTAAAAATCTAACCAAGCCAATATTAATATATAATTCTTTAAAAAATTATTCTTTCATTTATATTTTATATTATTGAAAAATAACCACGTGCAACGCACGTATGCCTACATCTAGTTATTCTAAATTTTTGGAAATTTTTATCAGCACTTAACAAACGTTCTAAAATAAAGTTGTTATTGCAATAAAAATAAAAACTGCGGAGTAAATATGATATAAGAAATGAAGTTATACACGTTGCCACACTTGAACAAATTTCCCATTTGTAGATGTAGTTGTAACTAATTAAAAATGTGGCTGACATTTTACAATAGTATGCAGAATTAAAATAAAATAAAATAAAATAAAAAAATTGGGGTTTTGCAAAAGAACATGAAAGTTTAGCCATATATATAATTATAGGTGAAAATTTTCAGGGTGTCTTAGAAGACGGGCAAGAAATAGCTGTGAAGAGGCTTTCAAAGAATTCTAGACAAGGACTCAGTGAGTTCAAAAATGAAGTTATTCATATTGCAAAACTTCAGCACCGAAATCTAGTGAAACTTTTGGGATGTTGCATTCAAGTAGATGAAAAGATGTTGATCTATGAATTTATGCCTAACAAAAGCTTGGACTACTTTATTTTTGGTATGAATCTCTTTCTGAAGACTTGCATATTTAGTTCAAGTAGTCTAGATACACAATCTTGTAATTTTCTCACTATACAGGTTCCAAAGCACTCTCTCTTTATGAGTGTGATGTTTTGACCAAAGACCTTAATTGGGGGAAATTTTAGGCAAGAAGATTTTGTAGTATCACGTACGTGAATCAAGGAAAAGGGGCACATCCCTCATGTGCTAGCCATTACCTTTTCTTGTCCAATTTAACAGGGGTCGCGGGGTAGCTTTTATTTTATTATAACTTCTTCGATTCTATTAAATACGGAGTATGGACTGGTGGGATCATATTCCTAATATATATTTAACAATTTAAATGCCTTTCGAATGAAATTACTTTGGGCAAAAAATTAATTTGGCAGATCACACACGGAGCATTCTACTGAATTGGTCTAAGCGTTTTCACATTATCAATGGAGTTGCTCAAGGACTTCTTTACCTTCATCGAGATTCTAGATTGAGGATAATTCATAGAGATCTCAAAGCAAGCAATATCTTACTAGACAATGAGATGAACCCGAAAATATCTGACTTTGGCTTGGCTAGAAGTTTTGGTGGAAATGAAAGTGCGGTGAACACGAATAAAGTGGTTGGAACATAGTAGGTACCTCTATGATGCAGTTTTAATTGTCTCTATCTAATAGCTTTTCAATGTACGTGTTTATTTATTTATTAGTTTTTTGCAGTGGTTATATGTCCCCTGAGTATGCAATTGATGGGATGTACTCCATAAAATCCGATGTGTTTAGTTTTGGTGTTTTATTGCTAGAGATAGTTAGTGGAAAGAGAAATAGAGGTTTTCATCATTCAGACCACCACCTTAATCTTATTGGACATGTAAGTACTAATTTTGACTAATATTTGCTTATTTCTCTTAATTAAACTTACTATAGGTACGTAACATGGTTTAATTTCAAATTGTTTAGGCCTGGAGACTCCATATAGAGGGTAGATCATTGGAACTAGTAGATGCATCAATGGGAAACTCATACGATCTCTCAGAATTGTTGCGATCAATTCATGTGGGTCTATTATGTGTGCAACGAAGTCCAGAAGTTAGGCCCAACATGTCATCAGTGGTTCTGATGTTGGGTAGTGAAGGATCATTGCCTCAACCTAAACAACCTGGATTTTTCACCGAAAGGAATCTAGTTGAAGCAGATTCTTCAACAAGCAAGCGTGAACAAAGTTCAATGAATGAGATCACCATCACATTATTAGAGGGTCGATAAAAGGCATCTGGTATTGAAATGTGTTTTTGTGTGTAAAGCCAAAATAAGTTGCTTCTGGAAGGATTGTTATTGGGATGGATATATCCATCTCAATGTATTAAGAACCTTCTTGTTTTGACCTTGAGATGGATATGTCCGTCTCAGATATATTTTATAAAAAAAAATTAACTCATTGGGACGGATATATCTGTCCCAAAGGATTTATTTCTTTAATTTTTTAATTTTTTAATTTTTTTTTAGATTGAAAATTGGGTAAATAAATTGGATTTGGGTTTTAACCTTTGGGACGCATATAACTGTCTAAAAAATTACAAAATCTATATTAATTAGGACTCATACCATATCCGTCCCAAATTAAGGGTGCCAATTGGGGTCTTTTGTTGTAGTGAATCATCCATCATGTGATAGTACAGGAGGAGTGATTTGTGCCATTTTGGAGAGTACTAGATACAGCACACGTGCGTTGTACGTGAATATTTTTAAATAATATTAGTTATACAAAATAATAAATACATAAAGATTTTATATTTTTTCATAAAAGATAAAGTTTAAAATTCAAAAGTACATTTTTTTTTAAATCAAAATTGTCAACAAAAGATTATAAACTCTTTAGATATGCATTTAGATTTTTTTTTTTCATAAAACAAAATATTTAAAGAGTTTATATTCATGCAACTTGATAGTTGCTCTAGGAAAAAGAATTTGAGTAAGAATCTAACTTTAATTTGTTAAGAGTTTGAGTTAAAATCTAACTTTCATTTGTTACCAAATGATAAGAATGTTTACTATGTGTTTTAATTAAAGGAAGGGCAGATATGAATTTTTTTAAAAAAATAAGGGTATATTGGTCTTTCAAAAGTTTTTTTTTAGATTCAGCCTTTATAGGTAGTATAGATATAGATATGGCCATTGCAAATTCTAATTTTCAAGGGGGATTTGGCCATTAGTCCATCAAATAATACTTATTTGACAATTAGTCAAGCTACTTTTCTTTTAACTCAAATAGTCCATTTGACCAGTTCCTGACAAAAATACCCTTTATCTCTATTTCTCTCTCTCTCCCCCCCCCCTCCCTCTACCCATTCCTTCGATCTATGAAACTACCATCAGCCTACCATTGCTGGTCTTCTCTGGTGGCAATCTTCTTTTCCGGCGACAACCTACTCCTCTCTCCCTTACGTGCGATTCGCCGATTTTCTCAGTTGCTACCTTGGGATTACATCCACAATGGTGAGAGTTTGAATGGTTTGTGCCCTAGTTTTATTTCTTCAACGTGCTTTCAGATCGTTATCAGACACCTCAGGAGGTGATGGCGCCAAAATAGCCAATACTGCCTCTTTGTGGGGTTAAATAGAGGTCATATTGTGACCAAAAAAGAATTGGTTCTATGCCCTTCTGATCGAAAAGGAAAAAGCAAAAAAAGAGTCCACTTTGTGAGAATTACTGGTTTTGCACCATGTGAGCTAGAAGAGGATCACGAAGGTTCTTAAAGTTGGAAAAGACAAGTGTGCACTGAAAGTAACAGAAAGAAAGCTTGGCACTCATAAGAGGAATGGTCGCTGATGACTAACAACAATAGGAAGAAATTTTTTTCTCTCAAACAAAACCACCATTCTATCCCTCTCTCAAGTCATCGGCCATAACCCCGCCAAACCCCATTGTTGCTCACACCCGCACATCTTAGTTCCCCAATCAATCATTGCCGCCGCTCCCCGTTGACCATCACCTTCTCCATCGCTCACACCCATATATCCCAATTCTCCATCACAGCATCAAACCCACCATAGTACCACCTAGTCACTCCACCACCTAACCCCCTTCCTTATTTGACCAAGACCCCATTTTCATCACAAAAAAAAAAATAAAAAAAAAAAATAAAAAGTTACTCTTCCCTTTCTGTACATATCCCCCATTATCTCATCCCTCTCTGTACACTCTCTCTCTCCGCAATAAATATACACTATCTCAGTACACTTTACAAAAGAGATATTTCATTTTTGTTTTTCTTTTTGAGTGATTACAATTTAACAAAGTAGTAAAATTTTACTACTTCAATGTAAAATTTATTTTGTAAAGTAGTAAAATTTTACTACTTCACTGTAAAATTTACTACAATTTTACTACTTCGTAAAGTAGTAAAATTTTACTACTTCACTATAAAATTTATTACTTTGTCAAGTAGTAAAATTTTGCAATTTTAATTTTTTTCATAATTACCTAATCAATTTAAATCTTTTTTCGAAGATGTCGATGAGTAGGTTGCAAAAATATAATTTTTTTAAAAAACAGATATGTATATTGTAAGTTATAAGTTTTTAAAAATTATAATAATATAAAGCTAAGTTAGTTACATAAGGTGCTCTTAATAACAAAAAAGGAAGTGCCCTTAGTAATAATAAGGACAAACCAGGGATTTTTAAAAAATGTGTGATTAATTGATAAATAAGTTTTAGTTTCATTGACTAATTGACTTACAAAAACTCTTACTTGACCAATTGCCAATATTTTACCAAAAAATGAACTATTTGCCAATTTCCCCAATTTTGAAAGAAAGTCGTTTTGGGTCACGGATCATTTCCCTTTTGCATTAAGATGATTATACCTGCTCCAAAAGGATTTTGTGAAGAAAGTCTAAAAGAATCTTTGACGTTCATGTATTTTAGAAGCTTTAACTTAGTAAGACCATTTTCCTTTCTCCAAGCCAACCATATTAATTAAAAACGATTTTTTTGGGGGGAGAAAAAAAGGGTCTTAAAACAACACTGTTCCTCATGCATTTGAGTTGGTTATGGGAAGGCTCAAATGGGAAACAGAGGGGAGAAAATTCCAAGAGCAGCTGGAAATGAGTGAATGAGTTGGCAATGGTATGCTGTGGTGGATTGGTGGAGTCAGGCTGTTGCTTTCAAACTTTAACTTTCAAAGGAGTAGCTTGGAAATGAGGTTGTTGGGTGGTTCTCTACTTTAAAGCTTTTACACTTTGGGAAAAAACAACGAAACCTCATCTCTTTTTACGATCGTTGCTGTAAAATACCCAATTATTATAGATAAAAGATTTGTTTAATGGAAAAGCTTGGCTGCGAGATAGGGTGTTGTTAGTCGTTACTCATTGGATATGATTTGGTACTTTCCTAACAATATATGTTCTGATCTCATTTTTTGTGAAATATGTTGCCTTTTAATAACCAAAAACCGAATTCAAGGATGGATGAGTAGTTCTTGGAGCTTATGCATCAACAATTAGAAGGTCCTCAATTCAACTACTCGCTCTCTTTTAGGACATTCATTGCTTGAGTTTATTGTGAATGCTAAGCTAATCGATGCAGAATGGATAATCATCTTACTTGTGTCAAGAGAATCGGTTGAGTCAAGGGTTTGGATATACTAAATGAATTGGCATATGAAAAAAAGGGAAATGCTTTTGGATCTCCCTTAACAGTCACCCCAAAAAACCCCTATGATGTGATGTGAAAATAGATTGAAACTAATGCTATTAGGCCCCACTTCACTTCTATTTTCACATCATGTCATACGGGTTTTTTTAGGAGCTATTAAGGAGGTCCAATAACATTACCAAGGAAAAAAATGCCTATCACCCTAGAAAATCCCTCCTTTTTCTAGGGGAATCTTCCAAGGAAAAAAAAGTCCTGGAGGCCTTCCGGTAGGATTAGTTTGGGGTGAAAGGATTCTATTGTATGGGGATATGGTGTTGAGACTTATGATGGATTGTTTGACTTGTACCCAAAAACAAGAAAAAAAAAAAATAAAGAAAAAGGGAAATAGAAGTCCCTACTAACTGACGAGTCAAGAGCATGTTTGAAATTTGGATTGAAATCTAGAAATACTTGCCCTTAGATATGCAAACTCATGCATAATCTGGTTGGTTTTGTTGACAGTAGTCACTTCAAATTGAAATTAAAGAGAGAGATAATGACCCTAGTGTTGTGATGGGAGGTTAAGATAATCCATTTGCAGTGTGTATAGCAGTTTTCTTCGCATCATGCCATACGATAAGAAGTCCAGGTCGAACACCAAGGAATTGCTTGGTAGTTTTATCCTTTGGAGATTGAAGAATTTTGATTCCTATCATGGTCGATGGCTGCGTGGTTCCAAGCTCCTAACAAAGTTGAGCTAGCTTTCAATGCTAGTTGAGCTAAGAAAGAGTGGTCTCTGGTGTCAAAATTAAACTAGTCAGGCCCAAAATCCATTGCCAACTGGGCTAATAAAGAACCTAAAGCCATTAAGATAGGCCCAAAAATCCATACCAAAGTGGGCTAATTATGGACCTTAAGTCAGTCAATGCGCCCTATGCAAGGCCCATGAATACAGTTTGCTTCCCTGATGTGTTTCAGACTCCCATCCATAGCAAAGTGGGTAGCTTCAAGAGCTTCAACAATAGTCGAATTTAGACCTCTGCTTTCTAAGGTGGGATCCTTTGCTAAATTAACTACCCTTTTCGTATGTACGTATGTGTATGGACGGTTAAATTTGTTGGTGATTTCGTATCGGCTTGTGTAATTTATTAACTATTTAATACTTCTTGGGCATCTGATGCAGCTATCAATTTCAGGGTGCAGCCCTGAAATGATTGAACAATGTGGTTGGGCTTTATATCCTAGAGATTATTTCCACGAATCCATTTACATAATTACATAAGTGGAAAAGGATTGTACTAGCATGACAGACTATCATTTCTAAAAACAATGATAGCCAACTCAAATGGATTTTAATCCATTTAAAAAAAATTAAAGGTATGTTATTTTTTGTGGCCATGATTTGACTAATTGTGTCTTTGCCATGCAACCATTTCCCCTGTGGAAAAATACTTACCCACATAATTTTAAATGTATTTTCAGTTGTACATATATGATTTTCTTGTTTTCATCATACATGTGTTTGTTTTTCACTAGATTCATTTTTATTAATTTCTTCGTTGGGTGAATTTTTTGTGAATGTCTCAACAAGTTATCCTCCAAATCAAGGCTATGTCTAAAGACCAGACTTTACCAGAAGGAAGTCAGCTAACAATTCCCCCAGAAAAATAATAAGCTTATCCTAAATTTTGGCCTTCCACATAGCTTTCAGGATACTTAAGAAAGGGGAGTCTACTGATTCCTTAAAGTAACCTGATTTAATGGAGAAATTCAACATTCCATGCAGGAATTCAGGACAAAACATCAAAGCTAGCCTGGAATATGAGGCAATTCAACTTGAAATATAGCATTGGCAGATTATTCATCAACCAACTGAATTATTTTAGCTTCATCCCCACCGGGCAGAGAGAGGATTTATAACATCAGCCACCACATATATTAATACCAATATCCTCTTCTGTGATGAAATTTGGGTGGAAACCTTCTAATTTAGGCACCGACTTGATGCTAATCTTATAATTAAGAAACATCAGTCCAATAGTATCAAGTTCACCCATGTGATCGAGAATATTCGTCGAGTGGTCAAACCTTGGGTGTGCTCCTCAAAGATCATCGTTTCGACTCCTCATCTTGCAGCTATCACTGCTTATGGTATGAGACTTTTCACACAGGCTATCAAGGAATTAGTTTAGGCTCAAACCTTAGTGGGAGTAAAGCATGGAACACCCCTAATGGTTAATATATAATAATTTTGTGGAACTCTATAAACATACTCCTTTAACAGAATATGATTTGGAAGACCTGTAGTGGTAATCAGAAAGCTTTTTGCATCAAACAAGGTCTCTAGGCTTAGTGGTCTGAGCTTTCCGCTTGTTGGAAAGATGGCATTGTAGGTATTGTGCAGAGTCAAATTCATTATATGCCAATTTTCAGATTTTGTTTACAAGAAAAACAAATCACTGTAAAAGAAAAATTCATAATGCCTTGTGTACTGTTTAGACATGGCGCACAAATCTCTGGCAATTGCAAAGCGCTACTACATGGATGACACAATAGTTTATTTGTTTATTTGTTTGTTTTTTTTCGATTAATTATTCAATTGGCTCAATGTATAACGATTTGGAGATTGTTAGATAAAACTGGAATGATACAAAGAAGATTGATCAATTCACATGTATGCCATTACTAAGCCAACATACATACAATACAAAATTGTCCCAAATGTACAATCCTCCTTGGACATATAAGGTTTAGATCTTCTTGAAACACTTTCAAAAATCATGGGGGAATTGTAGATGGATCGGGCTAGTGGAAAATAATTACAGTAGTATTCATTCTTTTTTTTTTCCCTTTAGAGAAAGAATAAAAGCATCAAAGAGACTCTGACATCCTAACTAGGTTGGTAACCCAGATCTCCTAATCATGTGCTCACTACTCAAAGTATTATTACATGAAAGAAAATAGAGTACAATATGAGAAATGAGTAAAAAAAAGAAACAACAAAGAGAAACTAGTCTTGATGGCTTATAACTGCCAAAATCCAGCTCACAAAAGAAACAAAATTAACTAAGAAAGACGAAACCCATATCTAGGCAAACTCAAAATATCATGACAAATAGCAGCTTGAAACTCTGAGGGAACAGTCCACCACCAACGAAAGTGTCCAACAGAGATTATTCATTCTTAGTCAAGTTAGTAATCATTTACTACCAAGTTAGTAGAAATTTCTACTCAACTGTAATTAGTTTTCCGTAGCCTGACCAATCCAAAGTTCCCCCAATCATTTAATCATACGTACCAATCTCGCCGATCCATCAACCGCTACAATTCCATGAAAAAGATCCGATCCGGGTGCACTCTAATTAAGGAAAAAAACAAAGGAGAAATTTTTTATCAGTATGGACCTGTTTCTTCCAACAACCAAAAGAACTTAATGAATGGAGAAGAAGGAAGTTTATGTGAAGCTCTACCAGAGACACCTGAGCACGTTGATGAGGAAATGGAACAGATAGTTTTCTCGATCGAGAAAATCGGTTCGAATGTGTCGCTCCAGGTTGAGGTTTCGAGGGAGGAGATCGCTGTAATACAATAAGGTCGTCACAGCTTCCGTCGGTCGGTGCACTAGTACCGTCACCAGCCTCACTACTGACCGGAACATCAATGGCATAAGAGACTGCAACATAAATATGAAACAAACAAAAAACATCAACAACACGAGCAATGCAAATTTAAAACACACAAAACCCATTCACAAGTAATCAAGAATTAATATTTTAATTTTGTAATATAATATTTGAGAGAGAGAGAGAGAGAGAGAGAGAGAGAGAGAGAGAGAGACCATGATTTGGGTGAAGAAGATGGAATCATGCTGAGGGTGGCATGAACCTTGGCAAGGGAGACAAAGGGAGAGAAACAAAAGAAGGGGGTGGTTTTTTTCTTTAGGTGGCTGTGGTGGGGGTGGTTTGGCTGTAGGGTGCAGATGCCCAACTGCCAATCTTCAGCTGAAGTTCACACCTACCAGTCTTTTATGTGTTGATCGCAAACTGTAAAAATAGCAAAAGGGGTGACTGAGAAATGAGGGCAAGCTATTGGGCCTATTGGGCCGATCAACACCACCTTGAATAGTCACACAACTAGCAACAAATGGCATGGGCCTCGAGGTCAAATCCGGCTTCTGTCTTGGAGAGAGCACTGCAGGTTTGGTGCACATCTAAGCTGTTCACTATGTAGGTCTCACCAATTATGGAGTAATTATTTCTTTTCAATTTTGGAAAAAATTGTTATTTGGAGTGCAAATGTCAAGATAAGCTGACAAATATAATTTCTCAAGATAAGAATATCAAATAAACTAAATGAGACTCGTCTGATAAGTTGCAATACTTTAGCAAGATTGATAACTCCAAAGCATGGAGATAAAATCTAGAAAGACTGTTGGCCGGCAATGGAAAGGGTGTCCTGTTGTCCTTTTGCTTTAGCAGTCTAGACCATCTACAGAGGATTTACATTGTAACTTACAATTTGTAAGGGCTCGTTTGTCTGGCCTAAATCGAGACAAGAGGAATGGAATGAGAATTTAATAGTGAGCTATTGCAAGGAAAGAGAAGAAAGGAGAAGAGAGTAGAGGAAGGGTGGAATTATAGACTTTTGAGAGCTTCAATCCCTTTACCACCCCGGACCATAGTAATGAGATTAAAGCTCTAAAGAGACTTATGATTCCACCTCGATCTCATATACTTGATTCTCCTTTCCTCTCTCTTATCGCAGTGACTCACCATTCAAATCTTATTTCATTCCATTTGTCCCGATTTTGACCAAACAAACAAGCCCTAAGAGATTTAAACCCAATGTTCCTCAAAATTGTCCCCCTAGGTTGCTTAATGATGTTCATCGTCCAGCCCCACAGATAGAATTTAACGCAAAGTTTGTACTGACTAAATGTTTTCTAGTGCCGTGCAGAATTTTATCATATTATACTATTAATTCTTTCTTTCCTGTTCTAATTTTCCGTTGACAATTGCCTCAATGCCAACAAAACTATCGTCTCCTCATGTTTAAGATTCTGTAAGAGAAAATAAAAGTTGCTTGCAGCACTCTCTACTCTCTAGGGTGCAACTTGGTCCAGGCAAGAGGAAATCTGGACCAGACCGAATTAATTCAGTGCTTAAAAAATTGAACCAAAATCGGATCGGAAATTGTATTGGACCGCACTGGAAAAAACGGTCCGGCACTCAGTTCAGTTCTGAGTTTTCTTTTTTTTTTTTTTTGTAGAAGATAATGACTTTAGTGAATAAGTATTCTTATTTATTCAATAATACTTATATATGGAGTATAATATATTAATATAAACATATAATTATATATATATTTTTAAATTTAATTTAATTTATTTTTCAGAATTTAGGAATTCGGTCCGGACGGTTCTGAAACCTCCTAAACTATGGACCAGACTGAATTCAATGGTTCTCAGAAATTGTGGCTCGACAACTGAACCAGTTACAGTTTGGTCTGGACCAGACCGAATTGCTTAGAACGGTCGATTCAATCCGACTATCGGGTCTCCCCGAACCAACTTGCATTCCTTCTGATGTCTTACGAGTTACCGAAGCGCCTTTGCTAGTGTGATCTTCTCATCTTCTTCAGCAGCTGGTGCACAAAGCAGTGCCATGCAGCAGGCACCATCACACAAGGCCATCAGCCCAACAATTCGCAATCTTTGGTCTCTTCAGGCAGCATATTCACATTTGGACACTTCAAACCTCACCCATTGTCAGTGACCCATTACTTAGGAGTATGGTCCATCAGAGATTCCTACAGGAAGATTGTCTTAGTGTGGGTACTCCATGGAAATAACCCCAGCAATGACTCTTCTAGACTTTTTTTGATCGACAAGGATGGTACATTTAAAATAGCGTATGGTGAAGGTGAGCTTCTTGTGTTAACCTCTCATTTTCAAAAAAATAGTAGTGTAAGTGCTACTATACTGGACTCTGGGAATTTGGTTTCAATGGATTTAAATTCCACTGAAACTGCGAGGTGGGTTTTGTGGAAAAGCTAATTCGACTATCCCTCAAACATGAATTTTCTGCCTCGCATGAAACTGGGCAAGAACCATAAGACCAGTGACAGCTATTTTCACAAGTGCAGGACTGGGCATGAGCTATTTGAGCGAAGAGATGGTTTTGTTTATGCCACTATTGGTTTACGTTTTACCCTATTTCTAGACTTGAACCGCAGTGAATGTGAAGCCAAGTGCCGGAGGCACTGTGATTGTCTTTTTTACAAAATTGCGTCCGTGAATGGGACTGGGTGCGTGTTCTATGAAGGAAAAGTGAAGTTTGTTGAAAATACTACCAGTGAAGAGTATTACTTCCTTGCTTCCAGCAACAGCAGTGGTAAGTAATGAACTTTTCTTTCTTCATTAATTTTTTTCCTTCTTGTTTGGGCTCCTTTACCTCAAGAAATTATGGGGCTGATACATCTTCAGCCCTTCAATTTCTGTCTGAAAAGGAAGGAACTGCAGACAATATGAAATGGATTGCAAAATGGTATGACAAATTGGGCCAAAGTAAAAAATTTTCTGTATGTGTCCTCTGTGCATACATGTACGCAGATACTTACACTCCACTTCGGAGAGGAATGCCCGCTCCTTGTTTGGATGCCCGCCTTGATGGTGGAAGTCAGCCTCTAAGGTTCTCTTTAGAGTGTCGATTACACTTGTACCCGTGAATATATAATTTTATTTTGTTCGACAAAAATGAAACATCATTAAGTTCAATGAAGAATTACAAAGAGAAAACACTTAGAAAGAAAACAGAGGAAAACAGAGCATCCCCATAAGCATAGTAAAGAACGACGTTGTGTTTATCTTTTCTTTCATTTTAGCCAAGCGATAAAGATAAAGCTTTTTTGGGTTTGTGTTTTAAATTCCACATTAGATAAAAATTTGTTTGCGAAGGAAAGCAAATATCAAATTAATGAACAGATTGTCACAGTCCCTGCAAGTCTATGCAACTTCCTTCAATGTATATTGGATCGCCATGCTTCTAACTAGTTGAACAGAAATAAAATGGATATGACCCATAAAGCAAATTAATTGAGGACCATTATAAGAGTTGAAAGTTAAGAAGTCCAAGTTACAAGAGATTGGTTCCTTTCATGGAAACCATTTGTACTTTCATGTGATACATTCATGACCGATCTTAGGTTTATTGGAAACTAGTTTTTAACCTGTGCGATGCACGGGTATCGTTTGTGGAAACAAAATTAACAAAAAGATAATACTAAAATTTTAACGAAATAGGATATACTTTTGCTAATACTGTGAATCATATAGAAAAAAAAATTACAGGTGAGAGAAGAAAAACGAGGTTAAATTAAATTAAAATATAATCATGGTATGAAGTAAAACTGTAAAAGGGTGCAGCTATACAAATAAACAATGGAAGGTAAACTTACAAGTGCCAACCTAGTTGGGATGTCAGATTCTCTTTGATGCATCTACTCTTTCTCAAAAAGAAAAATAAATAAATAAATAAAAATAATTATAATAATAATAAGGGAAACACATTACCGTTCTTCTCCACCAAAGAAAAACTTCCATGCAACTGTGGCCGCACTCTCATTGGCCCGTGACACCATGTGGCCCGTGTCAAAGTTGCATGGAAGTTCTTCTCTCCACACCATAGAAGACAACATCAACCCCAAAACAGAACACTCAGCCCCCAAGAAAATCCCACAAATACAAAAAAGATTATGACTAGCAGCAACCTCACAAAAAACAGCCCCCAACACAGAAGCATCCCTGGGGCTCCTCTTTACCTCCACTCACATTTCATCATGTATCCAAAAAAATTAATGAGATTGAACATGTTCATTCTCCACTATAAGGAGTCAAGTATTTTTCTGCTAATAATATGCCTTTTCTTAACAGAAGTGGAGGGCATATGCTTTGGGGCCTGAAGTGGAGTGCAATTGTCAGAATAAGCCTATAAATTAAAATAATTTCTTATTGATGTGATAGACAAATGAGACTTGTCTCATCGTATATCCTTATAGTATATGATGAGTTGCAATACTTTTGTGTTCTATATTGACAACCCCAGGACATCGAGATGCAATCTAAAAGGATTGTTTGTAATGGAAAAGGGTCTCTTGTTGTCCTTTTTCCTTCTGACACTTTAGATTCTATGTTCCTCGAAGTTGTCTCTCCAGGTTGCTTTCTAATGTTTATCTTAATGACCCATATGGGATTTAACGCTAAGTTTGTTGGTAACCAAATGTTTTCTGGTGACAGTGCCGAATTTTATCACACTATACTCTTGATTCTTTCCTTGAGTAGCATCAACAGAATGGAATTCCTTTTCGGTAACTCGAGAACAGATAAACTATTGACCCCTCGGGATTGGTTTCTTCTTTATATAATATGTTAACATGTCATTATATTACAGCAAAATTGTCTATTCTCAGGAGTTGGTTGTGGCTTTCTGCTCTCTGATGTCCTACCAGAAAGGTTGTGCTGGTGTGCTCTATCTTGTCATCTTCTTCCACAGCTGCAGGTGCACAAAACAATGCCATGCAACAGACACCATCACGCAAGGCCAGCAGCTCAGCAATTCGCAATCACTGGTCTCTGCCGGCAACATATTCGAATTAGGATTCTTCAAACCCGACCCATTGTTGATGAACCATTACTTAGGAATATGGTCCATCAAAGATTCTTACAAGAAGATGGTGTGGGTAGCCAATGGAAATAACCCCATCAATGACTCCTCTGGAGTTCTTATGATCAACGAGGATGGCACATTTCAAATAACATATGGTAAAGGAGAGCTTCTTGTATTAAGCTCTTGTCATCAAACAAATGGTAATTTAAGTGCTACTCTAATGGACTCTCGAAATTTGGTTTTGAGGGAATTGAATTCCATTGGAACTGTGAGAAGGGTTTTGTGGCAAAGCTTTGATCATCCCTCAACCATGAATTTTCTGCCTCAAACAGAACTCGGTGAGAACAGTAAAACCGGGAGTAGGATCTTTTCTTCTCACTCATTCCCTGAGTGCAGGACTGGGCAGGAGGAGCTTTTCAATCTAAGAGAAGGCTTTCTCAATACTACTACTATAACAAATTTTGGTTACCCAATTCCAATTATGGACCCCATGATTTGTCAAGCCTTGTGCTGGAACATGTGTGATTGTTCTGTTTTTAATATTGTCGACTATGAGAATGGAACTATGTGCGTACTCTGGGTAGGAGAATTTGATTTGATGGAAAATACTACTGGCAACTATTATTACGTTCTTACTTCCAACTACAGCGGTAGCAGTGGTAAGTGAACTATTCCTTTACCTCTAAGAAAATTTGTACAGTAATTTTTTTTGGTCCAAAAAATGAAGAAACTGCAGAGGACATGAAAGGGATCCAATTGCAGGGGATATGAAAATAATGGCTAAAATGCATGAAAATTGACTGACAAATCAATGTTGCAGCTCTAACTAACAGATCAGGCAATGGGTTAGGTTCAGGCTAGTTGGTTATTTTTGTCTTTTTTGAGGTAGCATGCTTTTGAATTTTGACCTACCTCCTTAAATGGCAAGGTTCTGCTCCTCGTGCTAATCAACCTGACGCTCATGGGATACCTGAAAGTAACACAATGAATAGGTGGTGGATGTGATCCTTGTTGGCAATTGCACCTGCTGTAGCCATTCTCTTAGGCTCATTTTTCCATTTTAGAACCAAATGCCTCAAAGCCTCTGAAGGAGAAGACAAGTTTAAAGTAGACTTTAAATTTTATTAAATGGATGAATTTAGTAGGAGTATTTATGTAACCAAGTATTAATTTTCATGTGAACATACGTTGCAGAAAAAATTTCAAGCAAAGAAAAAGGTGTTACTTGAGGTAGGAACTCTGATAAAACTTTCCCCCAGCTTACATAGTCCAGACAAGCTTGAAAGAGGTGAAAAAATGGGTCATAATTTGCATTCGTTTAGCTATGCCGCTATGTTGGCTGCGACTAATAACTTCTCACCAGCAAATAAGCTTGGACATGGTGGTTTTGGAGCCATTTACAAGGTAAATTTGCTAAGAATTTGTATCAAAGGACTTTGGAAATGAATATCTAACACAGAGAAATTGCTATTGTTAGGGTATATTACACAACGGACAAGAAATAGCAGTGAAAAGACCTTCAAAAAGTTCATGCCAAGGGCTACTGGAGTTCAAGAATGAGATTATGCTTATTTCCAAACTCCAACACACAAACCTTGTTAGGCTCTTGGGCTGTTGCATTCACGATGATGAAAAGATGTTAATCTATGAGTTCATGCCCAATAATAGCTCGAGTTCTTTTCTGTTTGGTTTGTAATACTTCAAATCTCATTTGTTCCTCTTTCATATCAGGGTCTAAAGTTCAACTCACTGACAAATTTTACAAATTTCATTTAGACAGATCCTGCCAAAAGGATGATATTAGATTGGAAGAAGCGCTTCGCCATCATTGAAGGGATCACTCAAGGGCTACTTTATCTTCACAAATATTCCAGATTTAGAGTGATCCATAGAGATTTGAAAGCTAGTAATATCTTACTTGACAATGAAATGAACCCCAAAATAGCGGATTTTGGAATGGCTAGGATTTTCGGGTCACGTGAATCTGAAGAAAACACAAACAGGATTGTTGGGACATAGTAAGTGAACATTATTTTTTATGTTGTTTATCCTCATTAAAAATCAAGCATATTCACGAAGTAACTATGTTTAATGTTGGCTCTAGTGGCCATATGTCTCCTGAGTATGCCATGGATGGAATTTTCTCAGTGAAGTCCGATGTTTTCAGCTTCGGTGTCATACTTCTTGAGATTATAAGCGGTAAGAAGACTACAAGTTTTTCTTGCACGGATGGCCCTCTGAACCTAGTAGTACATGTAAGTTGGATAATAGAAACAGAACCTAGCTAGCTTGGTCTAAGTTTATCATCCAGAAGCAAGTGCATGATTTTCCATTTTAGGATCAGACTACTGCTAACATTGAATATATGATTGTTTCAGGCATGGGACTTGTGGAAAGAAGGTAAGATTTTGGAGCTGGTTGATCAAACAATGAGTAACTCGCATTCAAGAAATGAATTGTTGAAATGCCTCTATGTGGGTCTCCTATGCGTACAAGAAAGTGCAATTGATAGACCTACCATGTCTGATGTTGTTTCAATGCTTACGAATGAGTCTATGGCTCTCGCATTTCCAAAACAACCTGCATTTTGTTCTGGAAGAAGCCAAATAGAGGGAGACTCCCACAAGCACAAATCAGAAATTTTTTTATTAAATGATGTATCGGTTTCTACATTAGAAGGCAGATAGAGCTAATGGATTTTTATCATTTTATTGAATATACATACTACCGGTAAAAAAGGGGAAGAAGAAAAAAAAAGTGAGTCCAGGTCTAGTGTGTGTCCAACCAGTTGTGAACAATGTAAATGTGGTTTGGTACTAAAAGGCTAAGCACTTGGGTGCAAACAGTTTTGGAAGTGTGACTGTCTCATTCTAATGACAGTGGAATCATTTTAGCCAAGTGAACAAGAAAGATAATGCTTTTAGGGGTTTTTGTTAATTCCACATGAAATAAAAATTTGTTTGCGAAGGAAAGCCAATCTGAAATTATTGAACAGATTATCACAGTCCTACCAAGTCTAATGCAACTTCCTTCAATGATATAACATCGCCATGCTTGGAACTAGTTGAACAGAAAGAAAATGGATATGACCTATGAAGCAAATTAATCGAGGACCAAACAGGAAGCACATATATATATATTGAAAATTAAGAAGTCCAAATTACAAGAAATTTGTTTTGTTCTTTTTACAGGCTCATATATATATAAAAATTGGTCTGAAGTCACTATATATATATATACTTCTTTTTTTTTCCTTCTGATAGGCAAAATAAAATTTTATTATGATTAAAAGGAACTGAAGTCACTATATTGACAAGCCTCCGCCTGAGAATGCAGCCATATATAAATAGCAATACAGTTTAGAAGGGTCATTTTGATAAACCTGAATGCTGGGAGATGCCTATCCTCATGAGATTTCCTAATTTAGTAGATTGATTATACGCGGATCCACATGGACCTGTTTTTTATTATTTATTTTTAATTTTTAAAAAAAAAATAATAGACAATACTTGACTACTTTCAGTGATGGAGGAGGAGCTCCTCCTTTCTATTTACTTTAAATATTAAAAAAAAATATATATTATGAGCAATAATTGTCAAAATAGTCCTCCTATAAAAACACTTTCTTATTAATATGATATACTGAAAGATTGAATGAGACTCATGATCTGATCGTATATCCTTACACTACATGATTAGTTGCAATACTTTTGCGTTATTGAGATACAACCCAAAAAAATTGTTGGTATTGGAAAGGGTTTCCTGTTGTTTTTGTTGGTTGACACTATAGAGGATTTACATTGTAGGAGATCAAATTCTATATTCCTCAAAGTTGTCTCTCAAGGTTGCTTTCTAATATTCATTTTAATGTGACATATGGGTCGGATTTAATGTTAAGTTTGTCAGTAACCAAATGTTTTCTGGTGGCGTGCCGGCTTCTATTAGTCTGTACTTTTAATTTTCTTAATTCCTTCCTTGCGTGTAATAGATTACAGGAATGTACGTCATCTTGAATAAGTCCAATTTTCTTTGGCAATTGCCTCAATACCAACAAAACTTTTGACCCCTCATGTTTTGTTTCTTCTTTATGTAATACAAGATTCTTCAAAGTGAACAGTAATATTGATCCAAAGCAAAACAAATCTTGAATGAGAAGCAATATTTCAAAGATGTTTGGAATAGATGGAATATTTCAAAGGTTTTTTTTTTTTTCCTGATGTGTGTGTAAAGAATATGATGGTTAACAGGTTACTCTATATCACAGCAAAATGGTAGGAGTACTATATTATCGAGAGTTGCTTACATTTCTCTGCTCTCTGATGTCCTACCACAGAGGCTTTGCTAGTGTGCTCTATCTTCTCATCTTCAATAGTTTAAGTGCTGCTCTCCTGGATTCTGGAAATTTGGTTTCGACAGATTTGAATTCCATTGGAGTTGCGAGACGGGTTTTGTGGCAAAGCTTCGATTATCCCTCGAACACAAATTTTATGCATCGAACCAAACTGGGCGGGAACCGTAAAACCAGGGATAAGGTCTTTACTCCCGAATTTCTCACTGAGTGCAGGACTGGGCAGAAGCTTTTTGAGCGAAAAGAAGGCTTTCTTGATATCGATAAATTATCTTCTTATCACTTTGCGGACTTGAACCGCAGTCCATGTGAAGCCAAGTGCTGGGTGAACTGTGATTGTCCTGTATATGATATTATCTTTGAGAATGGAACTGGGTGAAAATTCTGGGAAGGAAAATTAGATTTTGTTGAAAATACTACTGATGAATATTATTACATTCTTGCTTCCAGCAGTGGTAAGTGAACTTTTCTTCGTTTTTCCCTGCTTGTTTGGGCTCGTTTACCTTAAGAAAAATATGTCATTTCTTTGTCGGAAAAGGAAGAAACTGCAAAGCATATGGAAGGGATTGAATTGCAGTGGATATGAAACTAATGGCTAAAATGCATGAATTGCAGTGTTGTGGGGGTGCCATGTTGAATTGAATACGTAGTAATGCTTGACTAATATTACATTTTGGTGTGCAATCCTTGCACAGGGGCATGGCCAATCGTCTCAATATCTTCCCCCCCCCCCCCCCCCCCCCCCCCCCCCTTTTTTTTTTTTTCTGAATGTCTGCGAGGAGACAATTTCAAATATTTGTTACATTTTTGGATGCCTGCGCAGAGAGATTTATATCGAAAAGTCCAGCTCCTAGTGCTAATCAACCTGGTCCTGATGGAACTACTAGAAGTAACACAAAGAATCGGTGGTGGATATGGTCCTTGATGCCAATTGCACTTGCTGTAGCCATTCTTGTCTTGGGCACATTGTGGTATTTAAGAACCAGAAGCCTCATAGCCTCTAAAGGACAAGATAAATTTAAAGGTAGACTCTAAATTCTATAAAATGGAAGAATTCAGGAGGAGTATTCAAGTGACTAAGTCCTAATTTTCATGTGAACATATGTTGCAGAAAAAATTTCAGGCAAAGAAATGGCATTACTTGAGGTAGGAACTCTGATAAAACCTATCCCCAACTTTAATAGTGCAGAAAAACATGAAAGAGATGAAAAAATGGGTCATAATTTGCATTCATTTATCTATGCTGCTATATTGGTTGCCACTACTAACTTCTTGCCCACAAATAAGCTTGGACATGGTGGTTTTGGAGCTGTTTACAAGGTAAATCTGTTATGAAATGAATATATTGAAATCCTTTGGGAAAAGTAATGAATATATTAAAGTGCTTTGGGAATAAGTATCTAACATAGAGAAATTATTGTTGTTAGGGTATATTACTCGATGGACAAGAAATAGCCGTAAAAAGACTTTCAAAAAGCTCAAGTCAAGGGCTACTGGAGTTCAAGAATGAGATTATGCTTATTTCCAAACTCCAACACACAAATCTTGTTAGGCTTTTCGGATGTTGCATTTATGATGATCAAAAGATGTTAATCTATGAGTTCATGCCCAACGATAGCTTGGATTCTTTTTTGTTTGGTTTGTAATACTTTAAATCTTTTTCATTCCGTTTTCATATCAGCAACTAATGTTCAGTTACCATTTTACTCATGCAATGGCTAATTTCACAAATTTCACTTGGACAGATCCTGCCAAAAGGATGATATTAGATTGGAAGAAGCGCTTCACCATCATCGAAGGGATCTCTCAAGGCCGGACTACTTTATCTTCACAAATATTCCAGATTCAAGGTGATCCACAGAGATTTAAAAGCTAGTAATATTTTATTTGACAATGAAATGAACCCAAAAATATCAGATTTTGGCATGGCTAGACTATTTGGGTCACATGAATCTGAAGCAAACACAAACAGGATTGTTGGGACATAGTAAGTGAACATTTTCTTTATATGTTATTATTCCTCACTAAAAATAAAGCATATTCATTCGCAAAGTAATTTTGTTTAATGTTGGATCTAGTGGTTATATGTCTCCTGAGTATGCCATGGAGGGAATTTTCTCAGTAAAGTCCGATGTTTTCAGCTTTGGCGTCTTACTTCTTGAGATTATAAGTGGCAAGAAGACTACTAGTTTTTCTAGCACGGATGGCCCTCTAAACCTAGTAGTACATGTAAGTTGGAAAATATGAACTGAACCTTACTTATTCTAAACTTTTTAGCCAGAAGCCAATGATTTTACATTTCAGGACCAAAACGCTACTAACATTGAATATATGATTGTTTCAGGCGTGGGACTTGTGGAAAGAAGGTAAGATTTTGGAGCTAGTGGATCAAACAATCAGTAACTCGTGTTCCAGAAGTGAATTATTGAGATGCCTCCATGTGGGTCTCCTATGCGTGCGAGAAAATGCAATTGATAGACCTTCTATGTCTGATGTTGTTTCAATGCTTGTTAATGAGAATATGGCTCTCCCACTTCCAAAACAACCTGCATTTTGTTTTGGAAGAAACCAAATAGAGTTAGACTCCCAAAAACACAAATCAGAAATTTTTTTCAATAAATGATGTATCATTTTCTACATTAGAAGCCAGATAGAGCTATGGGTTTTTATCATTTTTGTTGAATATACTACTGGTAGGACAAAAAAAAAAAAAAAAGTGAGTCCAGCCATCCAGGCCTTATGTGATTCCATCCATTTGTTAACAGTGTGAATGTGGTCTAGTGCTAAAAATGTTAAGCACTTGGGTGCAAACAGTTTTGGGAGTGTAACTTCTCATTCTAATCACACTGGAATCATTTTAGCCAAGTGAGAAAGATAATGCTTTTAAGGTTTGTACTTTTGTTTTAATTCCACATGATATTACTTTTTTTTTTCTTTTTTGGCAAAGGACCAAAAATTAATCCCAAATTAATGAACAGATTTCCGCAGATCCATCCAAGTCTATGCATAAATAAAATGGACGTGACCCAAGAAGCAAATTAATAGAGGATCAAACTGGAAACACTTTTTTTTTTTTTTTTTTGAAAATTAAGAAGAATCCATTTTACTCTTTTTGTGCTTGCACGTGTTGCATTCTATGACTAATCTTAGGTGTATTGGAAAGAGCATAAAAAAATTAACCCCAACTGCCAAAATGCCTTTCTTTTTTTTCTTTTTTTTTTTCTAGTTATGTTTGGCTTGAAAGGGTTAATTATAGAAAGGGAGTATCATTTTTTACACTAACTTTGTAGCCTAGGTGGGTACCTCTTCAATCTTTGAAGTGGGAGGTTGGGAGTTCCAATCTTGATCTCTTTTTATGAAAAAAAAAAAACCCTTGGGGAAGTGTCGAGTGGTCAGGTAAAATCCGATGGACTCTCATGGTGGAAGCCATGGCAATTACAAATGGTTTTTCTCCCAAGCAGAACCTAAGTTGTTTGGTTGTATACTCTGAAAACTATTATTAAAATCATTTTTTTTTTAATAGCAAGTTTTTAGAACTTGTTTTCAGTGGTTTTATATTCTTTGTAGATGAGTTGCAATATATAAAATGAACAGTAGAAAGAAGAGAAAAGAAGAAGAGCAAGCTAGAGCTCCCCAGATGCCTTTAATCTTCTTGAAGCAAGAAGAAGTAAGAACTCTCCTAGTGCCTTTAGGCTTCAAGAAGACAGAAGAAGTTAGAGTTGCTGCTGATGGGTCTAGTCTTCAAAAAAGTAGAAGGAGAAACAACTGAGGGAGCTAGAGCTCCCTTTGTGCCCCTAGTCTCTAAGGAAGCAGCTAGCTATTAAAAGCTAGAGTTCCTCTCATCTATAATGAGTTACTCCAAATAAGACTTTTGTAGTTCTCAAGTAGGTCTCAGCTCCTCAATCCCAATTTGCCACAACAAACAGAATCGATCTACTGGATTTCTGGCAAAGAAATGTATACTCTTTCTTCTTTCTCTCTTTCAATTTTACATAATTAAGCATGATGGTACTTTGAATATATATATATATATATATAATTTTATTTTATGAAAATGATGGTACTTTGAATATGAAAATATGATTGTTATGAATGATATGCATGATCCACATTCCCCTATATTTTACCTTTTGTAAGAAGGCATCAAAGTAAAAACCTAGAGTTGCTTTTAATTTTCAAAATTATTATTTTTGCAGAACCCTAGACTCCTAGAGCAATCTCATGGAATAAACATTGATCCTCTCAAATGAAAGGTGAAGCCTTTTCCCCCATGACGAAGTACTTGGACTTTGATTTCGAGATACATAAGCTGCTCTAAGATGATGGAGATCAAGTGCAGTCTTTTATATTTTATTTCTGGATAACAGTGATAAAAAATGATTCAACAATCACAAATTTTCTCCTTCCTTTTTTACAAATAAACCGTGAAATTTTTAGTAGTAATAAAGACCACATTTTCTTGTTTATATATAATCTCAATCTTGGCAGGTCTTACGAAAAAGTCATGCCTTTATCCATCAACATGTATAGCATGATGAAACCATGATTAACGATTTATGGTTACCATTAAAAAAAAAAAAAAAAAAAAAAAAAAAAAAAAAACAAAAACCCTGATTGTAGAGCATATTTGTAGTATTGTTTGTTATTACAAACGGCATGGTGCAATGAATGCTTCAAGTGGAGATGTCAAAGATGTTAAACATTCTTAGTATTTTATTCTTGTTTAGTTATTTTAAGCCGGCATAGGAATACCCATACTCTTACCGAACAAACAGTAAAGTTTGTAGTAAACCTCATATCGACCATCCTTTGCTGAGAAGTGATCTTTTAATTAATATTTAGTTTCTTTTTGCCAATCAAAGAAAAAAGAAAAGAAAAGAACAAGAAAAGAAGATTAGAACCTATGTTCCCACAGTTGTCTCTCTAGGCTTTGTGATTTTCATCGTAGCATCCCATATGGGATTTAACGCAACATTTGTAGTAACCCAAGTGCATGTTGTGCCAAATCTTTGTTTGCACAGGCATGTTGCATAATTCTAATTTTCTTTGGCAATTGCCTCAATACCAGCAAAACTATTGACCCTTCATGTTTGCATTGGTTTCATCTTCATGTAATTAATACAAGATTCTTCCAAAAAAAAAAAAAACTGGAATATATAAGGGTGTTGGTGTTGTTAATTAATTTGTTTTACTCCAAAGTTTCTTTTCTAATTTGTGGATAGAATATGGGTTAACAGCCTAACAGGTTATATATATTACATCACAGTGGTGCATTGTCAAGAGTTGCTTGGAGCTCTCTGCTCTCTAATGTCTTACCAGGAAGGCTTTGCTAGCATGCTCTATCTTCTCATCTTCAACGGCTGGTGCGTAAAACAGTGCCATGCTACAGACACCATCACACAAGGCCAGCAACTCAACAATTTGCAAACATTGGTCTCTGTTGGAAACATATTTGAATTAGGATTCTTCAAACCTCACCCACTGTTGAACACCCATTACTTAGGAGTATGGTCCATGGAGGATTCCTACAGGAAGATAGTGTGGGTAGCCAATGGAAATAACCCAATCAATGACTCCTCTGGAGTTCTTTTGATCGATGAGGATGGAACATTTAAGATAACATCTGGTAAAGTAGAGGTTGTTGTGTTAAGGTCTCATCATCAAACAAACGGTAGTTTTACTGCTACTCTGCTGGATTCTGGGAATTTGGTTTTGAAGGAAATGAATTCCATTGGAACTGCGAGGCGGGTTTTGTGGCAAAGCTTTGATTATCCCTCAAACACAAATTTTCTGCCTCGAACAAAACTGGGCAGGAACCATAACTCCAGGCATAGGGCCTTCTCCCCCACCATCATTTTACCTGAGTGCAGGACTGGGCATGAGTTTTTCGTGCAAAAAGAAGGTTTTCTTAGTCTCAGTGAAATACGTTTCACCACATTTCCAGATTTTAACCTCAGTGATTGTGAAGCCAAGTGCTGGAAGCGCAGTGAATGTCATGTTTGCACACTATCCTGTTCGACAATGGAACTGAGTGCATGATCTTTGAAGGAAAATTTGATTTTGTTGAAAATACAACTGGCGGATCATTTTTCTTTCTTACTTCTTCCAATAACAGCAATGGTAAGTGAACTTTCTTCTTTATATATTCCTTCTTGTTTGGGCTCTTGCCAAAAGAAATTATAGGGTTGAATACCCTTTAGCTACCCTGCCATCCTTATCTGTTTGACTGAAAATGAAGAAACTGCAGAGGATGTGAAAGGGAATTGCAATTAAAGGACATGAAGTGCCACCCTGTCAAAAAATTCCATTGATTAATGTTATTTAAGAAATTCCATTAATGTTTTTAGAGAAAAGGGGGAGGAGCTAGTGTAAGTAATTTTTGAAAGTAGGGGGCTCCACTGGAGGTCCATGTATAATTTACCCTTCATGATATTACTCTTGTGTGTCATCCTTGCCCACAGACAGCTCAAATCCTTTCAAGATTTTTACAACAAATTTTTGGATGTATGCACTGACAATTTTGGATGGCCAGCTCCTATTCCTAATCTACCAGGATCCTGGTGGAATGAGAGAAAAAGGCAAAAAACGCAGGTTTTGGATTTGGTTACCCATGGCAATTTTACCTGCTCTAGTCATTCTTCTCCTAGGCTCATTGTTCTATTTAAGAAGCAAAACCCCCAGAGCCTCCAAAGGACAAGACAAGTTTAAAGGTAGACTTTCTATTAAATAGATGAATTTAGTAGGAGTAAAAAGAAAGTAAATCTTGAATTTTCATGTGAACATATGTTGTAGAAAAAAATTGAAAGGACAGGTAGTATTCGAGGTAGGAACTCTTATAAAACCTTCCCACAACTTTGATTGTGTAGACAAATTTTAAAGAGGAGAAAAAATGGGTGATGATTTGCATTCATTCAGCTATGCTAGCATAGTAGTTGCCACTGATAACTTCTCGCCTGCAAATAAGCTACGACAAGGTGGTTTTGGACCTGTTTACAAGGTAAATATATTAATTTGTTAAGAATTCTATACTAAAGGGCTTCTGGAATAAATATCTAACACAAGAATTTCTATATATATCGATAGGGCATATTACTCAATGGACAAGAAATAGCAGTAAAAAAGCTTTCAAAAAGTTCTAGTCAAGGGCTATTGGAGTTCAAGAATGAGATTATGCTTATTGCCAAAGTCTAGCACACAAATCTTGTTAGGCTTTTAGGCTGTTGCATTCAAGATGATGAAAAGATGTTAGTCTACGAGTTCATGCCCAACAAAAGCTTGGATTCTTTTTTATTTGGTTTGTAATACTTTGAACCTTATTCATTCCTTTTGCATGTCAGTGTCTAAAGTCCAACCATTTTAGTTACCTTCCAGCTTTACAAATTTCACTTGGACAGATCCAGCCAAAAGGGAGATATTAGATTGGGAGAAGCGTTTCACCATCATTGAAGGGATCGCTCAAGGACTACTTTATCTTTACAAATACTCCCGATTTAGGGTGATCCACAGGGATTTGAAAGCTAGTAATATTTTACTTGACAGTGAAATGAACCCGAAAATATCAGATTTCGGCTTGGCTAGAATCTTTGAACAACATGAATTTGAAGCAAACACAAACAGGATTGTTGGGACATAGTAAGTGAACATTTTTTTATATGCGATATCTACTCACTAAAAATCATGCTTATTCACTAAGTAATTGTGTTTAATGTTGAATCTAGTGGTTATATGTCTCCTAAATATGCCATGGAAGGAATTTTCTCAGTAAAGTCTAACGTTTTTAGCTTTGGAGTTTTACTTCTTGAGATTGTAAGTAGCAAGAAGACTACTGGTTTTTCTCACATGGGTGGCCCTCTAAACCTTATTGTACATGTAAGTTGAAAAATATAAACCAGAACTTGGTCTAAATTCGTTTGTCAGAAGCAAATGCTTTTCATTTTAAAACAAAACCATTACTAACATTGAATATAAAATTGTTTCAGGCATGGGACTTGTGGAAAGAAGGTAATACTTTGGAGCTTGTTGATCAAACAATGAGTAACTCGTATTCCAATGACGAATTATTGAGATGCATCCATGTGGGTCTCCTATGCATACAAGAAAGTGCAATGGATAGACCTACCATGTCCGACATTGTTTCGATGCTTATAGATGAGACTATGCCTCTCTCACTTCGAAAACAACCTGCATTTTGTTTAGGAAGAAATCAAATAGAGGTAGACACCCACAAACCCATATTAGAAAATTGTTCTTTAAATGGTTTATCGCATTCTACATTAGAAGCCAGATAGAGTTATGGGATAGGTTATTGTACTGGTCAAAACAGAAATGAAAGATTGCAGCCATCATAGGTTATTTTTCTCTTCATCAGCATTCTCCTCTTCACTGCCCTCAATGAAAGGGTCTTCATACCCATAGCTCGAAAACTCATCCACACTGTCCAAGGAATCACAAGCCTTCAGAGGATTGAAACTGGACTCATTTTATTGATATCTGCTATGGTGGCTGCTGCTACAATTGAGAAACACAGAAGGGAAATCGCCAACCGACAGAATACTCATATTAGTGCTTTCTGGCTTGTTCCTCAGTTCTTCCTAGTGGGGGCTGGAGAAGCCTTTGCTTATGTGGGACAACTCGAGTTTCTCATCAGAGAGGCACCTAAGAGGATGAAATGATGAGCAAGGGGCACTTTCTGAGCACCATCTCAATGGGGTTTTTTGTTAGCAGTTTGCTGGTGTCGCTGGTAGACAAAGTGACAAAGGACAGGTGGCTTCGAAGCAATTTGAACAGTGGGAAACTGGAAAACTTCTATCGGATGCTAGCAGTGCTAGAAGCGTTGAATTTCTTGGTTTTTCTTGCCTTTTCCACACGACACCAGTACAAGGTGCAGCAGCATATTTGCTCTGATGATCGTGGGAAGAAGGAGCTTAAGGTTGGAATGATGGGAGTGTTGAAGAGGTGGAGAAGAAAGAGAGCATTTGGGCAAAGGAGGGGGCATAGTATGAGTTGAAATTAACACTCATCTTTCATGCTTGTCGGGTGTAATTTAAACATTCATCTCCTGATCATAAAGAACTGTTTAACTTAACATGTCTTTTTTCTATTTTGGTAAATGAAGAATTTTATTAGAAACTACCAATACAACCTACAACTTACCTCCGTCTCTACTGATTCCATGGCCTCCCTAGGAAGCTCATGACTCAACATTACAATAGTTTGCACTATGACAGTACAAAAACTAGCTAAAAATCAGCCACTACTGACTTTTCTCTATACATGAATGAACACAGAGACATACACTCAAGACTTCATTGGCTGAACTACCTCTTTCAGAGTCTTACTCTCCCCGGATGATCTAAATTTGTCCTCAGGATCTCCTTAGCACTGATAGAATCAGTAGCTATGACAATCTTCCCCAATTATGTCTATTTGCAATCTCTAGTCCTATCTAATTCTATCTTTAAAAAACCCCTACTTTCAGCCAATACTCATCTGTATTTAACATCCTCAAGAGGCAGCCTCCACTTACATTATAGGTCGAATAATAAAACAAATTAAAAAGAATGTGTGTTACAGAAGCATTTGGAATGAAGTAATGTACCAATCATGACAAGGAGTTGATATGTGAGCATCTGATAAAATAACTATTGTTAATTGACAACAAGAAATAAGTTTAGAGTGAAAAATAAAACACATTTCAATCAGCAACCCCATAAAAGAATTGATATTCACAGAACATGGCTGACTAGCATAGGATAATCAAGCACAATCCTTGAACAATCGAACCCATTTGAAACAAATTTATAAATTGAACAATCCATGTGATTCCAGTAGACTGAACTGGCCATTTTTTAGACTCAACTGGATAACAAAACCCATACTCAAGAAGTGGAGAGCTAACCACAGGGAATTACATAGGTTACTATGCACAATTACTTGCAGGGGAAGGGAGGTGGCTTATAACCAATGGGGGACGTAGAGCTCGATGGTTTATGTCCTTTTGTTTGCGTGCCTTGTACATCTCTTCCGTCTCAATCACGACTAATCTCTTTACCTAAGTGAGAAAATAAAACAGATAAAACTTAGAAAAAGTACTCAAGAAATCTTATGCAATGGATGTTTTAGTTGCAAGCTCGTATTAGAACCTGTTGGAGCATTCCCCCAACTGTAGGAGTATTCCATCACATGACAGTTCGGTTGCAGTTGCGAAGGCGCAATGCCTCCAAAGTACGCCTGTGAAGTCTCCTGGTTCCTGGAATGCCCCTCACCAAGGTTACATACAGGTTAGGGCTCCATGCAATCGGGACACAGGCTTTGAAAGCCTTGAACGCGTTCATGCCTTTTCTTTTGCACCTACATGTCCCACTAAAACGTCTACGCAATAATCATACAGGATTACTCCAGGGCAAATCCAAGTGGTTGAATACAGCGTCAAGATAACTAATTACCACATACAATCTAACCACTTTCCCCCTTTTTTTTTTTTTTTTTTTAAATTTAAATTCCCCAATTTATCGATCTCTTAAATAATAAAATCTACAAATTAAGGTGAATAAAGAAACTCAGCATCAATTTCTGTTTAATATGAACGTTCTATAACATAATAACAAATCTTTAGTTTTTGAATGCTTCACCATCCAATGAGTTGAAAATTGTAAAAAAGGAATGCCATCACTGCAGTCAATTTGAAACACCAATTCACAGTTTTACACAGAGATTTCTTATATAGACCAAAACCATTTTGAGAAAATAACAAACAGAACAACAATCCGGAGGAAATGCAGAGAGACAAAATGTGATCAGAAAATCAAAACTAAAAGCAAGCCAATTTCGTACCAAACAATCTATAGGGTAAGCCTAATAACAAACACTTAGATGCTTGAAAACTTTTCTGATCAAACACCAAGAATGAGAAATTCAGTTTCCTCTCTGCACAATTTATGCGGCTTAGCTAAGTACATGGATTCTACACCTCTGCTTGGATATTAGAAAGTGCAGGGGAAAGGAAAGGAAAATTATTAAAATGCTCAACAGAGGAATCCATTTTCAAGCAATTTTAAACATTTCCCTTTCTCCTTTCCCTCCAACTTTCCAATATCCTAACAGAGCCTAGCATAACTAAACCTCTGTTTGATTACTGAGAAAATTGAAGAAAATAAGAGAAAATAACATTTTGTATCCTATATTCATGTTGCTTTTGTTTGAAAATAAATAAAAATCTCACCTCAAGTAAGCAAAGAAGTGGTATTAGGCTCAGTTGGGTGGGTTTTTGCAATACAAATGAAAAAACGCATCAGAGTAAAAACAAAAAACAAAATCCATTTCTTCAGCGCTCAAAAGTGCTGAAACCTCTTCATTTTCATCAATACCCGCTTCAAAATTTCGATCAAAAACTTGCAACAAACTCTAGTTAGACGGAAATCAAAGAAAAAAAAGTACAAAAATGCACGCAATAGATGTCACAAAACACTAACCAAATCCAGCTAAACAAATCAACGAACGACAATATACATGCGCGTGTCTATATAAAAGTAGAGAAAGAGTAGAGAGAGAGAGAGAGAGAGAGAGAGAGAGAGAGAGCTCACCTCGACTCTTCTCCAGCACAAGAGAACGCCTGTGCTAATAGATTTCTCACGCAATAGATGCCACAAAAAAAAAAAAAAAAAAAAAAGAGGTACGGAAGACATGACAAACCCAAAAGCAGAGAAGGGGGAGGTTTCAAATTTCAAACCTGGAGATTATTGTTGTTTGTGATTTAGATTTGAAGTTTGCATATAAATTGAATTTTCGGTGTTTCATTTTTGGGGTTAATCTATTTTCACATACCTTATGGTTCAATGAATTCATATATGTGAAGAGAGAGGGTTTTCCGACTAACATAGCAAGAGGATGGAAAGATGGAAAAAAAAAAATTATATATCACGTAGAATGTACAGAGTGAAAAAAAAAAAAAAAAAAAAAAAAAAAAAAAAAAAAAAAAAAAAAAAAAACCACCCTAGATTGACACACACAGAGAGGTTACCTGTTAGATTCTGAACCTCAGAAGGTGTCGACGACGGAAGGAGATAGTCTGCCAGTCCCGACGATGGTGGATCTAAGCCGACGGAAGGAGATCGTCCACCGACGGTGGATCTTTGGCGGATGGCATGTTCCTCGGCGTCGACAGCGGATGATAAAGATTCGACTCCAGCGGCGTGGTCTTCGGCTCCGGTACGATGTCGACGGCGTGGTGTCCGTCTCCGGCCCTACTTCGGCGGCGTGGTCTCCGGCTCACAGCGCGAGAGCGAGAGAGAGTGAGTGAGTGAGTGACTAGGTGTGAGGCCAAGTGAAAAAAAAAAAAAAAAAAAAAAAAAATTATTAGCTAAAATTGTGGTTCTTCACCACGACTTTGGGGCAATACACAACCAACGAGAAAACCATAAAAGCGGGATTATCAACCACGGTTCTTTTATAATCGTGGTGACTATCCATATTTTGGTCCATGCATCCATTTTTATACAAGGTTTGGTTGGCCATATAAAAGTGTATAAAACCTAAAACCGCAGTGGACGACAACGATTTATCATAAAATTGGAAATAAGTTTTGAAAAGTTTTATGTTTTTAAAAAACGTTTCTGGATAACAATAAATTAGGAAACAGCCTCGATACAATCTAGAAAGATTGTTGGTAATGGAAATGGTTTCCTTGTTGTACGTCCTTTTTCCGTTTAACAGTGTAGACCATCCCTAGAGGATTTTACATTATAGGAGATTAAAATATTAGACTCTATAGATGTTCCTCAGAGTTCTCTCTCAAGGTTGCTTTATGATGTTCATCATAATTAATGTCACACATGGGATTTAACGCAAAGTTTGTTAGTAACCAAATGTCTTCTGGTGGCGTGCCGACTTTTTTCTTTATTCTTCCTTCACCTGCAATAATAATTCCAATTTTCTTAGGCAATTGTCTCAATACCAGCAAAACTATTGACCCCTCGTGTTTGGCTTCTTCTTTATGTAATAGAAGATTCTTTAAAATAAATGATAGTATAGATTCAAAGCAAAACAAATCTTGAATAATAAGAAGGGCGTTGGTGTGTGGAATATGGGTTAATTAAGGTGTTTGGAATAGATTGAATGTTTCAAAGTTCCTTCAGTTTCCATGTTTGTGTAGATATATAATATGATGGGTTAACAGGTTATTATATTACAGCAAAATGGTATATTATCAAGAGTTGCTAGCAGCTCTCTGCAGCTCTCTGATGTGCTACCAGAGAGGCTTTGCTGGTGTGCTCTATCTTCTCATCTTCTTCAGCAGATGGTGCACAAGAGAGTGCCATGCATCAGACACCATCACACGGGGGCAGCAGCTCAACAATTCGCAAATTAGTCTCTTACTCATCGCTGCGGGCGATTTTAACGAGTGCAGGACTGGGCATGAGCTTTTCGAGCAAAGAGAAGGTCTTGTTAACAACGGTGGTGAGTTAGTCGGTTACTCATTCCCAAACTTGAGCCTCAGTGATTGTGAAGCCAAGTGTTTGAAGCACTGTGATTGTTCTGTTTATAAGATTATGTTAAATTGGTGCGTCATCTGGGATGGAGAGTTGGATTTTGTTGAAAATACTACTGCAATTGGCAAAGATCTTTACTATATTCTTACTTCCAACAACAGCCATGGTAAGTCTACTGTTCTTGTTCATTTTTCCTTCTTGAGTTGGCGCCTTTACCATCAGAATATGGGGCTGATACCCTGACCCTGTAATTTTTTGTCTGAAAAGGAAGAAACTGAAGAAGATATTTAAGGGAATCGCACAGGATATGAGCATAATGGTTAACGTGAACAATAGTATGGAGAATACACAATGGATGGTGTATGTTTGTGTGTGTGTTTTGTATAATTGGAGAGATTCGAACCCCTAAAACTTATCTTAATCCTACCCTTTACCCCACCCTTCCTCACCACTAGGTTAGCTAGCCCTAGTGGCTTGTGTGTGCATGCATTATGCGTGTGTGAATCACTATTAATTAGGCCCTAACTAACAGGCAAATAGCTAGGAAACGGTTTTGGACTGGCCTTTAGGTTTAAGCTAGTTGGTTATTTTTGACATGGCATGATTTCGAATGCTGTACGTCCTATGATATATATGGTGGCTCCTGCTCACTTTTGATGAGTGACTTAGTGTTCATTTTTAATTATTTAATTATTTAATTTTTAATTATAGTGTATTCTTTTCTTCTTTTTTTGATAAGCAAATTTTAATTATAGTGTATTCGTTTTTTGTTTATAATTTTATTTTTATGTGTCTCATCCTTGCACAGGCACACTACTAGTCTTAATAAATTTCCCTTTTTTTTTTAAAATGTCTGTGGGGAGATTATAATTTTTAAAATAACACACACAACCACATATGTATGCCTAGCCTTCGCAGATAATATTCCATGGCAAGGTCCAGCTCCTAATGGTTATAATCAACCTGATCCTAGTGGAACTACTGATAGAAACAAAAAGATTTGGTGGTGGTTATGGTCCTTGATGGCAATTGCACCTGCTGTAGCCATTCTTCTCTTGGGCTCATATTTGTGTCATTTAAGAATCAAAAGGCTCAGAGCCTCTAAAGAACAAGATAAGTTCAAAGGTAAACATTCTAATAAATTGATGAGTTTGGTATGACTATTTAAGTGACTAAGTTTTAATTTTTCATCTGAACATAAATTGCAGAGAAACTTTCAAGCAAAGAAAAGGAATTAGTGCAGACAAGCTTGAAAGAGGCGAAAAAAACGGGTGATAATTTGTATTCATTCAGCTATGCTAGCATATGGGCTGCCACTGATAACTTC
The DNA here is from genome assembly GCA_039720395.1 of Liquidambar formosana. Lineage (NCBI taxonomy): Eukaryota > Viridiplantae > Streptophyta > Magnoliopsida > Saxifragales > Altingiaceae > Liquidambar > Liquidambar formosana. Next base: position 18,359,275 of record CM077826.1, read on the forward strand.
TCACCCGCAAATAAGCTTGGACAAGGTGGTTTTGGAGCTGTTTACAAGGTACATATATTTATTAAGAAATGGATACCAATTAAAGGGCTTTGGGAATAGATATCTAACATTGATAAATTACTAATCCCTAGGGTATATTAATTGATGGACAAGAAATAGCCGTGAAAAGACTTTCAAAAAGTTCAAGTCAAGGGCTACTGGAGTTCAAGAATGAGATTGTTCTTATTGCCAAAGTCCAACACACAAATCTTGTTAGGCTTTTGGGCTGTTGTGTTCATGATGATGAAAAGATGTTAATCTACGAGTTCATGCCCAACAGTAGCTTGGATTCATTTTTGTTTGGTTTGTTGTACTTCAAATCTTATTCTTTCCTTTTTCATATCAATGTCTTAAGTTCAACCATTTTGCTCACATGCTAGTTTTACGTATTTCAATTGGACAGATCCTGCTAAAAGGTTGATATTAGATTGGAAGAAGCGTTTTACCATTATTGAAGGGATCGCTCAAGGACTACTTTATCTTCACAAGTACTCCCGATTAAGGGTGATCCATAGAGATTTAAAAGCTAGTAATATTTTACTAGACAATGAAATGAACCCTAAAATATCAGATTTTGGCATGGCTAGAATTTTCGGTCCACATGAATATGAAGCAAACACGAACAGGATTGTAGGGACATAGTAAGTGAACATTTCTCAAATGTTTCGTCTCATCACTAAAAATCATGCATAGTTATGTATAATTTTGTTTAATGTTGGATCCAGTGGTTATATGTCTCCAGAGTATGCCATGGAGGGAATTTTCTCAATAAAGTCAGATGTTTTCAGCTTTGGAGTCTTACTTCTTGAGATTGTTAGTGGCAAGAAGACTACAAGTTTTTCTCACAAGGATGGTCCTCTAAACCTTATAGCACTTGTAAGTTGAAAAGTATAAACTGAATCTTGGACTAAATTTATTAGTTAGAAGCAAATGGTTTTCCACTTTAAGACTAAATTGCTATTAACGTTAAATAAAAGATTGTTTCAGGCATGGGACTTGTGGAAAGAAAGTAACATTTTGGAGCTAGTTGATCAAACAGTGAGCAACTCATGTTGCAGAAACAAAGTATTGAGATGTATCCATGTGGGTCTCCTGTGCGTACAAGCAAGTGCAGCAGATAGGCCTACCATGTCTGATGTTGTTTCAATGCTTAGAAATGTGGCTATGCTTCTCCCACTTCCAAAACAACCTGCATTTTGTTTTGAAAGATGTCAAATGGATTTACACAAATAAAGCTCAGAAAATTGTTCATTGAATGTTGTATCAATTTCCACAATAGAAGCCAGATAGCGCTGTGAGTTTGTATCGATTTCATTCAATATACTACTGGTTGGAGAAAGTAAAAATAAATATGGAGTAAAATATAAGAATAATTTAGATAAATTGCATCCGGAAGAGACGCTATTCTGTAGTAAGAAAGTACCGGTCAGATCTACACCACCAAAAGGTGAGTCCCAAGCGACTTTCCATCCTAATGACAGAGTCCGCGCTTTCATTCTAGCCGGCTGAGAAAGATAGTTTTCATGGGTTTGTGTTAACAGCAATGCTATTCAGCCCTGTAGACTAATAGAAACTGTCCAATGTGGCTTGCATCAAAATACAATATATCGTTACTTAAAATTAATTACTAGACTGACAACTTCTTATAAAACTATACCAAAACGACATCGTACAAGATAGATACAGAAGCAAATTAAGCAAACCTAATAATTGTAATTGTTACTCTAAGCAAAAATAAAAATAAAAATAATATATATATATATGTTACAAGAATGCTTACATAGATAGCCTTCTACTGAGGGGCTCCTTTCTTTTTCTTTTTTTTTTGGATAAGTGAGTGAGTAGTCTCCTTGCAGTTACTCCTTAATACAAAACATTACACTGAAAAATATTGTACAAGGACTCTCTTTGCACTCACACTTGAAATTCAGACACAAACTCTCCAAACCCTGCCTTTTAAATAAGAGTCTTCCTCCTTTTATAGACAACTCTCAGACTTCAGCCTTCGGATTGAGACCAAGAAAAAAGAAAGATACGATTTTAGTAGAATAATGGGATTCTGTTTTTTATTTTTATTTTTTGTTGCAAATAATGGTCCATTTTGAAAAGCAGATTCCTTCTTTTCTGAAAAATGTCTACCCTCAGATCCGCATGTTCATAATAATGGTATTGGGAATTTTCAGCTTTTTAGAATTCGAATTCCACAAGTCAAATGCTTCTTGCTCATAGGCTTCCAGAATTCTAGGTCCACCATTCCAAGAAAACAGCACCTCCCTGTTAGTTGTTCCACATTAATTATCAATTCAACTAGTCCATCTGTTTGTCCATGTTGGAAATATTGAACAAAAACATGGATGTCGAAAATCAAAATATGCAAAAATATAATTTATAATAAAAGAAATAGACTTATCGATTGAGGCGTGTGCGAACACTGTCCTTAAGAGTTGATTTGCGCCCTTCGGAGTGAATCACTCGGTGCATCTAGGTCCTTTAGCACCCCAACCCTCCAGGATACAACAATCGTGTTCCTTGTACACGTGCACTCGCAAGTACAAGGAACCGAACAGCTCTAGATCGTTCCATGGAAAATAGTCAACAAAAAATTGAAGAAGGATAGAAAAATTTTAATGAAAAGAAGTTTATACATAAAGAGAAAAGAAGGATTGAAAAGCTTTCTAAAACTCTTGTAGTTTTTTTTCATTCCAAAGAAGAAGAAGAAGATGATCATTAAAAACTATATCTCAAATGGTGGAAAAAACCATTTTCTTTTTATCTTACAAAAGAATATGTAACCCCCCAATAATTATATGCCCACTAACTCATAATAATGGACAAAATTAGTAAATGACATGATGGTCATAATATCACAAAATAATTAATAATAATTTGAATCACACATTTTTTATTTTATTTATAAAAAATACAACAATCCCCCACATGATTCAAATTATATAACAAAAAGTATAAGGAACATGAGAATGCAATGCATCGGTAGTGGTGTCTTTTAGACTATGAACCATACCTAGGATATGTGAGTGTGACCTACAGAAATATGGTGAAACTATAAGTTTCTATGAACCAAAATTTCTTCTTATAGATCAGTCGACTCACAACCCATATATTATTCTTGAAATCTGAGCTGTTCTAATCGGGGTGGCACGAATAGGCCATGCGCCATACCTGGATATTCATGAGTGCTCTAGAGAACTTGCCTAAGCTCTCATAAGAAGCGGCCCCACTTCCACACCCATATAGGTGGATCCATCAAGTGTGCACTACAACTAAACACACCACCCAAATAGGACTATGGAATCCATTAAGAGTTAAAACTCAACCTTAAACATTGTAATTTGCACTATCTACACCATAGGAAGGGACACTCAAAATATATTATATAAATGATAGTGCACTCCAAGTCAATCAGTAACTTGTTATTACCCATATGAACCTACTTCCTGGGATCTCCATTCACATAGGTTGGGTTACCATCACTGTTGACCCTTGTTACAGGCATAAGTCCCATTCCCCTCGATGTATTATTCACTAAAGAGTGAATTAGTCAGAAGCTTAATAATTCTCATCTTTGCCTCTCTAAACAGCTGCTATTTAATATTGTGCTTCTAGGCACTACCCCATAAATTTATTTGCTCGAGCCAATAAATAATGAATAAGCACAAATCTCATTCATAAATATATAATTGTTGAGATTTTTCTCTCAGCACTCTCATAGCTTTCTATAAGCCAAGTCATCAATTCCAACCTCCAAAGTGGATAATGAGACATATCATCTTGGATAATTCCAAGGCACCATACCATAAAGGCAATATAGGTCCACACATGGATTTCTTCTCATTTGAATCAGAGACATCATTATAATCTGCAAATAATATAAGAAATCCATAAAATTGATGACTGCTAAGAAAGTTGGGTACACAAATCATTTTTAATAAATTTTAAGTAAATATACCTCTCAGAAAGGGATATTCAAATTATGAATCATTGATTCATCTTACATTATTATATCATCAAATATTTAAATAAAAATATACCATACAATACCCATAAATTTTCAAAAATCATTATCATGATTTCTTTAAATCTCAACATTCAGTAATAACTTTGGTCAGTGCAACAATATAAATAAGTATATATATGACCAATAATTTTAAAACATTTCCTTAGCCACTGAATAACATAGTTATTCTCAAAATCATTAATAATTCACATATGACATTCTCTCGATATATCACGTATAATTTCAATAGCTCTGAACTAACTCTATTTTCAGAAATGAAAATCATAATACTCATTTTATCTCTTTTATTAATAAGAGACCAACATATAATATATTGAGAAAATTCAATAATATGTAAATTTTAAAATAAATATACATTCTCATATAAAATGTGTCTTCGCAAGATGTGCCCCCACAATTCAAGATATAATGTTTTGTTTACTAATTTTAATGCAATTTTAGCATTCACATAAACAGCACATCTTATAATTTCCATGTAAATTATATTCACATAGAACAAATTTAAAAGTATATTTATTTTTCTATTGTCACACAATATATTTGTAATTGGACTCTTCAATTAGAAATTAAACTTTTGGATCGCGAGAAAAAGTTATAATCATGTCAACATATGACATTGCTATTATAATCTCAAAAAATTAAATAGCATGAAAAATATTTATTTTGTGTTTGACATGTCTCCAGAAAATCCATACTTAAATTTATCAATAATATTATAATCTCACCTCATATACCATTTTTCACATTATTAAAAGATCGAAAAATGTATGAGATGTGTATTTTTCTAATAATAATAAATCGGTAGAGTAATACACTTTAAATCACATACGCATACCCATATTACTTGATATCAAATTTTTCAAGGTTTTTCAATGCCAATAAATTATGTTCATAATTAAAACTTATATGTGGCTTAGCAACCAAATGGTTAAACACCTTTTAGAAAGCACATAGTTTTTAATCTCATATGACTCTAGTTGATATACCAAATATATATATATATATATTTAAAATAAATAAATTTATCAAATTCAATATCGTCAACCCCCACAGTTGAACATACACGTATGTTAACTCAAAATAAAATTTGACATAATTCTCAATTATCATCTCATCATCAAATTTTATTTTCACTATGTGAAAAAACCATAGTCACATACAACATCCAAATTATATAAATATTTAATATGACAATAGTATAATCTCTACACCCATATTTGAAGTGATCAAATTTATAAATATCATACTTTTTCTCATAAAAACTATTTATGTATGCTTTGATCATACTTTATCAAAATCATAAGTTAATTTGCATACATAAATTAATAATATCATGTCTCATAATTAAATTCAATCAACAAGATATATGAATTTAAACTATCTCTTTAAACATGATACATGAAATGTTAATTGGTAACATATATTCACTTTAATCACCATTGGGCTGAAATATTAATTGAAGAAATAATTAAATAATATTATTCTTACAATTAAAGATATAGATTTGTAACCGAACTCTAACGGTCAAAAGAATTTAATAATATAATCATTATGAATATTTAATAATCCAACGGTCACAAAAATTTAACCCCAATAGTCAAACATTAAATTTCTAATGGCTATAAAAATTTTAATAGTCAATTGGTTACAAAAATAAATAATCAATTGATTAGCAATAATCAAACCTTATTGCTGAAAATTAAATCAAATTTAATTAATATCATAAATTCTGTAACCAAATATAACAATTAATTCCAATAAATTCAAGAGTTAGAAATTAATAAAACTATGTTACCCTTTGAATTTTGAAAAATTCATTAAGAATATAATAATTTCATGGAGGTAGCATTTATACAATTAAATTTGAAAGCAACCCCCCACAAATTCAAGCACTATGAAAATGATATAATTTTGACATAAAAAATAAAATAATATGCATGATCAAAATTTTCAAACTCACAAGTGAATAGGATACATCCATTTGTGTAATTAAACTAGAATGGATATCGAAAAACTCTTATAAATTTATAATTCCCAATACAAGAATTATCACAACATGAATATATAATCGTGAAATATAATTTAAACAAAATTTGTATTTTCTTCCAAAATCATAATTATTGTATAGACATCATCGTGAATTTCAATCCATATGTGAACGTTTTCTAAATTAATATAATACCAATTTTATTTTTCATTCTCTCACATAAGATTAATTTCTAAAACATTGTTTCATATTAAATCAGAAAATTCAGATTTAATTGATGTAGTAGAAAGCACATCTCTATTCTAAAAAATAATTATATTTCAATTTAAAAATAAGGATTAACAAACAATAATCCATAACTAGAACAATGATGTATTTTGTTATTCTCTTCTCATCAACAAGAAAATTAATATTTCACAAAATTACAAAGAGAAAGTAATCATCATATATATACTCCGCATGAATCATACAAACTAAATCATCACTTTTCCAAAATATTTAAAATTGTTCATGAATCGTCTCCAAATGGAATCAAATTACACTATACTTGAAAAAATGGCATAAGATTCAAACAAGTATATAATCAAGAAATTTCAAATATTAAGAATAACATTTTTCTAAAAGCAATTTTATCAGTTCATTATGATATGATTTAACCTCACATACCTCAAAATTTGTGCAAAACAATAAAATATCAATTAATTGAATAGAGACTAAGATAAAAGAGTCATCCACTTTTTGTAATGAACCATGAAAATCCAATAACTCAAAACAGGATAAGATTCATGTAAATCATATACCAAACAATCATATCAATTGATTAACGACACCTAACAAGCTCAACTCTTAAGATTGTTGGAAATATTGAACAAAAACATGGATGTCGAAAATCAAAATATGCAAAAATATAATTTATAATAAAAGAAATAGACTTATCGATTGAGGCGTGTGCGAACACTGTCCTTAAGAGTTGATTTGCGCCCCTCGGAGTGAATCACTCGGTGCATCTAGGTCCTCTAGCGCCCCAACCCTCCAGGATACAACAATCGTGTTCCTTGTACACGTGCACTCGCAAGTACAAGGAACCGAACAGCTCTAGATCGTTCCATGGAAAATATTCAACAAAAAATTGAAGAAGGATAGAAAAATTTTAATGAAAAGAAGTTTATACATAAAGAGAAAAGAAGGATTGAAAAGCTTTCTAAAACTCTTGTAGTTTTTTTTCATTCCAAAGAAGAAGAAGAAGATGATCATTAAAAACTATATCTCAAATGGTGGAAAAAACCATTTTCTTTTTATCTTACAAAAGAATATGTAACCCCCCCAATAATTATATGCCCACTAACTCATAATAATGGACAAAATTAGTAAATGACATGATGGTCATAATATCACAAAATAATTAATAATAATCTGAATCACACATTTTTTATTTTATTTATAAAAAATACAACAGTCCAAAGAAAATTTTTTGAGGAATTTTGCTACTTCCATTTTTTTTTTTACGGAAGGAATTTTTCTACTTCCATTCTTAATTTGCTCTGTTTTAAACTTGACCACATAGGAAGATGGTGGAATTTGCATTCCCCATGGTGAGCTAGGTGTTAATGGTTGCTGGAAATATATGGAGAGGTAAAGGCGGAGCATCCAAACTTCCATTACTGTCGTCTCATTGGACGGCAGTGCTGGATTTTCATGATGAGATTTAGAATCAATTGTGGGAATTAGACCCTATATATGTTCCTCTATCAAAGTTGTCTCTCTAGGTTGCTTCATTGTTACATGTGGGATTTAACGCAAAGTTTGTAGTAACCAAATGTTTTGTGGTGCCATGCAGAATTTTATCATAGTTTACTGTTGATTCGATCTTTCTGCCTAGCTTGCGCGTGTCTTAATTATTAATTACAGTAATGACAGTTGTGTTTGCACAGGCGCCTTGTAAAGTTGGCAATTGCCTCAATATCAACAAAACTATTGTCCCCTCATGTTTAATTGGTTTCTTCTCTATGTAAAATTTCTTTGAATAAAATAAAACAAAGATTCCAAGAAAAAGAAAACATGAATAGGAAAAAAACAAAACAAAAAAAAAAAAAAAAAAAGGGGCCTTGGTGAAGCCAATTAACGTGTTTATCAATGTGGGAATGGCTAGAATAATCCGTTCTAGTTTAAGAGGTTATTATATTACAGCGCAATGGAACATTGAAGTTGCTAGCCTGCAGCTCTCTGCTTCCCAAATGTCCTACCAGAGAGGCTTTGCTAGTATTCTCTATCTTCTCATTTTCAACAGCTTGTGCACAAAACGGTGCCATGCAACAGGCAACATCACACAATGCCAGCTATTCAACAATTCGCAAACTCTGGGCAAGAACCATAATACCAGGGATGAGGTGTTTGTTCTAGACTATATTCCTGAGTGCAGGACTGGGCATGAGTTTTTCGACCGCAGAGTGGGTTTTCTTTATTCCACTTTTTTAGGAAGTTTTACCATGGATCCATACTTGAGCCGCAGTGAATGCGAAGATATGTGCTGGAAGCACTGTGATTGTTCTGTCTATAATACGATGTTCGAGAATGGAAGTGGGTGCATTTTCTATGAAGGAAAAGAGTCTTTTATTGAAAATACTACAGATGGTGGAATTTATTACTTTCTTACCTCCGGCAACAGCACTGGTAAGTCAACTTTTCTTCTCCTTTTTCTTACTTCATGTTTGCACTTCTTTACCACAAAGAAATATGGGGCTGATACCCTCTAACCTGCAATTTCTTTGCCTGAAAGGGAAGAAACTACAGAAGATATGAAGGGAATCGCATAGGATATGATTATATGAACAAAATGGCTAACATTTTGAACCCAAAAAACAAAAAAAAGCTAATATGAATATTTATATAGAAAATAAGATTGGTGCCTTGGTGGTGTGTATGTGTTCTCTGTGCATGTATGTGTAATGGTTTTGACCATTCGATTTAATGCATCCTATCACCAAGAAATTTTTTGAAAGGTTTACCTTAATTCAAAAAATTAGGTTGTCTTAAAGGGCTAAAGTCAATCATTCAAGCTATTTTTTACTCAATTTGATTAAGCAAAAGCAGGCTCGGTTCTAAGCCCAGACAGCAAGGCGGTCACTTGGGGCCCCTATTTTGGGCTAAAAAAAGGGCCCCCCTATTTACCTATCCACTTTACTAATTATCACAACCCAAAAATCAACCCAAAGAAGAAGCTTCTCCTTATACAGATTGTTTTAAACAAAAGGGCCCTATTCTACCAAGCTCAATCTCTTTATACAATTGTTTTAAATGACACTTTGTTGTAATTGATTCATTTCTTTTGGTATTATAGTTTTAGATTTTATTTGGCACTTTTTTTTTTTTTCTTTTCAGTATTGTAAAAGTAGATTTTGCTCAATTATGAAGCAAGAAGTATATATTCTATCTTTATAAGTTTTTGTAATCATCTCTTGTCATTTTAATTTATAAAAACAAATTTTAGTAATTATATATGTAAACAAACTTTATGTTGGTACTTAATAATAGGAATATTTTTTTGTTGATATTTAGAACTTTTTTTTTTGAAAATATGTATAGAAAGAAAAGAACCCCATTTTAGGAGTTCGCCTGCGCCCCAACTAACTCACAACCGGTCCTGGATTTGGGTTATATGAAATTATTGGCGTGTGCCATATTCACGTAGGGAGAAAATGTACGGGCAGTAGAACTTGTCTTGTAATAATTGCGTGATGACTGAGCTCATTCTTGTTCTCTGAAAATCCACCGCAGTGCCAGTATAACGATTGGTTGGGGTCTGGTGATCGAGATGCTTGCAGTCTTTTTTGGACACGTTTTTTCTACGAAAAAAATATAGAAAAGTTTGACTTGGTAAACAACCACCCACCAAGGTTAGGAGAAGCCTTTCGTGTGTCCAAATTTCTTATTTTAAAAAAAAAAAAAAAAAAACAAGAACATTACCAAAAAGTTTGGACTGAGATTATGTTTCTCTATTTGAATGAAAGTCTTTGATTTAGAGTCGTAATTTCGCCAAAAAGTTGATTAGTTTGCTGATTTTATTAGATTATTATTTTATTTATAGTTAAAGATGGCTTTATTGACTCTATAGTCTATCTTACCCATGATACATGTATTTAAATATATATTTATAATAACACCAAATTTCAGGCAAGCAAAACGTGTTGAGATTTCATGTCAGAGGTATGAGTTACTCCGTAATTAGTAGAGATTTTGATAACCATGTCGGGGTTAGTGTCTTCTCTCCGAACACAATAAAAAATCTCTAAATTTCATGAGGTGGAAACAAACTTGATATCTCAAGAAAGATAGGGGAAAACTTGTGAGTAACATTATGTCGTTCATATAACAAGTCATTAGAAAAGTAACATATATAGTGTTATTGACTTGTGATATGGATTGCGTAACATCACCATTACGTACAAGTTTTTCTCGTAACAATTATAATAGGTGCAAGAGCCTATGAGTCTTCTTGATTTGTAGGATTGCCAATGGAGCAGTCAATTACGTGTGGTTTTAGCTTTCTCAATCTGTCATGTTATGGCCCTAAGTTTTTTTATTTTATTTTTTTATTATTATTATTATTTTTATTTAGGGTATTAAGAGATTCCAAGATCTTACGCACCCTAAATAACCCTCTGCTTAGATTTTGAAGGGGATCAAGCTGGTGCACACGGACTTAATTGGTATACCATCTAGCCGAGTTGGTCTAGTTTTTTTTTTTTTTTTTTTTTTTTTTTTTTTTTTTTTTGGGTACATGAGAGGGGTTCGAACTCTTAATCTATCCTATTTCTATCTTTTTCTCCACCCTCCCTCGCCACTAGGCTAGCCCCCCGTGGCTTTAGGATTGCATAGGCCTCATTAACAAGTCTGGTTCTAAGCTCAGGCGAGCAAGGCGGTCACCCGGAGCCCCATATTTTGGGTTAAAAAAAGGACCCCCTATTTATCTATCCACTTTACTAGTTATCACAGCTCAAAAATCAGCCCAAAGAAGAGGCTTTTCCCTATACAGATTATTTTTTTTTTTAAAAAAAAGGGCCCCATTCTACCAAGCCCAATTCCAGCCTAAAAGAAAAGGTCAAAAACCAAAAAAAGAAAAAGTTACACGGGAATCAAGGTTTAGCCGTTTAGATCTCAGATCTGAGATCTAAGACCCATTAACAATCCCTCCTACAGTTCTTGAGTTCTACTCCACCGCTCTACGTCTCCACCCTCCAGCCTCTTTTCTCTTATTCAGTTAATCTCTTTGAGTCTCTTATAGTCTCACTCTCTCTTAATCTCTTGTATGACCCTTGGAGATTCTTTGAAACATGGTGAGCATTATGATATTGGTGGGAGAGATTTATTTTCAGAATTAAAGGTCTTGAAAGAATTTTTACCTACAAATATAAAAATCCAATTTAAGTATTGAATTATTTGAAAGAAATGCGTGGTTGTTTCCCAAATGCTTGGATTGCTTATAGAATATTGTTGACTATACTAGTTACAATTGCCTCTACAGGAAAAAGTTTTTCATAGTTGAAGTTGATAAAATTTTACCTTTGTTCAACCATGTCACAAGAAAGATTAACCAGATTAGCTATATTATCTATTAAAAAGGATATGGTAGAAAAGCTTAATTATACTAGCTTAATTAATAGTTTTGCAGCTAAAACTGCGAGAAGAGTAATGGTTAAATGACACTTTATTGTAATTGATTCATTTCTTTTGGTATTATGGTTTTGGATTTTATTTGGCATTTGCCTTTTTTCTTTTGTGTTATAAAAGTGGATTTTGCTCAATTATGAAGTAAGAAATATGTATTCTATCTTTATAAGTTTTTGTAATCATATCTTGTCATTTTAATTTACTAGTTAGTACACACGTACGTTGCACGTGATTTCATTTTGGTTATATGATCATGAAAAATAGGTAAATTGTACATTACAGTATGTATATATTTCTTGGCTCAACTTTAATGGGAAAAAATAGATAAATAAGAAGTGCCTCTTTTGTTTTGTGTTTTTTTTTTTTTTTTTTTAAAAAAAATTCTTTTGATGGAGAGAACCTCTTATATTCTATTAAATAACTGGTTGCATGAAATTGATCCAAACTAAATCCTAATTAAGCCATAAGTTGGTATAATATTATTAAGCTTAAGTTGCCTACCAAAGCATTGAATTAAATTATATTAATTTTTTTTTTCATTTTTTTTCATTTTTATTTTTATGCTCGCTTGGAGTTAATGGAAGTTTTTGTTTTTATTATTGTAATTCAAACTTGATTTCATGATTACTCTCTTCCAAATTTTTGTCAACAACATAACAAAGTATCATATACCATTACTCAATTGGTAACATTGATGACCAATTCTTTTATTTATTTTTATGGCCTCATTCTAGATAATGAATTAGTATTCTCAACATTGTTCTAAAACTTTTGAAATGAATTTACAGTAGCCTTAAATAGATTTTTAAATTCTATTGAAGTTTGATCTACATTTTTAAAGACTTGTCACATAACAAGTGTAACGCCCCAAAATTTATATACAATAAATACGTACAATTTTTTTTTATGAGCTCCGTACAAATAAACCTTTTCAAAAATACATTTCTTTTGAAAACACAGAGTATTGCGCAGCTGCAGGTAGCCATGGTTAACCAAAAACTCATCATCAATATACATTAGTCAACCAAATAAATAAAATTACATCAGCTTTAAATAAAAATAAATGTACGCAATAACTTCTCCAAATCTCGACTCCAATTTTACTACGTGCCTCCAACAATTGTCACCTGAAAATATATTGGGGTGAGCGAATAACAGCCCAGTAGAAAATCTAATTCCTATACAATAAATAATGTTTCAAAAATCACATGCAAGCATTTATATATTCAAAATAATATATAAATCAAATAACACGAACTCCAAATCATCAACCTCAAATATAATCCATCTGTCAATAAAATTATCCATCATAATCCATGACATCAAATAATATCACCATCAATAATTATCACCTTGCATAAATCAAATATTAACATATGTTTCAAAATAATCATCATTCATTGTACAAGAATTAAACTCCCTACCTCAAAACTGAGTGAATAAAATGAATAACTACCACTGTAGACACATAAATCTACTCAAAATATAAAATCCATACTCACATGCATGATTAGAACTCCCCTGATCCGACAACTGACCGCCGGCCCCTCTACCTCTCGGCTTCCTCCCTCTCCTTGCTCGTTCTTCATTTCTCTCTATTCTTCTCCTTCTCTTCTTCTCTATTTATTTCCCTCTTTTCTTTCTTCCACCCGTACGTCCTATCTCCTGCCATCTTCTTTCTTTTTTTTTTTATTCTCTTTTCTTCTATTCACACACCACTTTCTTCCTTTCTTTCCTTTGTCTCTTTTTTCTACACCTACCCACCACTTTTTTCTTCCTTCTTTGACTTTTCTTCTCTTCTTTTTCTTCTTTCTTCTTTGTTTCTCTCTTTTCACGTGCTCTCTCCCTTCCCAATTCTTTTCTTCTTTAGTCTTTTCCTTCCTTCACCTATATATATATATATCTCACAATTTAAACATATTTTCCATCCAAAGTAATTTAATGTAATGTCTCCCAACATCCAACTAACCTCAAAAATATTTGAAATTATCCCCTGTATACAATTCCACTGTGAATATACACGTAAAATAAATTAATAAATATTCAGAGTATTACAACAAGTGTTCTCCATCTACTCCATGTGAATAAGCAATTCAAGAGAAATTGTAGTATGGTAAACTCAATAACCTTTTTTAAACCCTATTTGCTCCCGCATTGATACACCGCATAGCTCACCCATATCATTCATGTCTTTAAGAATCCACATCCTAGTATGATTGATTCCCAGCCCACTGTTTTCGTCCCTATCGCACATCCAATTCAAAGGAATCCAGAGAAAATTATACTGCAATCTCTTAATGTTCCCAAGCTATTATCAATTAGTTAGAGATGAAGTTATGTAATGAAAGGTATCATTTTTTAGAATAATTGTATAATTATAATTAACTATATCTTTCTACAAAAATTGAATTAACCCACATTATTATGTTTAGACTTTACTCTCATAAAGGACATAATAATAATAATAATAATAATAATAATAATTAGGGGTGTTCATGGTTCGGTTTGGTTCGGTTTTAGGGTAGATTTTAAACCAAACCATTATACTTCGGTTTTTGTTTTCTGAAACCAAAACCAAACCATACTATAAAAAAAACCAAACCAAACCAAACCATAAAAATTTGGTTTGGTTCGGTTCGGTTTTATCCTATCAAATAACAACAAATAATTAAAAATAGAAAAATGACAAGCCAAACTCTAAATAAAAACATTTTTAATAAAATCATTACATTAGCAACTAAAAAAAATATTAAACATTGTATCAAAATGGAAAAGTATTGATTTATGTCAATCCAAGTTCAAATCTCCAATCTAATACGTGTCAATATCTCACACAACAATAATAGCTAGTTTAATACATGCCAATCTAGTAAAGAAAAAACATTAAGAAAATTTACAATCTATTAACTATTATGCCCTTATTAGAATAAAAAATTTACAAACTAAGTTTAATATGTAATATATAAAATTATATATATTTATATTATATTTTTTTGGTTTTTTTGGTTTTTTGGTTTGGTTTGGTTTTTTAAACATGAAAACCAAAACCAAACCAATTTAATTCGGTTTTCTAAAATTAGAACCAAAACCAAACCTAAGGACAAAAAAACCAAACTAAACCGAGCGGTTTGGTTTGGTTCGGTTTGGTTTTCAGTTTTAATCTAAACCATGAACACCCCTAATAATAATATCTCAATTGTGATTTATAAGTAGTATCAACAGTTTTGTATTATTTTTCAATGATTTTCGACTAATTAAATTAGAAGAAGGTAATGAAAAGTTACCTTGGCTGTGAATTGGTGAAACTAAAAAAATTTATAAAGCAAAAAATTATAGAGTAAAATTTAGATGTTCATCTGATTCACTTGATATATATTATATATATTCACTAAAGATGGCAAAGAGATAAACAATATACAGATATTGTCTTCAAATAAAATATTTTACCCCTTCATGATAAAGAACCCTAGATTTAAGAAGAACAAATTTAGAAGCAATCACCCAACAACCTAAAACAAAATCAACATGCATTTACAATTAGTCCATTCAGAAGATAAAAAGCCACAACATGAATGGGTATAATAATGATACCTCCTATTAAGGAATTTTGAATATCTAAGAAAAAATTAGAGAGAAACTGAGCATATAAAGATCTACAATATAGAAAATATATAAAGAAAATTATACCTTGATGCAAGTTTGAATCTCCAATTGAAAATAAGAAATAGATGAACGTACAATCTATAGGGCCAACAAAGAGACGTATGAAGAGGGAGAGACGTAATACATATAGATGAATGGGTAGAAGAGAGAAACGTATGAAGAAGGGGATGTAATATATGGTTGCAGTGTTATATATGTTAGGGTTTAGGGTTTTATGAATTATAGTTTACTTTGATTTCCTATTTATGTGTTTTATTCCTATTTCCTCTTTGATTCCCTATTTATGTGTTTTATGTTTTATATTGTTATATTTCCTATATATATGCAAAAGGGTAGTTGTGTATTTAAAAATTAAAATAAGGGTATATTAGTCAATCAAAAGTTTTTCTCACATTCATCTTTTTATAGGTAGTATAGATAAAAGCAAATTATGCAGACAAACTTTATGTTGGTACTTGGTAATAGGATTTTTTTTTTTTTTTTCTGAATATTTAGAACTTTTTTTTTTTTTTTGAAAAATGTATAGAAAGAAGAGGGCCTCATTTTATAAGTTCACCTAGGGTTCCAAATAACTTAGAACCGGCCCTGAGCAAAAGGAAATGGTGCTGGGACTAAGGTTGGTAAGTCTTAGGGAGTTCAGACTAAGGTAAGGCTTAGGTTTAAGGGTTGAAATGGTGTTTGGAGCGATGCACCTGATATTTGCATAAGCTTAGGGAGTTCGGACAAAGGTAAGTCCATTGTTATTCCCTCAAAAGTGTGAGGGAATAACATTGGGTAAATTACAATAAGACCCCCCCTAGAATCTGACTATTACAGATACACCCCCTCACGTTTTTAAAATTACACTAACACCCCTTACTTAACAAAATAAACTACAAAGAGACCCCTCCTTCTAACTTCCGTCCATTAATTTGTTAAATCATATTCAAATTTTTTCAAAATGCCCTAACTACCCTTAGTGGATGATAACTTCCATGTTAAATACATATAACTCACCAGTCCAATAGTTCATCCAATACTTTTGAATTTTTTAATTATTATTAATAAACAACTAAAAGATAATATATATAAGAAAAATGCTAAAAAAAAATTTAAATTTTCTGTCCAACTGATATGGCAACTGTCAAATTTACTCCTTCGAAACAATTATTTATTTAATTAAAATTTTAATTGATTTGCAAAATAAAAAATAAAAAAATTGATTTGCCAAGTTGCCACCTCATTTGAGTAAGTAGATTTGAATAAAAGAAAAAAAAGGGCTTGTAGCATTACTCATATGTAGAAATAAATAAGAAGAATTATTATAATGGAGATGCACATATAGAGGTGGCAAATGAGGTGGCAACTTGGCAGATCAATTTTTTTTTTTTTTTTTACGCATCAATTAAATAGATAATTGTTTCTAAAGAGCAAATCTAACGGCTGCCACATCAGTTGGACAAAAATTTAAGCTTTTTTGGCATTTTTCTTATCTATATATATATATAAAATCTTTTAGTTGTTTATCAATAAATAAATAAATAAATCAAATGTACTGGATGAATGTGTTGGACTGATGAGTTATATGCATTTAACATGGAAGTTGTCATCCAATAAGGGTAATTAGGGTATTTTGAAAAAAATTGAAAGTGATTTAACGGATTAATGGACGGAGGTTAGAGGGAGGGGTCTTTTTATAGTTTATTTTGTAAAGTAAGGGGTCTTAATGTCATTTCAAAAACATGAGGGGATCTATTTGTAATTGTTAGATTTTAGAGGGTGTCTTAATGTAATTTACCCTAACATTTTCTACTTACATGGGAGTAGGCATGTTGACATGACATAACCTTCTTGTCAAAATTCTATACCAAAGACATGGGAGAGTTAATTTTAGGACAACTAAGAGTTTTTTTTTTTTCCTTTTAGACAGATTTTATTAAAAAGGAAAAAGAAATACACCCACCCACCAGAACCAACGACACCCAGCAGACAAAAGAATCCAAACCCAAAACAAAACACTCCCAAAACAAAACACTCCCAACAAAACATAACCAGAACAAAAACCATCCCCCAAAAAGCGAAGACACAGAGCACCCAAAAAACAGAAGAAAGAGTTGATATTATCTGCCTAGAAATATAAAGGGGGTGTACCATGTTGGATTCAATTAATACGTTACTAAAATCTTTTTAGGCTTTTAAACTTTGGTTTGGGCTAGTCCTAGTAAGGATTTTGTCATGGCACTATGCTCATCGGCTTCTTCGTGGCTCATTTAATGCTCCTGCGTGCGCGCGAATTAACTAACAGATCACTGTTGCTGCGGATTTTGTGATTGTAGCATGCTTTTGAATCTGACCTAACATGCAGTGGGTCCTTAATTTTTTTATATTATCAGCTTAATGTCTTCATTTTTACTGAGAATTACTTTGTTGGTGTCATCCTTACCTAGGGGACACTCTAATCTTCTCAATATCTTTTTTTTTTTTTTTTTTGGTGATGTACGTTTAATAAGGAGAAAATGTTTGAATTATTAGTTTTTGGATATCTACTCAAATAATTTATAGGGCAAGCTCCGGTTCCTAGTTCTAATCAACCTGATCCTGGTGCAACGAGAGAAAAACACAAAGACTTGGGGTGGATATGGTCGCTCATGGCAATTTCACCTGCTTTAGCCATGCTTCTCCTAGGCTCGCTGTGTCATTTAATAGCCAAGAGCCTCAAAGCCTCCAAAGGAAAAGATAAGCATGAAGGTAGACTTCCTATCAATCTATTCATCTAGTACGAAATTAAGTCTTGATTTTCCATGTAAACATGTGTTGCAGAGAAAACTTCAAGTGAAGAAATGGTTTTAGTTGGGATAGAAACTCTGATAAAACCTTTCCACGACTCTAATAGCGCAGACCAACATGAAAGAGGTGACAAAATGGGAGATGATTTGCATTCATTTAGCTATGCTAGCATATTGGCTGCCACTGATAACTTCTCGCCCACAAATAAGCTTGGACAAGGTGGTTTTGGACCTGTTTACAAGGTAAGTTACTAATAATTTGATACTCAAAGGCTTCGAAAATAGATAACTAACATAGAAAATTACAATGGTTAGGGTATATTACTCAATGGACAAGAAATAGCTGTCAAAAGACTTTCAAAAAGTTCAAGTCAGGGGCTAGTGGAGTTCAAGAATGAGATTATGCTCATTGTCAAACTCCAACACACAAATCTTGTTCAGCTTTTGGGCTGTTGCATTCATGGTGATGAAAAGATGTTAATCTACGAGTTCATGCCCAACAATAGCTTGGATTCTTTTCTGTTTGGTTTGTTATACTTTGAACCCAATTCATTTGTTTTTCAAATTAGTGTCTAAGGTACGTTCAACCATTTTAGTCACTTGCTAGTTTTACCGATTTCACTTGGACAGATCCTGCCAAAAGGGGGATATTAGATTGGAAGAAACGTTTCACCATCATTGAAGGGATCGCTCAAGGACTACTTTATCTTCACAAATATTCCAGATTTAGAGTGATCCACCGGGATTTGAAAGCTAGTAATATTTTACTTGACAATGAAATGAACCCCAAAATATCAGATTTTGGCATGGCTAGACTTTTTGGATCACATGAATCTGAAGCAAACACAAACAGGATTGTTGGGACATAGTAAGTGAACAATTTTTCAATGTTATATTTGTCTTAGTCACTAAAAAATTATGCATTGTCACCTAGTAATTTTGATTAATGTTGGATCCAGTGGTTATATGTCTCCTGAGTATGCCATGAAGGGAATTTTTTCAGTAAAGTCCGATGTTTTCAGCTTTGGAGTCTTACTTCTTGAGATTATAAGCGGCAAGAAGACTACTAGATTTGCTCTCACGGATGGCCATCTAAACCAAATAGTATATGTAAGTTACCATTATATGAGCTGAATCCAAATCTGAATTTACTAGTCAACCTCAAATGATATTCCATCTTAAGACTAAACCATCACTAACATTGAATATAAGATTGTTTCAGGCATGGGACTTGTGGAATGAAGGTAAAACTCTGGAGCTTGTTGATCAAACAATGAGTAACTCCTGTTCCACAAATGAAGTCTTGAGATGCATCCATGTGGGTCTCCTATGCGTACAAGAAAGTGCAACAGATAGGCCGACGATGTCTGATGTTGTTTCAATGCTCACAGATGAGACTATGCCCCTCCCACTTCCAAAACAACCTGCATTTTGTTTTGGAAGAAGCCAAACAGAGGTAGACTCCCACAAATACAAATCAGAAAACTTTTCATTAAATGTTTTATCAATTTCTACATTCGAAGCCAGATAGAGGTATGGGTTTTTTTAATAATTTTCATGATTATACTTCTAGTAGTGTTTGTAATCTAAGTTTATCATTTTCTGGGTGTCTCTTTCCTTGTAATCTAACTTTATCGTTAGTAAGATTAATCTTTTTTACTGACAGCTTAGTGTTGGAGACCCAGATTGTTACTCTCCAATCCAAGGACAGATTGTTTCATTTTTTTCAAGTGAGAAAGATAATACTTTCATGGGTTTGCGTTAATTCCATATGAAATAAAAAGTTGTTTAAAAATTACAGGACAGCCAATCCCAAATTAATGAACAGATTATTGCAGTCTCATCCATGTCTATGCAACCCTGACAGATTACTGGTGTAGAGACCCAGTAGATAAAGAAAATGTGGTATGTCATAATGAAATTCCTTTTTCCAAAGACTCAAACTCGTCCCTACTAGACAATATATGCATTTGTATCTGGACCAACCACTATGCATCCAGGCCCATCAGATGATTAATCCTTACCAACCTACCTAAATGATCAAGACAGATGGGTGTGGTTGTCCCTAAGCTGAGTTTTAATTTAACCCGTCTTGTATTCAGTCATTAATTTCTACTCTATTCTTCTTCTTAATCCATTAAATAATTCTTAAGTACTCGAAAAGTCCCTTTTTTTTTGGTAACATGGATAAGGAAGTCATTACATCAACAAATGCTTATACTACGACTTGAATCTAAGACCTCTCCCCAGGGGAGAGAAGTGCTAGTAGGCCACAAGGCCATTGACCGAAAAGTCTATATAAATTGTACAGTTTTGAATATTTAGTGACCACAATCTGATTATGAGTTTATTAAATGGTAATAAAAAAAAATAATAAAAAAAAAGGGGGCAATTTGAAGGGATGTTCCTAAAGGACCCAATGAATTTCAATTGGCAATTAGGGGATCTATTTAATTGAACCCATTTGACAGTAGATCTTTATAACATGAGGCTCATATGATGGGTTACAATACTTTTGACAACTTCATAGCACATGGAGATACAATATATTAAGATTATTGGTAGTGGCATGGAATGGGTTTCCTGCAGATTTGCATGATGGCATTGTTTTTTCTTTTATTATTTTTTTTTTAAAAAAAATTATTTTATAAAAAAGTCATTGTATCAAAAAGAATAAAAAAAGGGAGAGAAAGGCGCCAATTGCTTTCATCCCCTTCAACCCGTTTAAAACAAAATTAGGCAAGCGAGTGAACTGCATTGTTTGCTAGCCTAAGAACACTTCTAACAACCCACGTGGGGGTACAATTTAACAAAGCCCCTAGCATCAGAAATAAAAGGGGAGAATGGCCCATTGAGGGGCATTATTCCAAGGGAACGGCTATTGCAACCCCCCGTTCCTATAAGCCCACCCCTCATCCTTTAGGTTTTTAAGGTTTTATGCAAAATATAAATAGTTTTTATGAAAACCGGCAGTGATGTCCACTAGAAAACATCATTTTGAACAACTTTGTAGAAGAAAGTTTTTCCAAAATCTATTGTTTAAATATACTTTTTAACCATTTATAGCCTTTATTTTATTTTTTGCCAAAAAGTCTACCTAAACGATAAATTTTGGAAAAACTTTCTTCTGCAAAGTTGTTCAAAATGATGTTTTCTAGTAGACATTACGGCCGGTTTTCATAAAAACTTTTTATATTTTGCATAAAACCTTAAAAACCTAAAGGATGGGGGGTGGGTTATAGGAATGGGGGGTTGCAATAGCCGTTCCCTTATTCCAATCAGCCAAGGGATCCAAAACCTTCCACAATGATCTTCGAGAGACCCAGGTCGGTGATCTCCTTAGGCCCAAGACGAATAGCCTTGGCTTCAGCAACCATTGGGTCGAGAGGGCCGTCCTTGGAAGTCCAGGCAAAAAGAAAAGCATCACTGGAATCACTAAGAACGGCCGAATGGCCACGTCAACATATTTAGAAATGCAGCCTTGCAGGAAAATAGACCCAATATTTCCAAGGATTTCTCATTGACCATACAGAGGATCCCTGAAGCCGTTGGAGTTACGGGTTGCAACTTGCGACTGTGGAATTCAGTATGCAGTTCACAAGACCGCGTTAACCACGAAAGTAGCCCACTTCGTCCCTTGGTAAAAGTCATGACTCATAGAGTTACGATTGTGTGGAAGTCTTCGATGGTCTTGCGAATGCAGCCATGTAGGAGAATAGACCCGATATTTCCAACTTTACAAGGGTTTCTTATTGAGCAAACAAGACGTTGGTAAAAGTCATGAGTCATGACTGTGTGAAAGTCTTCGATAGTCTTGCAAATGCAGCCATGTAGGAGAATACCCAATATTTCGAACTTTCCGAGGGTTTCTCAGTGGCCAAACAGAAGATTCCCGAAGCCGTTGGAGTTACGGGTTGCAACTCGCGACTGTGGAAATGTGGAATTAAGTACGCAATTCACAAGACTGGGTTAACCACGAAAGCAACCCACTTGGTCCCTTGGTAAAAGTCACGAGTCATGAGCGCGTGAAAGTCTTGAGATGAACTTCTGTGCATATGTAACATGGGCCACGTGGTATCACAGGTCAAGCAAGGTGAGATTATAAGGTCAAAAATATGCTGACAATCTCACTCTATTTTACTTTGATTGACCCTTGACACCGCGTGACCGTGTTATAGATACACAGAAGTTCTTCTCGAAAGTCTTGCAAAGTTGCAAGTCTTTTCCACAAGGTGGCTGATCTTCTTGACTGACATTCGAGGCATCAACAAATTGAAGTCACTGAATAGTGGGGCCTTTAATGCAATCACCTCCTTGTATGCGGGAGGAAAAAACCTTAGGGGGAAATTACAAATTGATCTGACTACGTGTAAATTATTACAGATAGTAGCCATTCTCAGTAAAGTGAAATGTAATTCCCTAATGAAAATCAAGATTTGTTTAACTGGACTTTGATTTGTAGAGAAACAAGCTATCTCTCCATTATTATTTAGATAATCGATAGAACCTATCCTAATTTCTTTAATATTAACAAATAAATGTTAATACTCCTCCATGAACCTGAAGTCAAGATCACTTACACAACAAATAAGACAAATGCCTTTACACTGCCATGTCATTGACACCTCTCCTTATTTGAGGAAGTCTAAATCATTTTGCTTAACTTTGCTTGTTGGGACTGTACTTGATTCTACATTTTGCATCATTATTTGTAAATTACATGAGACATCTTCTAATGAATGAAAAGACTGGCAGCACACTTGATTGCACACTAGCTGAGACACATTTGATTTGAACAAGCTTACACCCTTCTTTGGTGCGGCATGCAAAGTCAAGTAGAAGTAAACTTTTTTTTGTTTTGTTTTTAAGATATAGGTCATCTTACACGTCCAAGCTCTATATTCAGTTTTCTAAAAAACATTTTTCACAGCACTGCATGCTCAGAGCTTTGCAAGTCGAAGTCTCGAATTCTTGGCCTCCATTGGGTTAATAAATATGCACTGTCCAAAGATGATCATGAGGAACGACATTGTCGTCTTCTTAGCATGCACAATCTCAATCCTTCAGCTAGCCGTTTCTTCCACCTCAACCACGTGCAACCGATCATGCGGCAACGGCAGCAAACCTGTCCCCTTTCCATTCGGATTCTCCTCCGCTTGCCAAATCCAGCTAAACTGCAGCACAATGGGCCACATCCTCGTCGGTGAGTTTCCCGTCCGAAGTTTAGACTCTGATAGCATTCTCGTGGAGCTCAAAACCAGATGTGACCGCTCCATTGACACCCTCCACCAACTCTTCAACCACAACTACGCACCAACCACGCGTAACGGAATCCTGTTGCGGAACTGCAGTCTCCCAATGTCGCCATGCATGGCACCGACGGCTATGGAAAAAAATAATTTCCAGCTACTTAGTTGCAATTCCAATATCAATTCCACAAACTGCTATGCAGAGACGATGACCCAAGGGAATTCTTTTATTCAATATGATAACGTGACCCGGAGCGGCTGTAAGTATCTATTTTCCGCAATTTTGGGGGGGTTTTCCGAGGTTCCGAGGTCTTCGGTAGATTTTCAGGTGGTTCAGCTGGGGTGGTGGCTAGATGGACCTTGCCAATGTTCCCAAGATGCCAATTGTACTAAACTTGTGTCCCCAGCCAACGGACGCCAGGCATATCGGTGCCAGTGCAGACAAGGATTCATTGGCGATGGGTACCAGGCCGGTCTCGGCTGCCAAAAGGGTAATTAACTTTCTGATGCAAGAATCCAATATGTGATTGCTTACTTTTTAAAATATATACTCCAATAATTTACATTTAATGAAAAAAAAACACGGCAGTTAAACTTAAGGAGAAGGTCTTGGGTTCGATTTCTACTCTTGAAATTAGTCATCAAATAAGTTTATCTTAAGTGTTAATTGACGTAGAGTAATGAGTAATCTCACTTATGTTAAGGGGATTAGTCATGCTACAGTTAGCGCTGTACATATAGCATGCAATAATTGATTGAAAAAACCTAGGCAGGAAAAATCACCGTACCAAACTAAAGAACCGACACCTGAAGCTATCAACCCTCACAGAACATAAGAGACCCATTTTAGAGAGAGAAAAGAAAGGGAGAGAGAGAAAATAGAAGAAGGAATCAGTGAGAGAGCATCAAATTTGCACGGGAAAAAAAAAGGTAACAATAGCAGAATATAGTTTTTGATATAGTTTTTTATAAAAAAAAAAGGGAGAAAACATAAGGGAAAACATGTGAGAGAGAGAGAGAGGGGGAGGGAAAAGGGGGAAGGAAGAAAAGCAACGGCAGCCATGGCACAACCACATTGGCTCAAGGAGGAGAGAAGAAGAGAAAGGAGGAAATTAAAAGGTGGCTGTAATGCGTGTTTACAGGAGAGATGGTAGGGGATAACATCATAGTAGCATATTTAGATTGGTCGAGCTACTGGAAAATAATTACAGTTCAATAGAAATTAGTGCTAACTGACTAGTTAATGACTACTAACATAACTAAGAATGACTACCAATTGTGATTATTTCCCCTAGCGCGACCAAACTAAAATTCCCCCTTACTAAAAGGTGCATGCCCATAGTTACCTTCTA
This sequence comes from Liquidambar formosana, assembly GCA_039720395.1. Classification (NCBI taxonomy): domain Eukaryota; kingdom Viridiplantae; phylum Streptophyta; class Magnoliopsida; order Saxifragales; family Altingiaceae; genus Liquidambar; species Liquidambar formosana. Next base: position 18,384,033 of record CM077826.1, read on the forward strand.
GCACAACACTTTCTCCATAGTCCATACTGATTGCAACAATTGTTAGCATGGCTGTTAACTAGAGAACAGGTTTGGTAGCTTGGGCTGTGATGCCTATACTATGCCTTGCCACTTCGTTGGCGGCCTGATTCAAGCAAAGTTAGCCGAAGGATTTGCAATGCGACTCTGCTGCTGCACATTACGAAATCCGCTGCCAACATGAGAACCATTGCATCCTTTTGCCATGAAGGGCATATACTTGGGAAAGCCTAAATATCTCTTGATCTTTTGGCTTTGTTAGCTGTCAGAGAATTAATCAATACTCAGACTTCATTTTTACTCCATTTTTTTTAATTATTATTTTATTTAATTTGCAGATTCAATCCACTCCTCAAATTTTGCTTCAGGTACTTCTCTCTGCTTATTCTACATTTCTATCTTCTATAATGATGATGATTTCTTATAGATATTTCATGTTTCTAAATCACCAAATGTGATATAAAGGACTGCATTAAGAGGCACACATGGATAAATGATACATGATGCACTAAATGAATTCATTATGCTCTTAATTCATTATGCTTTTTATTGTCTCATTAATTGTCACTCAAGCAACGAATGACTTAAAATGAGTACAAAGTTCTAATCCTTTCTTTCATAAGGAGATAAAGCAAAGAAAGTAAAAATAAATAAACAAAAGTTTATGCTTTATTGAACAAATGGTGATTTCATCGAACCTTTTTATGTTGATTGTGTGAGAAGGAATGGAGGCCTCTTAGGTTGTAAGGTAATTTTATAATTCAATTAATCCTTAAAATGTAATAATCAATAATTTTAACTATAATAGATTTGAAGTTATAACAAAATTAACGCATTAGACAACAACACAAAATTAACATGTAAGTGTGAAATTTGGACAGCTTAAAAGAATTTTCAGCCATCCTTGAATTTGGTACAAGCACTTTCATGTCTAACGAAGTCATTCCGCCATGTTTTAGCTAGCATTTCAATTGCTATCAAGCATTCAAGCATCCTATCATTTGGAAAATGAAGTGTCTTTTTACTTCCACAATCAACTCATACATATTCCCAGAATATCAAATGATTAGTGACCTTTCTATATCGATCAACTTTGAAGATAAACAAATATTGTGGCAGCCCATCTTTTCTAAATTGCATACATCTTGAGATGGAAATATGCTACATTTGATTTATTCATAAATTTGAAGTAATGGTTTGTTGTGCACCAAACTAGCTATGAGAATTTTTCATCACAACTTTGCAAACAACTTTTTCAGAGATTTAATTTGGCAAAATAACAGTTGAAGCTTTAATTTTTTATCAATCGAAGTCTAAAGGATGCTAACCATCCAAAACCCTCAGCTGACTCACCTTGTAGTTATATTGGACACATGGGAGAGAGACATGAAGCAAATGGAGAAAGTGTACTCTAAGAAAGAAAGTTTTGAGTAAATTTAAGGGTGAGAAAGAGAAACTCAGAGAACATTCAAGGATACAGTATACATCAACAATGGAATTTGAACTCCAGATTTTAAAGCGATGTTAATGCAAAATTGTTTCCAAAATTGTATTTTGTATCTGTGCAAGCTGCATTTCGAATTTTAAATAAAAATAGGACGATAAATTTTCTATTAGTATCTTATGCTAATTAGCTAGCTACTGAGAGATCTAAGCTTTCATTCCTTCCTAAACTATGGTTTGCCTTTGATTTCTATAGATATGCCTTCAACATTAATTACCTCGTACTGCAGCTTGGAAAATGATCTAAAATTGTGGAAAAAAAAAAAAAAAAAAAAAAAAAAAGAAAGTGCATTAATAATCTCCAGAAAAGTTTATTTCATAAAAAAGTAGCAAAATTTCTTACATGAGTAAGTTAAACAAACCTTTAAAATTCTGATCAATTTAATTTCCAGAGAATTATTATATATGTAAAGCCTCTCTCTCTTTCTCTCTCTCTCGTTAACGTGCACACACACACTACTTGGAATTTTTTTCTTGCTAAATTACAAGCAAAGGTAAAAGGAAAAATAATTGATACCCAAGAAAAGAAAAATAAAAGTAAAAAAACATGCTATGCACATGCATATAGCTAGTGACACTCAAAGAGTGATACATGTTATTCATACAGACAAAGGTAAATTCACAAAATATGAAGATATTAAAGTATGATATGCATGAATTCTTGTGTACATTTTCATGATTCACCTATGTAACATAAAAAAATAAATGTAAAAATATAAAAATTGGTAAAGTTTCCAACTTACAAGCCTAAGCTTGGAAGTGGAGGGCCCAAACAGGTATACGAGGCCATGTCAAGGTTTTATAATTAACCAATGTGGGATGTGGTATATTTCCAATAGTCCCCCTCACGTGTAGGCCTAACAAGAAAACGATGGGCCCATCACGTGGATAACAAAGACAGGCTTACAAGCAATGATACCAAGTTAAGTTTCCAACTTACAAGCCTAAGCTTGGAAGTGGAGGGCCCAAACAAATATATGAGGTCATGTCAAGGTTTATAATTAACCAATGTGGGATGTGGTATATTTCCAACATAAATAAATAAATAAATAAAAGAGAGCATAGAAACATACCTTTGCTCGAGATTATTTGATCCCCAAAGGCTTCATAGATCCTTATGTAATCCAGCTTTTTAAAACTCAAACGAAATAATAATGTCGTCAACAACCCTCCATGACTCTAACTTTGTAAATGCTTCTCATAATACAAAACAAGTATGAATGAAATCCTATTTGGGTAAAAGAATCAATCTATTCTTTTAAAAAATAAAATCTATATAGATCTGTGATTTACAAATCGATAACTAAGAAAAACATAAGAGGGGAATTTCAATTTCATTAAACTCTCATATTTTCATTTTTGTAACTGGAGCCCGTGATGTTATGAGGAAAATCAGATTATTTATAAGTGTAATAATTGCATGAAATATGCTATGATGCATAAATACAATTATTCAACCATGATGATGTGTGGTCCTGGGACCTTTTTTCTCTCCCCATCTTACCCAAAGGCCAAAAAAAAGAAGCATAAATATAATTGTTAATGTCATCCCAAAAGATCCATACATTACTTAAAAATTCAGCTGATTCTTAAAATTAAAAACAACCAAACAGTCAATGACAGTTAAAATTCCAAAATGAAGTACTCTTTGTCATCTTATGATCTCTGCTCTAATGTGTTGATCTCACATATTTTCTCCATGGATGAGATCTTACTTATAATGATCGATTGATCGTGCGCACCATCCTTTCTTAAATAACCATTCACTTATTAGCATAAATGAAAACTATTTTTGTGCACCCCACCTTCAGAAGAATAGATCATGGGTATTTCCCCTATTGTTAGAATTTTTTCAAAGACACGCACGAGCATGTGTGTGTGTTTGATGTAGTAAATTCAGGAGCACTAATACGAAATTTGGGAAGTTGCTGTGTCCATGGCTGACTCACAATGTGACAACCATGTTTATATCAAAATATCGCAGCTCTTGATTACAGTTTATCCCAACGAACAAGTATTCCATGCCTCCTAAAAAGGTGGTAGATGCAAAAGAAACACAATTACAGACATGAGATAATGATATTTGTTCATTGATGCAGAAAAGTGGTGGATATGGCTCATCAGAGCAATAGGAGGAGTACTAATTATACTCATGTTGTGCTCCTTATGCCATTTGCTACAAAGAAAACTCAGAGATGAAGGTAAACTCTCACAACCATTTAAAAATATAGAGGGACCTATTTTATTAATTGATGTTAACTCTCTTTTTCTTTGTCTTATCTTTGATCTATTCTGAATAGGGAAGAACAAAACAGAGCAAGAGATAATATTGCATGAGCTTGGTGCCAGTGCAACACATTCTAGCAAATCCCCAAAAACAAAGAAACTAAAAAGAGATGGGAAGAAGAGCCATGAGTTGCGATTTTTCAGTTTTGAAAGCATAGCATCCACCACAGACAATTTTGCAACTACAAATAAGCTTGGAGAAGGTGGGTATGGACCAGTTTATAAGGTAGGCTCCAATGACATGTAAATTGAGATGATATTAGTAATCACAATGATTTTAGGACTAACTAGTCATTGTTTCAGGGAAAATTACACGATGGTCAAGAAATAGCAATAAAAAGGCTTTCAAGAAATTCTGGACAAGGACTAGCGGAGTTCAAGAATGAACTGACACTAATTTCCAAACTGCAACACACTAATCTTGTTAGGCTTATAGGGTGTTGCATTCAAAGAGAGGAGAAGATTCTCATCTATGAGTACATGGCCAACAAAAGCCTGGATTTCTTCCTCTTTGGTCAGCAAACTTTACCACTTTCACTTTTCTCTAATGGTTAATTATCTTCTTCATTTTTTTTAATTAAATATTTGTAACTTCTTGTATTTATATTCTAAAAATACCTTTGAGACAGATCCTATGAGAAAGAGTTTATTAGATTGGAAAAAACGTTTCAACATCATTGAAGGAGTTGCTCAAGGTCTTCTTTACCTTCATAAATATTCAAGATTTAGAATAATTCACAGGGATCTAAAAGCCAGTAACATTTTACTTGACGACGAGATGAAGCCTAAAATATCAGATTTTGGAATGGCTAGAATATTTGAGCGAAATGAATCCGAGGCAAACACAAATAGAGTTGTTGGCACATAGTAAGTAAATGTTACATTACAAACAAGCACATCTGCATGTGTACATGCCATGAAATACTAAAATTGTTTTGTTCAACTATATGATTAGTGGTTATATGTCTCCCGAGTATGCAATGGAAGGCCTTTTCTCAATGAAGTCTGATGTATTCAGCTATGGGGTTATGTTGCTAGAGATTGTGAGTGGCAGGAAGAATAATAGTTCTTATCATGCTGAATACCCACTCAACCTTATTGGACATGTAAGTCCATCCAATTCTAACCTTCTTCTAAGCTTTCTTGTAACGACCATTTGATTTGTATTCAGAATTTGAATGAGGCCAACATCTATATGAACTTGTTTTTCTTTCAGGCATGGGAGTTGTGGAGAGAAGGTAGAGTTTTGGAGCTAATGGAACCGACTTTAGCAGATTCATATAACAACAATGAAGTGTTGAGGTGCATCCAAGTGGGTCTCTTGTGTGTGCAAGATAGTCCAGCAGATAGGCCCACCATGTCAAATGTTTTATCTATGATTACTAATGAGACAGTTCCATTATCTGCACCAAAACAACCTGCATTTTTCATTGGCAGGAGTTTGCTGGAGGCTGATATTGCCAAACATAACTTGGCAAGTTGTTCCTTAAATGGGGTGTCCATTTCAGAGATGGAAGCTAGGTGAAGGAATCGATGTTTCTTTGCCCAACATAGTTTTATAACATATTCATGACTCTTTATCCATGGCAAAATTCCATAAACCAAGTGTATCAACTATGTATGCCTGTCTATGAGAGTGTACAAGTATACCTTGATTGTATTCAGTAACAAAATTCTATGAACTTAATATGTGAACTATGTATCCTTCCACGCATGTTTGCAAGCATTCTTCTGCCGCTTCTATTTCAACTTTGAGCATTTTAATTCTCGCTACTGGTCCTGAGTACAGCTAAAAAGAGGCTTGCATAAACTAGCATATAGTTCTTGCTAAGAGAATGCTTGCAAAACAAAGATACATTATAACTAAAGCAGCATAGAATATCACTACAAATCCCCATCTCAAATCTCAAATGAAATAACATGGCGCACACACACAATCAGACAAATAAACCTCTTTTCTTTTTTTTTTCTTTTTTTCGTTTTTCTTTTTTTTTATTATAGGAAAAACAAATTTAATTAATAATATTATCAAAAGATACATAGCATAGAACCAACCTATAAAAGATCCCCCCAAAACCCAATCGCAAAGGGCCTGCCATCTACCCACTACAAAGACCAAAAAGAATCCCCCCTATCTATGATAAAACTTTAAAATCTCCTTTTCCAAAACACTAAAATACCCATTGTAGGACAACACCTACGAAGAAAAACCACCCCCAAAAACTAGAGCATAATGTCTAGAATCATTTCACAGCATATATTGATACAATGAGAATAGTTTTCAAAGGATTAACATACCTCATGAAAACACCCAATGCACAATTCAGCCTTCATCACTTCCATACATCTACATTAAAATCCAAATCACCTCCAGTAGTCTTCTAGAAATTGACTCCCTTTGTGAAGACTCCCAATGTAACTCTCAAGCACCTTGACTTCCACCCATTTAACTTGAATCAAATCAACAAACCCAACAGATAAAAACTTTGAAGAGAGAACAACACAAACACCCAGACTATGACAATAACCAATACACCTTTTATTTGTTTTACACCAAACATCAAACACCTAATATGCATGTACTACATCCCACACATTGCAACTGACTGGGAAAGACCCATAAAGCCAGGATACATAGAGAATAGCAGAGGACAATGAACAGCTGAGGGAAGACTCCCACTTCATCACAACAAAAAGGCTCTGAGGAGTAAAACATGCTTCCTTCTATGAGGTGTAATAGGCAGAAGCAAGAGTCAAAATATGAACCAATAGCCCTTTTTCATGGAAACACCAGCAACATTAACCTTCCACCTGCATTCAAATTCCACCCAGCTGCATTAAACCTTCCAACTCATGCAGTACAGAAAGCAGCATCACAAATGCAAACATAAATTTCAGTAGCTTCCCTCCTCAGCATCAGCAACTTCTCAGACCTTAAACCCTCAAAGTGAAAATTTTCAGATGACACATCAGTCTCAGCCTCCAAAAAGACCTATCACCCTTCAGGCTATGCTCTACTCTTAGACTTTCATCCAGCTCCTCGACTATGTCACCCATTATACATTGAAACAGCATGCGCTCATGGTTCAAAGTCTCGTCCGAGATGGATGAGATCTCGCTGGGTTAACCCGGTCTCATTCAGGGGCGAGACGATATCTGAGAACGAATCAAGTATATAGTAGGGTTTTATTTTTTTTTAAATGAAGTCTTAATGAATACCCATCGATCAAAACGTATACTTAATCATTGATGTTATGTTTAGTTGTGTTATTTGGGATTATTTTAGGTATGTAAACCAAATTATAGTGTATTTTCATGTTATAGTAATGCGCCAGGGCCTGTTTTGAATTTTTTTTTAAAAACCATATTATGCGTCACAAGTTATTTGTTTTGCTTATTTAATGGTTCCAATATGGTTGTCCAATTTTTTCTGATTTTTCTATAATTTTTTAAAAAATTCTTTAATGCGTAAAGTTACGTCTCACCCGAAACACGACGAAATGGACGAGATCAAGATGACTGAGACAAAAACATGACGACAATTGAGACCGAGACTTTGAACCATGCTCCCGTCTTCCCACGTGCAAGTTCTAGTGGTTGCACACAACTCTAAGTTACAACTCATTCCACATCCGCAGCAGATGTGTGCCAAGTACAAATCGATTGCCCAAAAATAATAATAAAGAAAATAATAGAATTGTAGAAGAAGAAGCTAAGTGGGAGAAAAAGTTAACGTTTTGTCATCTATCCCAGAGAGTGGAAGAAGTGTTCTGTATGTGTAGGCCTCTAGAAACCATTTTAGAACAGATACAACTTTAAATATATGCCTACGGGTTTAAAATAAAGAATGCACTTATTGGTTTTTTAAAAAATAGAGTTTTGAAATTTAAAATTTCCAACAATCTCGACGGGACTAAGGCCTAATTTTTTGTCCCCAGAAAAAAAAAAGGGGGTTCCAAAACCACTTTGCCTAAGTTCTCACTGACAGCCGATATGCTAGCGTAGATGAATGAGTGCAAATCATCACTCATTGTTTCACCTCTCTGTACTTTTGTCTTCCCTATTAAAAGTTGTGGAAAGGTTTTATCAAAGTTCCTAGTTCCTACCTCAACTAATACCTTTTCTTCATCTGAAATGTTCTCTACAACATAATATTAATTCACATGAAAAATCAAGACTCAGTTACTCAAGTACTTGTACTAAATTAATCTATTTAGTGGGAAGACTACCAACTTTAGGAGATTGAGCACAATATTTTTATTCAGAATGTGAATGAGCACAATATTTTTATAAAATTGGATTTGTTTTAGGCTTGGGAGTTGTGGAAAGAAGGTAGAGTTTTGGAGCTAATGGATCCAACTTTAGGAGATTCATACCACAATAATGAAGTTTTGAGGTGCATCCATGTGGGTCAGTTGTGCATACAAGATAGTCCAGCTGACAGACCCACCATGTCACATGTTGTATCTTTGATCAGTAATGAGGCAATTCCACTCTGTGCACCAAAACAACCTGCATTTTTCATCGCCACGAGTTTGCTAGAGGCAGAGATTGCCAAACACAACTCGGCAAATTGTTCCTTAAATGGGGTGTCCATTTCAGAGATGGAAGCTAGGTGAAGGAATTAATGTTTCTTTGCCCAACATATTGTTTAACAAATTCATGACTCTTTTAACAGAACAAAATTCCGTAAACCAAGTGTATCAATTGTTTATGCCTTTATATGTTAGTGTTCAAGAATACCTTAGTTGATTTAGATAACAAAATTCCATAAACTTGATGTGTGAGTTGTGCGTGTAAGCATACCTGGATTAGTTTTAATAACAAAATTCCATAAATTTAATGTATCAATTCTGTGTGTAAGCATTTTCTTTGTTTGCTTCTATTTGCCTCTTTGTGCATTTTAATTCTCCGTACTGGTCCCAAGCCTAGCTAAAGGAGGCTTGCATAAAATAGCATAAAGTTCTTCTATTTTAGTAACAAGAGGTTGGAAGAGCACCTTAGAAAGGCACTGAGCAAGCCCTCGTAATGCCAAAGTCCAGCTTTCCAACATAGCTGGCTGATTAGCATCTAGTCATAAACAATTGCCTGTATATATAATTCATCCCTGAGCTCTAGGTACAATGTCCAATAATGGCTAACAAAGCCAGAAACATTATGCTTCTAAGTCTCTCATGTTACTTCTTCATTATCCCCTCTCATTCGAGTACAGACACAGTCTTACAAGACCAACAGCTCAAGGATTGGGAGCACCTGGTCTCTTCTGATGGAGCCTTCAAGTTAGCATTCTTCAGCCTTGGCACATCAAGAAACCAGTATTTAGGAATATTTTACAACATACCCAAGGATAAGGAAGTGTATCCTGTCGACTGAAAGGCTGTGTGGGTAGCCAATCGAAACACCCCCATCTCTGATGCATCCAGTATTCTTATGATAGATGAATTTGGAAAGTTGAGAATCTTACACAGCAGGGCCAATCCTATTGAATTAGGTTCAGTTCAAGCAGGATGTATTAATCCAAGTGCCACACTACTAGACCCTAGCAATTTTATACTGAGGGAACTCAATTCAGATGGATCTACAAAGCAAGTTTTGTGGCAAAGCTTTGATTATCCAACGGACACTACCTGGAATGAAATTGGGAATCAATTTTAAAACCGGGCATACTTGGTCACTAACTTCATGGATAAGTGATGAGGTCCCTGCCCCAGGGTCTTTTACCCTTGGAGGGGACCCCGATGGCATGAACCAATTGATTGTCTGATGGTAAGGGAACATCTATTGGACAAACGGGCTTTGGCAGGATGGGCAATTCGAGTTTGTGCCTGAGGTATCCCGTGGACAGAACAATAAATTTAGCTACATTTCGAATGAGAACGAAAAGTACTTGACATTTTCTGTGAAGGAAAGCTAAACAATGTCAAGATATATGATGGATCTAACAGGTATTGTCGAGGAAGGAGTAGGCCACACACCTTTTTCTGGATGTTCCAAGTCAGAGACCTACATCATTGATGCTGGCCTGCTGGGTGTGTGGAACAGAAAGTGCCAAAGTGTAGGAATCCTAATCACATGATTGGGCCAAGAAATTTTTTTATATCTGATGGATTCAAGTTTGATGGAAGTCACAACTTGAGTATCTTCAATTGTATGGCCAAGTGCTTCAACAACTGTTCTTGCCTTGCTTATGGATCTACAAATGACAACCAAACCAGTTGCTAGATTTGGAATAAGGGAACCACTTTCAGGGAATCTTATTATGGAACAAGGGTGATCCATGTTATTCCAGAACAAAACCGTAAGTTATCCACATCAGCTGTAGACATTGAAGTATGATATGCATGAATTCCAATCCCTAATTGCTTCCTCAAAGTATCTAGCTTAATTCAAAACAAAACAAAACAAAAAACCAACCAGACTTATACAGAGTAAATAATTTGGTCAACAACCCTCCACCAAGAGGGAAATTCCCAGTTCATTTGATCTCAGATTTTCAATCTTGCAACCAGAGCCTGAGATGTTTGGGGAACATCAGATTCTTTAAAAGTGTTATTACCGTATGATTGAAAATAATTCTATTGTCATTCAAAAAGGTCCATACATCATTTCAAAAAAATCAGCTGATTTAAAACTTCAAAAATCAAAGACACTCAGCACCAAAAGGATTCAACAATCGCCCTCCTAAAACCTTGGAAAATTATACAGGGCTGGCAAAGAAACAGCAGCATCAAAACTTGGAACAGCAACCCCAATCTCATTCCCAAGGTTCATCACACAACAAAACCGATTTGAATATTTCTTTTAATAAGAACATTTTTTTTCTTCTTTCATGCAATACTAACTCCATCATACATACAAAAAGGTAGGCTACGGTTAAAGTTACTGTTGATAGGAATATTTCATTTTTTTTTTTTTTCCTTTCAAGAAATCAATCGAACAGGTGGTCTCCTAGAATACAACGAAAAAGACAAAAGAAGAAAATCAACATAAAAGAGTAGAATGAGGAAGAAATAAAAAGGGCAATTTCAACAATGAAAATCAGACCCATATGAAGCTACTGTTAAGAAAAAAGTGTAAAGCCCATTGTAAAATTTCTCATGAGAGGACTCGTTAGCATTGCGTAACAACTGCTTGAAACAAATCGGGGGAAAAAACCGCAAAACACATAAAGGAAAAATAATCAAAACTCATGGCAGTGAAATGCATAACAAAGAATATTATCAATTAAACACTTTGAATTTCAATGAAGCATGAATTGCAAAGGTTAGACCTACCCAATGATTAGAGATAGAAATAAACCAATATTGAAAGCAAAACCAGGATAAAATGATGCGAATAACTGAGAACGATGGAACTATACCTGATACGACGGTCGAACGACTGCTATCGTGTTGCCGGGGAAGGATATGGAGATGGAGAGGAGTGAGAAATAGAGTATTGAGGGAAAGAGGTGATTGCAGGGGAAGCAAAGGAAACGGAGATGGTAGCAGAGTTGAAACCGGCCCTAGAGGACAGAGAAACCTGTTCGAGTGCAGTTCAAAAGTGCGTAATTTTATTTTAAATTCTAATTTTAGAATAGGTCTATTTCCACATAAATCTATACCCCTCCATGCGTAAAAGTAAAGAATAGTGTGTTAAAATAAAGGAGGGGTTACTCACAACACGCATTTAATTTATGTTTTTAAAGTGTTATGAAAAATATAAAAACTTTATATATAAATCATTTGTGAAGTCCACTTAAAAATATTATTTTAAATAATTTAAAAAAAAATTTTTTTTTTCAAAACTTGTTATTTAAGTAAAATTTTTTGTCATTTACAATCTTTATTTCACTTTTACAAAATGTTCCAAGAAAAATAACCAAAAACTCTATTTAAACGACATATTTTGAAAAAAATTTCTTTTACAAAATTGTTTGGAATTATGTTTTCTAATGGACTTTATGACTAGTTTTTGTAGAAACTTTTTATATTTTTCATAAAATATTAGAAAGTGTAAACTTAGTAAGGGCTATAAATATTTCATATGGTGGTAATAGCCTGACTCTAAAATAAAACATGAGGAGTATGGATTTAATATGAAAGGATGTGGAAATAGTCCCATCCTCCATCTCAAACAATGAAGAAAGAATACATATTAGTTTAGTAGTAAGACTCAGGAGCTGTTTGGGAACTTCAAAAACTAGATTAGATTAGGTTCAGTCTATAACTGTTTTTTGGTTTTTAAATAAACCAACTCACAGTTGGTTTGAATAAAAACTGTATTTATGTCTTATTTTCATAACAAAGCTGAATTGTTTATCAGGAAAAAAAAAAACTTAACAAACAGTGTGAAATCAAAATTGGTCAGGCTTATCCTCAATTGGTCAAATTTTCAGGTTTGTCTCACAGCTCCCATAAGAGAATGAATAAAAGAAAACCAAGTTTTGGAGAAAAAGGTTGTGAAGGTTGTCTGTCAACATATTGGGTATTATATAATAGAATAGATATAAATAAATAGTACAAATGAGTTTACCATCCCCACCTCCTAAATTAGGATTGCAAATCAATTTGGTTTGATTGATTTCGCCTCAACTCAAAACCAAACCGACTAAATCCGTTCCCATTTCCTTAACGCATAAACAAAACATATATAAGTAGAAAACTAAAACCAAATAAACCCGGCCAACCCACGAGAAAGCTTGGGTTCATTTGGTTTGGTTCGGGTCAGTTTCATTTGAATATTCTCATAATTTTGTCATCACAACAAATCATAAAATTTTATTACGGAGTACAAAAAATGGAAATGTCCATATAACAAAATCAACAAAAGACATAAATTTTCAATTTTTTTGTGGATAGTTAGTGCAATTTTAATACATGAAGTAAAAAGAAAAATTAAATTGAAACAATTATGAAATATAATATGACATATACACATACGTATAAAAATAAAGAGGGATGCTATACAGGACGATTTCATCTAACGAAATCGTTAGGCGACCAAAAGTCTCCATCAAAACTAATAAATTTAAATATTATTTGACAAAATTACCAATTTGCTTCCTCGTCGTTCACTCCAACCCCATTGTTCCCCAACCCCAAAAATCAATTATCAAACACTCTCTCCATTTTCTACAACTCCACCTGTTTTCTCTCTATACCCAGAAACAAACCCACACCCACTCTCCTGCTACAATGAAAAGTGAGGCACAGCTACATCCTAAACAAATGATTTTATTTTTGTGGGATTTGATCCAACAAACAACATCCAACAAACAACATAGGAAAAAAAAATGATGAAGAAGAAGAAGTATAAGTCTGAATTTTAAATTGAAAAATCTAGGTTTTTTATACGAAAAACCTAGCTAAGTTTACAAAAAAACCTAGCTAAGTTTACAAAAATCTAATTAAGTTTACAAAAACCTAACTAAGTTCACAAAAAATCTAGGATGAAGAAGAAGAAGCATAACATTGGATTTTAAATTGAAAAATCTAAATTTAATTTTTTTTATATGAAAAGCCTAGCTAAGTTTACAAGAATCTAGCTAAGTTTACACAAAAATCAAGCTAAGTTTACAAAAATCTGGCTAAGTTTACACAAAAACCTAGCTAATTTTACAAAAAAATCTAAGATGAAGAAGAAGAAGTATAACACTGGATTTTAAATTAAAAAATCTAGATTTTTTTTATACGAAAAACCTAGCTAATTAAGTTTACACAAAAACCCAGCTAAGTTTACAAAAACTTCCAGATCTGCAGATTTCAGCTTTGGTACCATCACAGAGCTGCACCTCCATGAAACGACAAGTTGTTTTCTCTCATCTCTCTTTTCATTTTTGAAAACGCCATTGATGTCTGATCTGCTAAGATTTAGATCTACAAAATCGATGGAGATGGAATATATTTGAAAAAACCCACCTTCTCACCATCATTTGTGTTGCATTTTCACATTAGTTGTTCTATTTCGATTGGGGGGAACAATAAAAGAAGGTGGGTGGAGAGAGGAGGAAGTAGAAAGATATTTGGGAGGGATAAATTGCAGAAGGAGATGTGGGTAGAGAGAGAGAGAACAGAACTAGTAATGGCGTTAGGAATATAGTGCTTGAGAGGAGGGAGAGATAGAGAGAGAAAAAGTTAGAGGTGTATTTGATACGCTTCCTAGTTCCTACTGAAAGCATGCATGTATCAGCTTTTTGCCCTTTTTATTAAGTGCATCAGGCTCTGTAGGGGATAGTCAATGAGGTAAGGGGGAGATAAAGAAGAAAGAGAAAGAGAGGGAGAAAAGGTGGACCGAAAAGGAGAAATAAATGTGGGTAGAGAGAGAGGGAACCAAAAAAAGAAGGAGAGGAGAGGGATAAGAAAATGCAAAGTATACTAATTACTAATGCTTCAGGAGAGAGAAAAGAGAAAAAGTTGACTGAAAAGAATAAATAAATGAGAAATGCTAGGAGAGAGAAAGAGATAGAGAGAGAGTGGGTATATTCAAAAGGACGGTTATGTATTGGAGGAGGCAACGAGCTTTTTTTATGGCTGAATGTTATTACTATAGAGATATCAGGCTTTTTTTTTTTTTTTGGAAAGGGTGTCAGGTTGTTGCTTTTTTATAGAGAAAGGGTGTCAGCGTGTTTTGCAGAGATGAGGACAATTAAGTAAAATATTGTTTTGGCTAATGAAGTCGAGTTATACTCTCGGTGTAGGAATCATTTCTCAAAAATAAAATAAAAAATTCAAGTTATCATTTGCTATTTTTTTTTTTTGCATTAGCACCATACATTAAGAGATTGTATTATATGCATAGGTTGATCGAAGACATTTCATAGAATCATGTACGTGCTGAAGATCGAGCTTCTACATGTCCCCTAATCCAAATTCTTAGAGAACAAACAATTTTCGATAACTTGTTGATCCCCTTTTTTTCCATATTTATTGGTTGTCAATTTCATGGCTCAATGTATTGGATCTAAATACGCCATGCGTGTAATAACCCTATCAAAGGTGATCCTATTACAAGCATGGTTTCAACTACGCCTGTTACAATTCTTACAAAGTATAAGCTCTAATGCATAATGTTAATGCAATTGACATCAATGCATGCTAACATGAAAATCCCTTCTTTTCTTTTCTTTTTTTTTTCTTTTTGTGAAAGCATGAAAAATCCCTATACATAGTTATATTAAATGTAATGTAATATTATATAAGTTTCAATTAATTTCAATATCGTTTGTTATATTATATAAGGCGATCCTATCGTTTGTTGCATGTTCCATTTACGGCCTCAGGGATGCTGTCGGCTGCGTGAAGGAGACATTGCCGGAGTGCAGGAAAGGTGAAGAATATTTGGAGAGAATAACAAGAGCTACATAGAGGGTAATGGATTGAATTCGGATGAAAGTGACAGGTTGAGTGTCATAGATTGTGAGGCCAAGTGCATGAACAACTGTTCTTGCTTTGCGTTCGCTTCTATCAATGACAACAAAACCGGTTGCCAGATTTGGAGTCGAGGAATGCATTTTAAAATCTACTCTGATGTTAGCGGTAATGGACTGGTTTATGTTCTTCAAACACGTACACAAAGGTAAATCCATATATGTAACCTTAGACAAAGTATTAATCTGGTCTACAACCCTTCCCAATTGTAACCTTGTAAATGCTTCTCATTACAAAAATATATGTCCAAACGAAATCCAAATTTTTGGTAAGAGAATCAATTTATGGCCTGTTTGGTTGTCCAATTCGAAATTAAACAATTCAAGAAATTTCACTTAGGGTTGAAGGCATAATCTATCACCTTAAATCAGAATATTTTTAAAAATTGTAATTATCACTATACTTGATGTTGTAGAATCGATTTTAAGGAATTCATGAAATACTACTATTTTGAATTGCCACTTTTATTTGTGATGATAACTATCATTTTTTTAAATTTGTTAATTCAAGATGATGGAGTAAGCCTTCAATCCTACATAAAATTTCTTGAATTGTTTAATTCGAATTGGACAACCAAACAAGTCATAATTCTTTGAAAAAAAAAAAACTATATATAGAGATCCTTTTATTTGCGAATCAATAACTATGAGAAGCATCTTTACCTCAGCTCCCAATTGCATTTTAATATGAGGAATAAGCCTTACATGCCTGTTAAAAAGGTGGTCGAAGCATAAGAAACACAATAACAAGTAGTATGAGATAATGATATTTATTTGTTGATGCAGCAAAGTGGAGGATACGGCTCATCATAGCAGTAGCAGGAATTCTATTTATACTCGTATTGTGCTCCTCATGCTGTTTCATACGTAGAAAACTCAGAGCTATATGTACAACACATTCTAACAGAACCTTTCTCTCTTATTAATTGATATGTAATCTCCTTCTGTGTCTAATCTTTTATATTTGACCAACAGGGAGAAGCAGAAGGGAGCAAGAGATATTGTTACATGAGATCAGAGCTATTATTACAACACATTCTAGCAAATCCAGGAAGACAAATAAACTCAAACGAGAAGGGAAGGAAAGCCACGAGTTGCGATTTTTCAGTTTTGAGAGCATAGCATCTGCCACAGACAATTTTGCAACTACAAATAAGCTTGGAGAAGGTGGGTACGGACCAGTTTATAAGGTACACACCAAAGGCTCTAAAAATTGCGTTGGTTTAATAAATCATTAATTAGTCATTTTTTCAGGGAAAATTACACGATGCTCAAGAAATAGCAATAAAAAGGCTTTCGAGAAACTCTGGACAAGGACTCGAGGAGTTCAATAATGAACTTATACTAATTGCAAAACTGCAACACACTAATCTTGTCAGGCTTGTTGGATGCTGCATTGAAAGGGAAGAGAAGATTCTCATTTATGAGTACATGCCCAACAAAAGCCTAGATTTCTTCCTCTTTGAGTATTTGGTCTGTGAACTTTACCCCTTTTACTATAATCTATTGGTGAATGACAGATATTCTTTCGATCCTTGCAAATTCCTCTCGGTATTTAATTCTACATAAAACTGACAGATCTTACGAGAAAATAATTATTGGATTGGAAGAAACGCTTCAGCATCATTCCTGCTTTTTCCATAAATGTGTGAATTATGTGTGTAAGCATACACGGCTCTTTTCCCAAAAAGGTAGGTTTTTTACACTTTATTCCGACTTGGGTGTAGTTTTCAACTAAATTCCTACACAGCGATAAATCGTGCTTGCTAACCACGATTTTGTTAAAATCGTGGTTAGCAAGCACGATTTTATGTTGGGTATACAATTCCGTATTTGTAACTCTTGTATTAGTATAAAAAATTTATACCCTAAAATCGTGGATGCTAAGCACGATTTTGGATTAAAAACTGTATTTACGATCTGCGATTATGATGGTTAAGGTGTTTAAAAAATTAAAAAAGCTGGAAAAATTTTAGAACTAAAATCGTGGTTGCTAACCACGACTTTTAAAAAGCGTGGTTGGCAGCCACGATTTCATGAAGAATTGTGGTTACAAAGCACGACTTTATGTTATGCACGCCCACTTCACCTTTCACACTTCACGGCACTTTATGGGCATTGTTTGACTTTTAAGTGTGAATTGTTTACATCCAATTATTACTAGTCATTCGTAGTTAAGTTAGTAGTCATTTAATTTAAGTTTGAATTATTCACATCCAACTACTAGTCATTTGGAGTTAAGTTAGTAGTCATTTACTAAGATGTTTATAGCCATTCTTATATATATATAAATGGTCAATTCTATGGTACCCTAACCAAAAATTGGATACCATACCCATAAGGTCACTTGAAATAGTAAATTGGTCAGTTCAAATGATAAGTGGGCCACCTGAAATAGTAAATTGATCACTTCAAATAGTAAAGTTGTTCACTAAATGGTAAGTTGCTACATAATGCGATGAGTGGCCAAGTTTATTGTTCACTATTTTTCAAACATCTTTCTTTTTTCTTGTTCCTTTTTTCAAACTCTTTATTTCTTCTCCTTTTTGCTTGATCCTGGGCCTTGCACTAAAGAATTGATTTATTAGTGCGTAAAGTATTCTATTGCCTTAAGTTCCTTGTGGTAAAAAATGTTCTTCATAAAAAATTAAAAAAAAAAGGTACCTTGTGGTAAAGAATGTTAAATATTTACACTTTTTTTCTTATCATTAAAAGCTAAATATTTAGATCCCTTTTTTTCCCATTTTACACATGGTTTTTGTAATTAACAATCAATGAAGATTAAAAACTTAGCGGCCAAGAACTTAAAGAAGACCCAAGTGGGCTACGAAAAATAATTGAAAATTGTCTGAAAAAATTACTCAACAATGCAAGTTTGGTATCCTGCTTTTTGGTTTACTTCTTCGTTTTGACCAAAGGAGGCTTGGAAGTCCATCATAAGGGTTATAAATATGGTGATTAGCCCCACTAGCATTCCTGTGGTCAATTGGGAAGTAGCATCTGCAATTGGAGAGATTGAGGCTTCAATAGCAGCAGTAGAGAAGTGTTATTGTCAACTAGCAACTTGTTTTTCAGTTGAAAATTATCTCTGGAAGTTTCTCTTTTTATTCCTTATGAGATTGAACCCTTTGCCTTTAACATGCATTTATAGAGTTTGGCTTTCTACCCTACCTTTTTTGTGCACTGTTTTTTAATACCTTTTTTGTGCTCTACATTTTTATTCGTCACACAATGCCAATTATTTTTTGGAAATGAAAGGAAAAAAAAGAGAGAAAAAGAAATACTCAATCATTTCACTTCATCACTAATATCCCATCACACCATCCATTGAACGGCTAAGATTAACGATCAAAGCAAAATAAATGAAGTGACCCATAGCACTAATCATTCTAAAATGGTAGGGAAAATCCGGTATAGTCCCAACTGTAAACAGGACATCCCAAGTTATTGACTTGATCAAAAACCTGTACAAATCACATTTATAGAAATTTCACATCTAATCTGATAACCTAATTTACACATACGCATCATATATTCCCACTGGGCTACATAACCTCATTGGTCCACTACGTTACTAGTTTCTAAAATGCTAGAAAAAATCCGGCATGGTCCCAACTATAAATAGGACATCCCAAGTTATCGACTTATCCAAAAACCTGTACAAATCACATTTATAGAAATTTTAAATCTAATCTGATAACCTTATTTACACATAAGCATCATATATTCCCCAGTGGGGCTACATAACCTCATTAGTCCACTACGTTGCTAGTTTCTAAAATGCTAGAAAAAATTCGGCATGGTCCCAACTGTAAATAGGACATCCCAAGTTATCGACTTATCCAAAAACCTGTACAAATCACATTTATAGAAATTTCACATCTAACTGATAACCTCATTTACACATAAGCATCATATATTCCCCAGTGGGGCTACATAACCTCATTGGTCCACTACGTTGCTAGTTTCTAAAATGCTAGAAAAAATCCGGCATGGTCCCAACTGTAAATAGGACATCCCAAGTTATCGACTTATCCAAAAACCTATACAAATCACATTTATAGAAAATTCACATCTAATCTGATAACCTCATTTACACATAAGCATCAAATATCCCCAGTGGGGCAACATAACCTCAGTGGTCAACATAATATGAAAAAGGAATTATGTACTCTACATGTTACATATGTTTGTATCAAATCTAACACATTGTTTTTCTATGTGCAACTATATTGCTTTATAATCTATACAATTTCAATGCTTCAAAAGCAAAAGAGTGGCAAACATCCAATGGCCTTCCATTTTGAGACAAAAAAAAACAGTGGTTTGCCAAATGGTCTAACTACTCTTCCTTAAAAGAGGTTAATTATTCTTTTTGCAGGGAAAATGGTCTAACTACTCTTCCTTAAAAGAAGGAGAAAAGAAATAGAAAAAAAGAGGCTGACCATGGACGGACCAAACGCGTAGAAAAATATGGAGCCTTTTCAAAAAATGAATAGATGCCTAGCTTTGATTAGTGATAACAAAGCTAAAGGGGGAAAAAATGGTGAATCATTTCCATGGCAACTAAACTTCATAGGTAAGAACCTAAGAATCATACCCTACACATCTAAATAAAATCTATTCTATACTATATTTAAGAATTATGCTGACATGGCAGCCTAAAAATCTCTCCCTCCAAAACTCTATTCTCAACTTACTTCTAGACCCACCAATTAATGTTTCTTCCTCTTTTTTTATAATAATTTTTTTCCATGTATTTCATTTTAAAATTTAAACCCCCTTTCAAAAAGTCATCGGTTGTCACTAAACATATAAATTGCATTTTTTTTTTCTTTTGGCCAATAAGATATCTAGAATTTGTAATTCCCGCGCATCGCGCAGGTCCCTGCTAGTGTGTGTATATATATATATATAGGAAGAAACCCTAACAAAGGACTCTTACTTTCTGAGTTCTATAAAAGGATTCAACTAATTCCTAACAAAGATAGGAATTGACTCTAACTTATAACCAAAATCCTACTAACTCGATACTAAACAAACCAAAATATGTAAATTACTAAATACCCATAAAACTATAAAATTACTAAAATACCCCTAAAATTCTAATTTCTTCTTTTTCGAGAGTAAACTTTAGGAGGCCTATCCTCATCGGGGTGTGTTTGTTATGGTATAGCTTTTTGTAAACTCACAGGGTGTAGAGGTCAGGGATATTGGAATTCTATGGGTTTGAGGCTTTTTTGGGCATTTACTTGTGCTTCATCTAGGAAGGAAATCTCTTCCTTCTACTTGTAGTTCTCTTTATTTATTTATTCAATTTATAAACTCTCGTTTCTTATCCAAAAAAAAAAAAAAAACTAATAACATGCAAATGACCGAGCGTAGCACAACAAACCAACACAACTAGAAGAGCTTAGGGTGATGATGACATCTTCATTGATGCTGACATCATCCACACAAATCGTGATGTCGACAAGGTCCCCATGAGCGTAATGATGCCATTTTTATAGAAGTTGACATCAGTTGCACAAATCGTGATGTCAACAAGGGTTCTCATGAGAGCGATCAAGATGGACACGTTTATGACACGAAATAGACACACCAACACAGCAGATCCTCAAAATCTAGAACACGACATGGCAGAAACACGCAATTAACAAAATATATATATTTTTTATATATATAACTAGATAATATTATGTAGCATCACATCCATCATTTAAAAATGTAGCTTTGGTATTGTTTTTGGAAACCCTAGGGCAATTATTCATTGATAAGATAGGACAAAAAGGAAAAGGAAGAAGAAAAACAAAAACAAAGATTGGAATAGAGAGATGTGTCGGAGGTGTGTCGGACCAGTGTTCTAACTTGGACACGGCACTTCTAGGGAAGTGTCCGTGCTTCTTAATCTTTTCCCCTTCCCCAGTGATCTTTAAAGCTCTGACACCAAGTTGAAAATCAGTGATGGAACAAGGAATTTACTCTAATGGGGACTACCGTATGATTAGGTGTTAGTGTTTTATCTTACACCAATGATAGAGTAACAATCTTGTTACATCCTATTTGGTATCACATCACAATTTATTTATTTATTTATTTTCACTAAGATGATGACATGTGGTACTTTCAACCTTCGGTTCTCCATAATTATAAAAATCTAAAAATATTATTAAATCCTTTATTAGATAGTGATGACATGTGCCATGTGGCACTATCAACCTCTGGTTCTCGTAATTGTGAAAATCTAAATATGTTATTAAATCCTTTATTAAAATTGAAAAATGAAAACTTGTTAATCAGGTTACTGGTTCCATAAAGGACACTTGTTGATGTTTGAATGGGCTGTCCAAAACTACTGCTGATGATATTGTTAACCCATTACTAGTGTTTTTTTTAATTCTATAATTAAAATAAATCAATTGACTACGACCTTCTATAATTTTTTTTTTCCTTCTTCTCTAATTGACAATTACAGGAAAAAAAAAAAAAAAACAGTACCATTTACGTCGTATTGATGATTTATTTGATCAGCTTAGAAGATCGACATTCTTTTCTAAGATTGATTTGCACTCTGGGTATCATCAACTAAGGGTAAAGAAGCGGACAAAATTCTTACAATGAGGGTGGTTTGTTACATGCTTACATGTCTAGTGTCATTTACTGTGCATTATAGTAGGTTTTTTTTTCCACATATTTTATTCTTCTTTATGTCCTGGACTGGTTTAAACCATAATTAGTAGCACCATTGGGAGACCTTTTTTTTTAGAGCATCAGAAAGTTTCTATCTTGGTGAAAGTTTTTTTCTTTCCCCTTCGAAGTGCGCATAGTTTCTTTGTAACATTGTTTTGTTTATAAAATTTCCTAGTTACCTTGATAACGTTATGGTGAACATAGATTTTGGGTTATTAGCAGTCAAGTGTTCGACATTTACCACAGCCTTTCTACAGACAGGCACTGCAAAGCATGATTTTTATTACTGATGACCACTACTTTGTTAATGGATTATGACTAATCAAAGCCAAAATTTTAGCATATCCTTCTACTTTTGAAATGCCAATCATGAATTGACACTTAAGGATCTAATATGCAATTAAAAGACAAGGGCCCTATTAAATAATTTTTGTTATATTTTACTTCTGATAGCCAAATTCTAGACACTCCTCTTCTTCCTAAAGAACCTTAAACAAAAATAATAATTATTAAATAAAAAATCCGCCCAACGAACCTAACAAACACCCCCCCCCCAAAAAAAAAAAAAAAAAAAGGAGGTAGCCAAGCTTCTTTCATCCCACTTTAATTCTTAATTTAGTCAAATATATATTGATTGACTCTTTTTTTTTTTTTTTGGGTTAAATTATTTGATAATTAAGAGCATTTTAAGTCTTACTCCCATCGAGGTTTGAACAAGAACTAATCTCCTAATGATGACTTAAGGAGCACACCCAAAAGTTGATCGCTCGATCAACGTCACAGGACCAATATTGATTGACTCTTAATAACGTGCAAGATTTTGGTATTAATTCTTGAAGACCATGAATAAGAGAATGGTTTAGGGATTAAGGTCGAGTTATTGTGTAATCCATAGGTCCGACCAGGTTTTTTGTAAGGACAAAAACAAATAAGTAAATTACTTTGATGTGGGCAGGTAAGTCAATGAAGACATCTAAATTGATTGAATTATCAATTCCGCTACAAATTATAAACCAAAACACAAATAAAGAAACTTGGTCATCCACCATCTAAATATAATTGAATCAAGGAGCTATATATGATGTCAAAATCATTGAGGAACCACTTCAAAAATTGTTGATGCCTAAAATCATTATGGTCGAACGAATGATTCAAGACATTTTTCTTGAATTATTTTTTTAAAATTTTTGTAAGGACAAAAACAAATAAATTAGTTTGATGTGGGCAGGTAAGTCAATGAAGACATCTAAATTGGTTGAATTATAAATTCTGCTACAAATTATAAACCAAAACACAAATAAAGAAACTTGGTCATCCACCATCTAAATATAATTGAATCAAGGAGCTGTTTATGATGTCAAAATCATTGAGGAACCACTTCAAAAATTGTTGATGCCTAAATTCATTATGGTCGAACGAATGATTCAAGACATTTTTCTTGAATTATTTTTTCAAAATTTTTTGAGTTTAATTTATTAATTAAAGGGTCATAAACGCGTGAGTTATCAAGTTCTAGTAAAATATAAAAAATTGGGATTTAGAGAGAAGTATAAAAATTGAGTAAAATGTGAGTGAGAGATGGAGTGTGTCTGATCAGTGAGGACGGGAAGAGAGAGAAAAAATTTAATGACAAAAAATATATCAAAGAAGGAGAAAATGGAATAGACGAAGAAGAGAGATACCTAATGCGAGATCGGCATGTAGCAAACCAAATTAATCAAGAACCCTAAAATCAAACAAAAGGGAAGTCCTAAAATCAAACAATAGAGTAAAAATTTGCGCCTGAAAGTAAGAAAAAGAAGAATAAGAGAAGAGACACCATACCTGAGCAGCAATTTGAACCAATGTTTGAACAAGCAGCAAACCGCTCAAGTCACCGCCCAGCAGCAATTTGAACCAATGTTTGGCTGCTGCGAAAACTGTGGAAAAGGAAAAAAGAAAAGTTTTTAATCTCACTTTTAATATCGTTGAGCTCTAATCAAAATGGTTGGATCGGGTTCAATTCGAATAAGGTTTGTGTTCTCTTGGACCCAAGACAATGGAAAATTATTACTTTCTTTATGCTCCGTACACTTTTCTCAGCAACCAAACAGGGATGAGATAGAGCAACAAAATGGGGGAAAATGAAGAAAAAAAAATTGCAATTACTGACCTGAGAATCCACCGAGAAGCTCACTACAAATGATTTTGGTTCTCCCGGTTGAAGACTGAGCAGCTCACTGGACCGAATCCACCGACGAACGGAGGCTTGATTGCAGATGGGAGGGGTATGGGTCTGACTTGTATGGGGAAAAATGAAGACGCAGAGATGGAGAGAGAGAGAGAGAGCAGGACGGATGAAAAGGAGAGAGAGGGAGAAGAGGCATGGCTGAAGAGAGAGAGAGCGCAGGTCTGACGTGAGGGGACGGATGAAAATGAGAGAGAGAGGGAGATGAGGCATGGCTAAAGAGAGAGAGAGAGAGAGAGAGCGAGAAGGTCTCTGACCTGAGGGGACGGATGAAAAGGAGAGAGAGTGGGAGAAGAGGCATGGCGAGAGAGAGAGAAAGACAGAGAGGAGGTCTGACCTGAGGGGACGGATGAAACGGAGAGAGAGGGAGAAGAGGGAGCGAGAGAGAGAGAGGGGACGGCAGAATGGGAAAAGGTGCGTGGGTTTCTGACGGGAGTAGTTGGAATAGAAGTAAAATCGTGGTTGCTAACCACGATTCAGAATGAAATCGTGGTTATCAACCACGACTTTACTACTAAAATTTTTCCCTTTTTTATCATAATAACGGTCATAATCACAGCCCGTAATCACGATTTTAATCCAAAATCGTGCTTAGTACCCACGATTTTAGCGTATAAATTTTTTTATACTAATTCAAGCGTCAAAAATACGGATATGTATACCCAACTTAAAATCGTGGTTGCTAACCACGATTTTGTTAAAATCGTGGTTAGCAACCACGATTTATCGTTATCTAGGAATTAAGTTAAAAACTACACCAAAGTCGGAATAAAGTTAAAAAAATCTACCCTTTAGGGAAAAGAGCCATTAAAGATAATCCGTGTATGCTTGGCTCATTTCCCAAAAAGGTAGGTTTTTTACACTTTATTCCGACATTGGTGTCATTTTGAACTTTATTCCAAGACAGTGATAAATCGTGGTTGCTAACCACGATTTTAACAAAATCGTGGTTAGCAACCACGATTTTAGGTTGGGTATACAAATCTATATTTTTAACGCTCGTATTAGTATAAAAAATTTATACGCTAAAATCGTGGGTGCTAAGCACGATTTTGGATTAAAATCGTGATTATGAGATGCGATTATGATGGTTAATGTATTTAAAAAATAAAAAAAATGGAAAAATTTTTTTAGAAGTAAAATCGTGGTTGCTAACCACGACTTTTAGAAATCGTGGTTGACAACCACGACTTTATTTTGTTCCCTGCACGGATTATGTTTGACTTTAAGTTTGATATGTTTGCATCCAATTACTAGTCATTCTTAGTTAAGTTACTAGTCATTCTTAGTTAAGTTAGTAGTCATTTAGTTTAAGTTTGTGAGCTCATTGTTCTAAATTTGGCATGGTGGATTGTCCTACATGGGGTTTGTTACAGTTCCTTTGACATGGATCCAACCTTGTTTTGTCTCTCTTCAACCTTTACGAAGAGGATATCGTGTGCATCCAATTTGATGAATAGGTCCTTTCAGAAATAATGTTGCTATTGCCTGTGTCACAATTTGCACCGTGATCCGCTCTGGTAATTCGTAGGCATATGTGACACTCTACGGGGCTGTTCAATCAATATAATTCATATTGTGCCATGACACAATATTGAGCAGTCAATACGTCAATACGTCCATTCCCCAAACGAACATTTTACTATATCCCTAAAATTAAGCAGAGGAAAGATACGAATATAATTATGAGCATTTCCACATATTCTAAATTTCATCGACCCAATTACAAGTGAATATTTTGTATTCTATAAGGCTATATCGCCAAAATTAAACTGAAATAACAAAATTGAACAAAAGCAAATGGTCTAGTCTCTATGAAAACTTTTTGCAAGAGCATAGATTCTTTTGAGTTTAGAAACCACTGATTTAAAATAAATAAATTAATAAAAATTGCTCGGTTATTTTTACAATCCATAGAAAGAAAGCGATATTAAGATGGAAAAAGCAACCTAGTACCAATGTCAGGGAGTGAAATTTCCTCCAACAATGACTTATGGGGCATTAACAATCCCCACAGAATGCTAAAACACCATCGCTAGCTTTGGAAATTTCCCGTCTTAAGATAAGTACTTACAACTTTTTTGTGAAGAAATGACATCTATAAAGTTTGACAGTAATTTTCAGTAACAAAAATAATTAGGACTCTGCGTTATATACAACCAATTGACCACAATTAAATTCACGATTATTGCTTAAACAATTTACCACCATGCTGAGCAACCAGTTACAATCTAGCCAACCAATAGGAATTTACAATCAACAAGATTATCACCATGATTAGCAGCTAACTCTACACTTTATTTTTATTTATTTATTATATATATCTAAGAAAAGGTCCTTAAGCATCAGGGAGGGTTAAAGAATCCCAACTAGGTTTGCATTCCTGACGTCAACATTATCATGTGCTCAAGGCCTTACATATTATTAAAAAAAAATGAAAAAAGAAAAAAGAATACAATGGAAAAACAAAGAAAACTTGTATTTGTGACTTATAATTACGCCACCATCTAATTGATAGAATACAAGCCAAATTATGCTTTAAACCTATAATAAGGAAAGTTATATATATCACTGAATAAAAATGAGAAAAGCTCTTGTGATGCATTCCACCACCAATGGGAAGCCCAGAGCCTGAGATTTCCACATTGTTTGCAATGCAATTGCCTTCTCTAAAAATGTGAACTTACTCACTATTCGTTCATCAATCAATAATATATCAAAGTACTAATTTTTTTTTAGAAATTTAAGCATAACCCTATCTATAACCAGGAAATCCCAAATTATCGACTTACCAAACCTGTACAAAATCAAACTACTCACTATTTGTTCAGCAACCAACAATATATCAATGCAGAAATTTTACAAAAATTATTTTTGTAAGGTTTACATTAATATTCAGCATACACATTAAACTAAAATGCATCAAATAAAAATCATTGAGACAAAATCATTCTTTTGGATTCATTCCATGCTTTGGCAATCAATCGTCAATAGCAGAAAGGTTATCAAATCCAATGGCTGTCTTAAGCTAGAACCATCTATCTGTAGACATAAATAAAAGGATTAATGTATATGCTATAAAAAAAAAAAAATTAAAACCTTACAAATATTGAAGATTTATATGATATAAAAATGAGATCTTTCATTCCACACGCAAAACAAAATTTTGAACATGTATTGCACATTTTAAATAAATAAAAAAAACAAACATTTCCCTAACAGCAAGCTAACTTCACCAATACTCTTTTGTAATGTATATGTAAAAAAAAAAAAAAAAATTTCCTATTTCAGGATTTGTCCACTTAATACATACAAAAAGGGAACATGTATTGCATATTTCAAAAGGGGATTTTTACAAGCATTGTCTCAAATTCATTTTCATCAACACAGAATTAATCAATTCATTAATTTGCCAACGATTGTGATTTAATTCAAATTTCAACTTTGCTTTGTTTTTAGCAGGTGATGCCGACATAATATGTAACAAATTTTCGATAAAACATTAAAACATCCACCATTTTTTGGCCTATTTTATCAGCATATTGCATAAAGAAGTCAGATCTTAAAAATTGATTTGTGTCTTTAAAAAATTGATTTGGTTACAGCACACAAAACCATAATAGCAGGGAAAAAAAAATTGGGGGTTTCAGATCTAAATCCCGCAGCAGCATAGCATTGCATTTCAACTAAAAGAAAAAAAAAATTATAAACCCTAAACTCACCAACGAGAGGTGGTTTGAGTGAGATGCCGACAGGAGTGTGAAGAGGAGGAGCTCGTCGCCGAAGGGGAAGAAGCTCGTCGCCGACGGGAGTTGAAGAATCTCGTCGTTGACGGGAGTTGAAGAAGCTTGTCGCCGACGGGCGTTGAAGAAGCTCGTCGCCGTGCACCGTGCCGTGGATGGGGGAGTCGCTCGTCGCCGATGGGAGTAACAGATTTTTGGGGTTTCACCGATGGCAGAAAAGAACGGAGCTGAGGGCGGAGGGGTTGCTCCGATGGGAAGGCGAAGGGGACGGAGAGAAGCAGAGGCGGAGAGGAGAGAGTGGAGAGAGGAGAACGGAGAGGAGAGAGAGTGGAGAGAAGAGAAAGGAGTAGAGAGGAGGAGAGAGAGTCGAGATATGGTTTTGAAACCAGATCTGCGCTTAGGCTCTTAAGAGATTTTCCCCAAACGCTGCGTAATCACATGATTTTAATCCAAAATCGTGCTTAGCACCCACGATTTTAGCGTATAAATTTTTTTATACTTATAGAGCGTTAAAAATACAGATTTATATACCCAGCCTAAAATCGTGGTTGCTAACCACGATTTTGTTAAAATCGTGGTTAGCAACCACGATTTATCGCTATCTAGGAATTAAGTTAAAAACTACACCAAAGTCGGAATAGAGTTGAAAAAATCTACCCTTTAGGGAAAAGAGCCATCTTTAATAGCAGAACTCACGATCCTGTCTACTTGTGTTTGCAAGCATTCTACTGAAGGGCTCGTTTCTTTTTTTTTGGATAAGTGAGTGAGTAGTCTCCTTGCAGTCACTCCTTAATACAAAACATTACACTCAAAAATATTTTACAAGGACTCTCTTTGCGCTCGCACTTTATATTCAGACACAAACTCTCCAAACCCTGACTTTCAAATGCGAGACTTCCTCCTTTTATAGACAAGTCTCAGACTTCAGCCTTCGGATTGAGACCAAGAAAAATGAAAGATTGAAGCACAATAATGGCGTTCTGTTTGTTTGTTTGTTTGTTTGTTTTTTTTTTTTCCCGGGAAATAATGGTCCATTTTCAAAAGCAGATTCCTGCTTTTTCTGAAAAATGGTTACCCTTAGATCCGCGTGTTCATAATAACGGTATTGGGAATTTTCAGCTTTCTAGCATTTGAATTCCACAAGTCAAATGCTTCTTCTTGCTCCTAGGCTTCCAGAATTTTCATTTTTCTAGTCCATTTTTTTGAGGAACTTTTCTACTTCCATATTTTTTATAAAAGGAATTTTTCTACTTCCATTCTTAATTTGCTCTGTTTTAAACTTGACTACAAAGGAAGATGGTGGAACTTGCACTCCCCATGGTGAGCTAGTTGTTAATGGTTGCTGGAAATATATGGAGAGGTAAAGGCGGAGCATCCAAACTTCCATTACTGTCGTCTCATTGGACGTCAGCGCTGGATTTACATGATGAGATTTGGAATCAATTGTGGGAATTACACCCTATATATTCTTCTATCAATTAAAGTTGTCTCTAGTTGTTACTATTGATTTGATCTTTCTGCCTAGCTTGCGCGTGTCTTAATTATCAATTACAGTAATGAACGTCGTGTTTGTACAGGCGCCTTGTAAAGTTGGCAATTGCCTCAGTATCAACAAAACTATTGTTCCCTCATGTTTAATTGGTTTCTTCTCAATGCAATAGAAATTTCTTTGAATAAAATAAAATAAAGATTCCAAGGAAAAGAAATCATGAATAAAGGAAGAAAAAAAAAAAAAAAAAAAAAAAAAAGGCCTTGGTGACGTCACTTAACGTGTTTATCAATGTGGGAATAGCTAGAATAATCCATTCTAGTTTAAGAGGTTATTATATTACAACGCAATGGAGCATTGGAGTTGCTTGCTTGCAGCCCTCTGCTTCACAAATCTCCTACCAGAGAGGCTTTGCTAGTATTCTCTATCTTCTCATTTTCAAGAGCTTGTGCACAAAACGGTGCCATGCAACAGGCAACATCACACAATGCCAGCTACTCAACAATTCGCAAACTCTGGGCAAGAACCATGATACCAGGGATGAGGTGTTTGTTCTAGACTATATTCCTGAGTGCAGGACTGGGCATGAGTTTTTCGACCGCAGAGTGGGTTTTCTTTCTGCCCTTGATATAGGTTTTACCATCAATCCATACTTGAGCCGCAGTGAATGCGAAGAAATGTGCTGGAAGCACTGTGATTGTTTTCTTTATAATACTATGCTCGAGAATGGAAGTGGGTGCATTTTCTATGAAGTAAAAGTGCTTTTTATTGAAAATACTACAGATGGTGGAAATTATTAATTTCTTACCTCCGGCAACAGCACTGGTAAGTGAACTTCTCTACTTCATTTTCTTGCTTGTTTGCGCTCCTTTACCACAAAGAAATATGGGGCTGATACCCTCTAACCTGCAATTTCTTTGCCTGAAAGGGAAGAAACTACAGAGGATATGAAAGGGAATCGCAAAGGATATGAACAAAATGGCTAAAATTTTGAACCCAAAAAAAAAGGGCTAATATGAATATTTATATAGAAAATAAGATTTGTGCCTTTGGGGTGTGTATGTGTGTGCTCTGTGCATGTATGTGGAATGGTTTTGACCATTCGATTTAATGTATCCTATCATCAAGAAATTTTTTGAAAGTTTTACCTTAATTCAAAAAATTATGTTCTCTTAATGGGCTAAAGTCAATCATTTCAAGCTAATTTTTACTCAATTTGATTAAGCCGAAGGAAATGGTACTGGGACTAAGGTAGGTAAGTCTTAGGGAGTTCAGACTAAGGTAAGGCTTAGGTTTAAGGATTGAAATGGTGTTCGGTGCAATGCACCTGATATTTGCTTAAGCTTAGGGAGTTCGGAAAAAGGTAAGTCCATTTTATTTTACTAGATGCATGTAGGCACATGTGTGCTGCACGTGATTATTTTTCAATAATATGAAATATAAATGAAAGAATAATTTTTAAAGAATTAGATATTAATATTGGTTTGGTTAGATTTTTATTTCTAATGAAACTTATAGTGAGTTGTATAACTAATTTGAAAAATTTTAAGTTAGTCACAAATAAATTTAGAATATAATAATTCCCAATAATATATACTAACACAATATTATATTGATTAACCACAAAACTTCAACAATTTGAAATGAAAATTTAAATAAAAAATAATAATCATTATTGAATATATGTATTGTCACCAATTTACAAAAATGTCGTTGCTTAATAAGTTAAGGATATTATATTTTGGTAATTGATGAGTTCGAGTAAAATAAAATAAGTAAGCTATTTGCACAAATCATAATAACATTGATGAATTTCATAAGTATATCATAATCATGAAATGATCATCATACATGTTATGGAGAAAAACAATGAATACAAGGTTACTAAATTCTAACCTCTAAGGCTCTAACGATTGAAAACCAATAAATTTTGTTATTTCCTTTAAAGTTTTGATGGAGAAACATCCACTCACAATGAAAAAGCTAAAGAATGGCCCTGCATAGAACTCTAATGAAATATAAAGAGAAATGTTTTCTATATAAGTTAACTACAAGAGTATAGATGTCTCCTATATAAACTTTACTACAATAGTAGTTGTCATCTATTCAACTACAATAAGATTAAAAGGGTGCAGAAGGGTAGTTGTGTATTTAAAATTTAAAATAAGGGTATATTAGTCAATCAAAAGTTTTTCTCACATTCAACTTTTTATAGATTATAGATATAAATATAGATATAGATATAGATTTTTAATCAACAAAAGAAAATTTTATTAATTTAAGATTGAATGATTGAATCTACAAGGAGCCCCGAAGGCTGCCACCAGCAAACCAACACCCATGGAAAGACATCTCAAAGAACATGAATATGAGGAAATACCAGACCAACAAAACCTTCACATAAGTGTAACAGAACACACCACACCCAAAACAACGCAGAGACAATGGATTATATATGATGAAACTTTAAAATTTAAAAAAAATTTAAAAAAAATGATGATGTTTCAAACTAATTAGCAATGGCCTCACTAGCTGCTGCCTTTTTTGAATATTTGAGATCTAAGCTTCATCCTTGATCTTTTATCACTTCTGTGATTGAAATTTAAGCTTCATTGTTGGGCTTCTTTGTATCTTACTTCAAAAGTGAGGGAATGACATTTTCTACTTACATGGGAGTAGGCATGCTGACATAACCTGATTGTCAAAATTCTATACCAACTACATGGGAGAGTTAATTACGACAACTAACACCATTTAAAAATAAAAAAATCAAAAATGACGGATTTTATTAAAAATGAAAAAGAAATACACCCATCCACCAGAACCAACAACACCCAGCAGACAAAAGAACCCGAACCCAAAACACAACCAGAACAAAAACCATCCCCCAAAAAGCTAAGACACAGAGCACCCAAAAAGTAGAGGAAAGAGTTGACATTATCTGCTTAGAAATATAAAGTGGGTGTACCATGTTGGATCCAATACGTTACTAAAATCCTTTTAGGCTTTTAAACTTTGATGAGGGCTAGTCCTAGAAAGGATTTTGTGATGGCTCATCAGCTTGTCCTTAGCTCTTTTAGTGCTCCTGCACGCGAATTAACTAACAGATCACTGTTGCTGCGGATTTTGTGATTGTAGAATGCTTTTGAATCCGACCTAACATACCAAGGGTGGTAGGCCAGTGGTGCATGGCTTACTCCCATGTGGTTTGGTTTCAAATGGTTGTGGGTTCGAGTCGTGGCGACGATAACACTTTCCATGATGGTTGGCTATGTATCCATTGCGCCTTTGGTGGGGCTGGGGTGACGGGCTTGCCCTTTGGGCAGTAGATTATGGCTCAAACCGGACATTCCCCCAGCGGGTAGAGGCTCCTACGGTAACACCCAAGGACGGATAGCTATGTTAGTCGCCCCTTTCTACCTTCTTTTAATAGCAAAAAAAAAAAAAAAGAATTTGACCTAACATACTGTGGGTCCTTAATTTTTTTAATTAGCTGCTTAATGTGTTCATTTTTACTTAGTATTACTTTGTTGGTGTCATCCTTGCCTAGGGGACACTCTAATCTTCTCCAATACCATTTTTTATTTATTTTTTATTTTTTTGTTATGTACGTTTAATAAGGAGAAAATGTTTGAATTATTACTTTTTGGATATCTACGCAAATAATTTATAGGGCAAGCTC
The DNA here is from genome assembly GCA_039720395.1 of Liquidambar formosana. Lineage (NCBI taxonomy): Eukaryota > Viridiplantae > Streptophyta > Magnoliopsida > Saxifragales > Altingiaceae > Liquidambar > Liquidambar formosana. The sequence goes on from CM077826.1 coordinate 18,417,078, forward strand.
TGGTTCCTAGTTCTAATCAACCTGATCCTGGTGCAATGAGAGAAAAACACAAAGACTTGGGGTGGATATGGTCGCTCATGGCAATTTCACCTGCTTTAGCCATGCTTCTCCTAGGCTCGCTGTGTCATTTAATAACCAAGAGCCTCAAAGCCTCCAAAGGAAAAGATAAGCTTGAAGGTAGACTTCCTATCAATCTATTCATGTAGTACGAAATGAAGTCTTGATTTTCCATGTAAACAAATGTTGCAGAGAAAACTTCAAGTGAAGAAATGGTTTTAGTTGGGGTGGAAACTCTGATAAAACCTTTCCACGACTCTATTAGCGCAGACCAACATGAAAGAGGTGACAAAATGGGAGATGATTTGCTTTCATTTAGCTATGCTAGCATATTGGCTGCCGCTGATAACTTCTCACCCACAAATAAGCTTGGATAAGGTGGTTTTGGACCTGTTTGCAAGGTAAGTTACTAATAATTTGATACTCAAAGGCTTCGGGAATAGATAACTAACATAAAAAAATACTAGGGTATATTACTCAATGGACAAGAAATAGCTGTCAAAAGACTTTCAAAAAGTTCAAGTTAGGGGCTAGTTGATGGGGACAGCAGACATAGGGTTCAACAAGGTGATTTAATTTGACCTAGTAATTTGAAGACTAAGGGTTTACCATAGTTATTTAATTTTATTTTTAGAATAATAAATTGTTGCTTTTTAAATTCTTAGACTTTAGAGTCAAGTTTTACCTTATTTGATGTAATTGGGACCTATATATAGGCTCCAATAACTCTTTAATTTTCAGTTTATGATGAATTAAAATTAGATTTTTCTAATGTTTGGTGTACTCCAAACACCCCCTAGGTGCCAACTCCTAGGGGTTCAACTTCATTCTGGCCTTCTAGGTTTGGTGCCAACTCCAAACCCTCTCTAAGTTGCTGACTCCTTGGGTTTTCAAGCTTTTGTTCTTTTATTTTCTCTACTTTGTGTTTTTGAGGTTGTCCTGCATCACTGGTGGAGTTCAAGAATGAGATTATGCTTATTGTCAAACTCCAACGCACAAATCTTGTTCGGTTTTTGGGCCGTTGCATTTATGGTGATGAAAAGATGTTAATCTACGAGTTCATGCCCAACAAAAGCTTAGATTCTTTTCTGTTTGGTTTGTTATACATTGAACCCTATTCATTTGTTTTTCAAATTAGTGTCTAAGGTATGTTCAACCATTTTAGTCACCTGCTAGTTTTACCAATTTCACTTGGACAGATCCTACGAAAAGGGAGTATTAGATTGGAAGAAGCGTTTCACCATCATTGAAGGGATCACTCAATTAAGGACTACTTTATCTTCACAAATATTCCAAATATTCCAAATTTAGAGTGATCCACAGGGATTTGAAAGCTAGTAATATTTTACTTGACCATGAAATGAACCCTAAAATATCATATTTTGGCATGGCTAGGACTTTCAACCCACATGAATCCAAAGCAAACACGAATAGGATTGTTGGGACATAGTAATTGTGAACAATTTTTCAATGTTATGTCTTAGTCACTAAAAAATTATGCATTTTCATTGAGTAATTTTGATTAATGTTGGATCTAATGGTTATATGTCTCCTGAGTATGCCATGGAGGGAATTTTTTCAATAAAGTTCGATGTTTTCAGCTTTGGAGTCTTACTTCTTGAGATTGTAATTAAGCGGCAAGAAGACTACTAGGTTTTCTCTCACGGATGGCCCTCTAAACCATATAGTATATGTAAGTTACCATATATGAGCTGAATCTAAATCTGAATTTATTAGTCAACCTCAAATGATATTCCATCTTAAGACTAAACCATCACTAACATTGAATATAAGATTGTTTCAGGCATGGGACTTGTGGAATGAATGTAAAACTCTAGAGCTTTTTGATCAAACAATAGGTAACTCCTATTCCACAAATGAAGTGTTGAAACGCATCCATGTGGGTCTCCTATGCGTACAAGAAAATGCAATGGATAGGCCTACAATGTCTGATGTTGTTTCGATGCTCACAGTTGAGACAATGCCTCTCCCACTTCCAAAACAACCTGCATTTTGTTTTGGAAGAAGCCAAACAGAGGTAGACTCCCACAAATACAAATCAGAAAACTTCTCATTAAATGTTTTATCAATTTCTACATTCGAAGCCAGATGGAGGTATGGGTTTTTTTAATAATTTTCATGATTATACTTCTAGTCAAAACAAAAATGAAAAATTATACCCATCATTTGGATAATTGCATTCTACAAAAACTTCTAGTAGTGTTTGTATCTAAGTTTATCATTTTCGGGGTGTCTCTTTCCTTGTAATCTAACTTTATCGTTGATAAGATTAATCTTTTTCACTGACAGCTTAGTGCCTGTTTGGATGAGATTCTGGGAGGCCCAAAATCTCTTTTGATGGCCCATAATCACTTTTAAGAGTATTTGGATAAAAAATGAGAAAAGTGATTGTAAGCCCAAAATAGATTTTGAGGCCAATTTGCTCAAGCTGCCTCCCCCCTGATTCTGATTCAGCTTCTGATTTAGCTTCTGATTCTACTTTTGATTCTACTCTGAAGCTATCCCAAACAGGCACTTAGTGGTGGAGACCCAGATTGTTACTATCCAATCTAAGGACAGATTGTTTCATTTTTTTCAAGTGAGAAAGATAGTACTTTCATGGGTTTGCGTTGATTCCTGAAAACAGAGAGCTTAAGGTGATTGAATTCTACTTAACCCAAATTGGGTTTAAGCTTCTGTATATATAGATGTACAGATTACAACTTATGGAAGGTTATTCAAAATTCAAAAATATTACAGCTAATAGCATTCTTTATTTAACAGGGAATTGACTAATTTCCCTAAGTGATTTCTGGCCAGAGTCTTGCAGTAGACATTGCTGAATCTTCTCCTTTGATTCTATGATTTCCTTGATTGAAGCTTTATTGCTATGGTATGGGATAGTTTCCTTCTTTAAGGAAACTTTGTGTGGAGGCTCCTGTGATACGCTAACACCATATGAAATAAAAAGTTGTTTAAAAATTACAGTACAGCCAATCCCAAATTAATGAACAGATTATTGCAGTCTCATCCAAGTCTATGCAACCCTGACAGCTTACTGGTGGAGGCCCATTAGATGATGAAAATGTGGTATGTCATAATGAAATAGCGACCACCCTTTTTCCCAAGACTCAAACTCGTCCCTACTTGACTATATGCATTTGTATTTGGAACCGTCCACTTTGCATCCAGGCCCATCAGATGGTTAATCCTTACTACTCTACCTATATGATGGGTGTGGTTGTCTAGCCCTAAGCTGTGTACGTGTTAATTTAACCCGTCTTAATTGTATTTAGTCATTAATTTCTATTCTATTCTTCTTCTTCATCCATTAAGTAATTTTTAAGTACTCGAAAGGTCCTTTTTTTTTTTTTGGTAACATGGATAAGGAAGTCATTACATCAACAAATACTCATACTACGACTCGAATCTAAGACCTCTCCCCATATAGGGGAGATAAGTGCCAGTAGCCCACAAGGCCATTGACTGAAATTATTTTAAATTGTCTAGTTTTGAATATTTAGTGACCACTATCTGATTATGAGTTTATTAAATTGTAAAAATGAAAAAAAAAAAAAAAAATGGGCAATTTGAAGTGATGTTCCTAAAGGACCCATGCCAATGAATTTCAATGGGCAATTAGGGGATCTATTTTAATTGAACCCATGCCATTTGACAGTAGATCTTTATTGCTGAGGCTCATGTGATGGTTCTAATGGGCCAGGTTCAAGAGATCCACATTTAGCATAGCTTCCGGGAAACCAACAAGTGTGCTGACATTTTAGCTTGTAGGGGAACTTTTTTTTATTCTAGTTGTATTAATTTTGATGATCCTCCTTACTGGATTTGTGAACAACTTGATGCTGATCGTAGGGGTGTTTTCTTACCCCAGGGATGTACCTAACTCTGGTATTTAATTTCAATCTAGTTTCATTTTTACCAAAAAAAAATACAATACTATTGGCGATATTGACATGCAACTTCATAGCACATGGAGATACAATCTATAAAGATTGTTGGTAGTGGCATGGAATGGATTTCCTGCAGATTTGCGTGATGGAATTTTTTTTTTTTTTTAATATTTTTATAAACAAGTCATTGTATTACGAAAAAGAAAGAGAAGGCCAATGCTTCCATCCCCTTCAACTCTATCCGCATTTAAAACAAAATCAGATGACAAGGTGATAGGAATGAAACCAAAGCAGGTACAAGAGCTTATCCACTGGACAAGCAAGTGGGCTGCATTGTTTGTTAGCCTAGGAACACTTCTAACAATCCACATGGGGATACAATTTAACAAAGTTCTAGCATCAGAAATAAAAGGGGAGAATGGCCCATTGAGGGGCATTATTTCAATCAGCCAAGGGATCCAAAACGAGCGCAGCATCACCTTCCACAATGATCTTCGAGAGACCCAGGTCGGTGATCTCCTTAAGCCCAAGATAGACAGCCTTGGCTCCAGCAACCATTGGGTCGAGAGGGCGGTCCTTGGAAGTCCAAGCAAAAAGAAAAGCACAACCAGCATCTCTAAGAATGGCACCCAGGACAGACAAAGATGGCTGAATGGCCACATCAACATATTTAGAAAAGGGGGTTCTATTGGCACTCCAAAACTTACTTTTCATCCCCACTTATTTTACACTTTAAAGTTTTATGAAAAATATAGAAAGTTTTCATTAAAAAGAAAAATTGATCATGTATTTTATTAGAAAACATCATTTTGAATAACTTTTTAGAAGAAAGTTTTTCCAAAATCTATCGTTTAAATAAACTTTTTTCCCATTTATAGTCTTCACTTCATAGTGACAAAAAATTCTACTTAAAAAATAGGTTTTGGAAAAACTTTTTTCAAAAAAGTTGCTCAAAATAATGTTTTCTAATAAACAGCGCGATAAGTTTTTATGAAAACCTTATATATTTTTCATAAAATCATAAAAAATAATAATAATAATAATAAGTGGGGATGAAAAGCAAGTCTTTGGATGCCAATAGAAGCTTCCATTTAAAAATGCAACCATGCAAGAAATTAGACCCAAAAACCTTATATATTTTTCATAAAATCTTTAAAAATAAAATAAGTGGGGATGAAAAACAAATCTTTAGATGCCAATAGAGGCCTCCATTAAAAAAATATAGCCATGCAAGAAATTAGACCCAATATTTCCAAGGATTTCTCTTTGACCATATAGAGGATCCCTGAAGCCGTTAGAGTTACAGGTTGCTACTTGCGACTGTGGAATTCAATATGAAGTTCACAATTGACCTGGTTAACCACGAAAGCAACCCACTTTGTCCCTCAATAAAAGTCATGAGTCATGAGTGTATGCAGGGCTGGCTTTGAGTTTTTTGGGATCTTAGGCAAACTTTTAAAATGGGGCCTTTTATAATCTTTTTTTTTTTTTTTAGCACCAACATAAAGTTTGTTTGCACATCCCACTTATTTTTATTTTTTGAGGTTTTAGAAAAATACAAAATATTTTTAAGAAAATTGATTACGAAATCTATTAGAAAACATTATTTTGAACAACTTGTAGAAGAAAGTTTTTCCAAAATCTTTCGTTTAAGTGGACTTTTTGACTAAAAATTAAACAGAGACGTTAAATGATCAAAAAATCTACTTAAACGATAGATCTTGGAAAAAAAAAAATTCAGCAAAGTTGTTCAAAATGGTATTTTCTAGTGGATTACTTAACAAATTTTCATAAAAACCTTTTATATTTTTTATAGAACATTGACAAATAAAAATTAGTGAGGTGTGCAAATAAAATTAAGGGGTTGCAATAACCATTCTCTTTGGAAAAAAGGAAAAAAAAAATTAAACCTACTACAAGGGTTAGTTCCAAAATAAGGCCTTAATTTTTTAGCCAAAATGTGGAGCCCTAGGCGGCTGCCTTGCTTGCCTGCCCTCTGAACCGGCCTTGAATGTGTGAAAGTCTTCGATAGTCTTGCAAAGTTACAAGTCTTTCCCATGTGGTGAGACCGAAAACCTTATATATTTTTCATAAAATCTTAAAAAAATAAAATAAATGGAGATACCGAAAACCTTATATATTTTTCATAAAATCTTTAAAAAATAAAATAAATGGAGATGAAAAGCAAGTCTTCGAATGCCAATAGAAGTCTTCATTTAAAAATGAAGCCATGCAAGAAGTTAGACATTTAGACCCAATATTTCCAAGGATTTCTCTTTGACCATACAAAGGATTCCTGAAGCCGTTGGAGTTACGGGTTGCTACTTGCGACTATGGAATTCAGTATGCAGTTCACAATTGACCGGGTAAAACACGAAAGCAACCCACTTCGTCCCTCGGTAAAAGTCATGAGTCGTGAGTGTGTGAAAGTCTTCGATAGTCTTTGCAAAGTTGCAAGTCTTTCCCACGTGGTGAGATCGAAACCTTATATTTTTCATAAAATTTTAAAAAATAAAATAAGTGAGAATAAAAAGCAAGTGTTTGAATGCTAATTGAAACCTTCATTTAAAAATGAAGCCATGCAAGAAATTAGACCCACTATTTCCAAGGAGTTCTCTTTGACCATACAAGGATCCCAAAAGCCGTTGGAGTTACAGGTTGCTACTTGCGACTGTGAGTTCACAATTAACCGGGTTAACCACGAAAGCAACCCACTTCGTTCCTCGGTAAAAGTCACGTGTCATGAGTGTGTGAAAGTCTTCGATAGTCTTGCAGAGTTGCAAGTCTTTCCCACAAGGTGGGACCGATCATCTTCTTTGACTGACATTTGAGGCGGAGAAAAACTTTTATGTAACCCTTTTTTTTTTCTTTTTTTCTTTTTTTTGTAATAAACTTTTATGTAACTTTGAGGCGTCAACAAATTGAAGTTGTTCACAAAAAAAAAAAAAAAAAACAAACAAACAAAAAAAAACAAATTGAAGTCACTGAATAGTGGGCCTTTAATGCAATCACCTCCCTGTATGCCGGAAAGAAAAACCTTAGGGGTAATTCTCCTAATAAAAATCAAGACTTGTCAAACTCGGCCTTGATTTGGAGAGGAACAACCCATCTCTCTCGTTATTGAAAAAATTGTTGATGGACAACAAAATTGGAAATCTATTAACTAGGGCGTAGATCATGGAGCAATAAAAATGGAAAAATTGTTGATGGATAAAAAAATTGGAAACCTATTATTTAGGGCGTAAACAATGGAGCAATACAATTAGGATGGCGAAAATGGCATTTAAGAAAGAGATTTGATCTCAGTATAGTGAAAATGTTAATGTTTCAATATAATTTAGGATTTGAGACTGTATAGGAAAGTTGGGAGAACTGTTGCCTCCATAATTTCTTGAATATGGACTTCTCATTGATTTTCCTTCATTATTATTATTATTATTATTTTGGACAATTGATAAAACCTATCCTATATAATCTCCTTAATATAATATTAAAAAATAAATGTTAATATTTAATCGATGTGGGACGTGGAATTTCCCAACACTCCTCTTCACGTACAAGCCTAATAAGATTCAAAAAATTTGTCACATGGACAACAACGATGAGTTCACGAATATAACTAATTCAGGAACGACATGCTCTAATATCATATTAAGTTTCCTACTTATAAGCCTAAATTTGTAAGTAGAGGACCCAAATAGGTATATGAAATTATGTCAAGGGTTATAATTAACCAATATGCAATATGGTATATTTCTATCAAAGACTGCAATGTCATTGGCATCTCTCCCTATTGGGCGAAGTCTAAATAAATCATTTTTCTTGACTTTGCTTGTTGTGATTATACATTTTACATCATTATTTGTAAATCACAGGAAACATCTTCCAAGTGGCAGCACACTTAATTGCACACTAGCTCGAGACACATTTGATTTGAACATGATTAAACTCTTCTCTGGTGCAGCATGCAAAGTCAAGTAGAAATATAACTTTTTTCTTTTTGTTTTTAAGACACAGGTCATCTTACACATCCAAGCTCTATATTCAGTTTTCTAAAAAGCAATTCTCACAGCACTGCATGTTCAGAGCTTTGCAAATCGAAGTCTCGAATTCTTGGACTCCGTTGGGTTAATATGCACTGTCCAAAGATGATCATGAGGAACGACATTGTCGTCTTCTCAGCAATCTCAATCCTTCAGCTAGCCGTTTCTCCCACATCAACCGCGTGCAACCAATCATGCGGCAACAGCAGCAAACCTGTCCCCTTTCCATTCGGATTCTCCTCCGCTTGCCAAATCCATCTAAACTGCAGCACAATGGGCCACATCCGCGTCGGTGAGTTTCCCGTCCGAAGTATAGACTCTGATAGCATACTCGTGGAGCTCCAAGCCAGATGTGACCGCTCCATTGACACCCTCCACCAACTCTTCAACCACAACTACGCACCGACCACGCGTAACGGAATCCTGTTGCGGAACTGCAGTCTCCCAATGTCGCCATGCATGATACCTACGGCCATGGTACAAACTAAGTTCCAGCTACTTAATTGCGATTCCAATATCAATTCCACAAGCTGTTATGCAGAGACGACGACCCAAGGGAATTATTTTATTCAATATGATAACGTGACCCGGAGCGGCTGTAAGTATCTGTTTTCCACAATTTTGGGAGGGTTTTCTGAGGTTTCGAGGGTTTCGGTAGATTTTCAGGTGGTTCAGCTGGGGTGGTGGCTAGATGGACCTTGCCAATGTTCCCAAGATGCCAATTGTACTAAACTTGTGTCCCCAGCCAACGGACGCCAGGCATATCGGTGCCAGTGCAGACAAGGATTCATTGGCGATGGGTACCAGGCCGGTCTCGGCTGCCAAAAGGGTAATTAACTTTCTGATGCATGAATCCAATATGTGATTGCTTATTTTTAAAAATATATACTCCAATAATTTACATTTAATGAAAAAAAAAAACACGGTAATTAAACTTAAGGAGAAGGTCTTGGGTTCGATTTCGAATCTTGAAATTAGTCATCAAATAAGTTTATCTTGAGCGTTAATTGTAATGAATAATCTCACTCATGTTAAGGGGATTAGTCATGCTACAGTTAGTGCTGTACATATAGCATGCAATAATTGATTGAAAAAACCTAGCCAGGAAAAATCACCGTACCAAACTAAAGAACCGACACCTGAAGCTATCAACCCTCACAGAACATAAGAGACCCATTTTAGAGAGAGAGAAGAAAGGGAGAGAGAGAAAATAGAAGAAGGAATCAGTGAGAGATCTAGAGCATCAAATTTGCACGGGAAAAAAAAGGTAACAATAGCAGAATATAGTTTTTTTTAAATAACAAAAAAAGGGAGAAAACAAAAAAAGGGAAAACATGTGAGAGAGAGAGAGAGAGAGAGAGAGAGGAGGAGGAGGGAAAGGGGGAAAGGAAGAAAAGCAACGGCAGCCATGGCACAATCACATCGGCTCAAGGAGGAGAGAAGAAGAAGAGAGAGGAGGAAATTAAAAGGTGGCTGTAATGCGTGTTTAGAGGAGAGATGGTAGGGGATGACATCATATTAGCATATTTAAATTGGTCGGGCTACCGGAAAATAATTACAGTTCAATAGAAATTAGTGCTAACTTACTAGTAAATGACTACTAACTTAACTAAGAATGACTACCAATTGTGATTATTTCCCCTAGGGCGACCAAACTAAAATTCCCCCTTATTAAAAGGTGCATGCCCATAGTTACCTTCTAACCAGCAGTTGTCCGAATGGGGATTTAATCCCTTATTTTGAAAAGTTGGGTACTAGTTGGAGTTTTGGCAAACCATGGGAATTTTATGGTCGTTTGCCCTATAAAAATAAATAAATAAATAATAATAATAATGATACTATTGTGTATTTGTATTTATTAAATTAAAATAAAAGCCCAACGGGATGAATTCACTGACAAATGGTCTAAGAGTTTTTATTCTCACATATGTCAATACCTTTTTTAGGAATAACCATTGACTAATCTAATCGTTAGATTAGATATTTTTTCATACACGTCAAGCATGCCAAATTTCAAGTTAATCGAATATTAGTAAATGTTCGATTGGTAAACTTACGTTTCTTCTATAAATAAAACTATAATTTTAGACATTTTATGGTTGACATAGCTCCTATTCTCTGAGTAACTTGAAATTAACGTGTATTAGTATAATATCTAATCTAACAGTTAGATTTGCAAAATATTATTCTTAAAAGAAAATATATATATATATATATATATATATATATATATATATATATAAGTGTAACAAGAAAAAAGTCTTATACCAGGTGTCCATGAATCCCTCCTTTAAAATAAATACTTTTAGTTTTTCATGGAATCGGATATATCAAGATTAATGAGACTAACATCATTTTATATGCAAAATAACAGGTGTATATAACAATTTACTAACTTTTTTATTTTATTTTATTTTTTTACAAGCAAAAAATGGTAGAAATGGGGCAACCAGTCGTGGCAACTCTATTTGGGCATGACCATAATAGCTCCCCTACCGCTAAGGAACCAATGACGAGCAAGGCCTAGACAGACTCATAAAGAAGAGATCCGCAGGCGCTCCTTTAAGTTAGTTGAGCCATAACCTAACCTCAACCCTACAAAGGATTAGTGGCTCCAGTGCATGAGTAGGATCATCAAAGGACGAATACACGTCGCGCTACTGCTCCGGAGACTCGAATCCTTAACTACCTACCCTCTGCATCTTTACCACTAGATCACCAGCTCACCACCCTTGGTGGTCAATTTACAACTACTATAGTAAGAACGTCTTGCATAAGAAATAACAAAGAAAAATCCAAATAGAAGTCTCATTTCTAGAAAATAAACATTTTTTCCCTCTATCACAGAACTGAATAGAACTATATCCAGTTAGGGTGAAAGACTTTGGCGACTTTATCTGATTGCCCATACCCCTTTTCCCTCCGGTCTCTCTCTCCAATCCCTCACCCTTCGCCGTCGACAACGACGGCCCACTCTAGCACAACACTTTCTCCATAGTCCATACTGATTGCAACAATTGTTAGCATGGCTGTTAACTAGAGAACAGGTTTGGTAGCTTGGGCTGTGATGCCTACACTATGCCTTGCCACTTCGTTGGCGGCCTGATTCAAGCAAAGTTAGCCGAAGGATTTGCAATGCGACTCTGCTGCTGCACATTACGAAATCCGCTGCCAACATGAGAACCATTGCAACTTTTTGCCATGAAGGGCATATAAGCCTAAATATCTCTTGATCTTTTGGCTTTGTTAGCTGTCAGAGAATTAATCAATACTCAGACTTCATTTTTACTCCATTCTTTTTAATTATTATTTTATTTAATTTGCAGATTCAATCCACTCCTCAAATTTTGCTTCAGGTACTTCTCTCTGCTTATTCTACATTTTTATCTTCTATAATGATGATGATTTCATATAGATATTTCATGTTTCTAAATCACCAAAATGTGATATAAAGGACTGCATTAAGAGGCATACATGGATAAATGATACATGTTGCACTAAATGAATTCATTATGCTCTTAATTCATTATGCTTTTTATTGTCTCATTAATTGTCACTCAAGCAACGAATGACCTAAAATGAGTACAAAGTTCTAATCCTTTCTTTCATAAGGAGATAAAGCAAAGAAAGTTAAAAAAAAAAAAAAGTTTATGCTTTATTGAACAAATGGTGATTTCATCGAACCTTTTTATGTTGATTGTGTGAGAAGGAATGGAGGCCTCTTAGGTTGTAAGGTAATTTCATAATTTAATTAATCCTTAAAATGTAATAATCAATAATTTTAACTATAATAGATTTGAAGTTATAACAAAATTAACGCATTAGACAACAACGCAAAATTAACATTTAAGTGTGAAATTTGGACAGCTTAAAAGAATTTTCAGCCATCCTTGAATTTGGTACAAGCACTCTCATGTCTAACGAAGTCATTCCGCCATGTTTTAGCTAGCATTTCAATTGCTATCAAGCATTCAAGCATCCTATCATTTGGAAAATGAAAGTGTCTTTTTACTTCCACAATCAACTCATACATATTCCCAGAATATCAAATGATTAGTGACCTTTCTATATCGATCAACTTTGAAGATAAACAAATATTGTGGCAGCCCAACTTTTCTAAATTGCATACATCTTGAAATATGCTACATTTGATTTATTCATAAATTTGAAGTAATGGTTTGTTGTGCGCCAAACTAGCTATGAGAATTTTTCATCACAAATTTGCAAACAACTTTTTCAGAGATTTAATTTGGCAAAATAGCAGTTGAAGCTTTAATTTTTTTATCAATCGAAGTCTAAAGCATGCTAACCTTCCAAAACCCTTAGCTGACTCATCTTGTAGTTATATTGGACACATGGGAGAGAGACATGAAGCAAATGGAGAAAGTGTACTCTAAGAAAGAAAGTTTGAGTAAATTTAAGGGTGAGAAAGAGAAACTCGAAGAACATTCAAGGATACAGTATACATTAACAATGGAATTTGAACTCCAGATTTTAAAGCGATGTTAATGCAAAATTGTTTCCAAAATTGTATTTTGTATCTGTGCAAGCTGCATTTCGAATTTTAAATAAAAATAGGACGATAAATTTTCTATAAGTATCTTATGCTGATTAGCTAGCTACTGAGAGATCTAAGCTTTCATTCCTTCCTAAACTATGGTTTGCCTTTGATTTCTATAGATATGCCTTCAACATTAATTACCTCGTACTGCAACTTGGCAAATGATCTAAAATTGTGAAGAAAAAAAAAGTGCATTAATAATCTCCAGAAAAGTTTATTTCATAAAAAAGTAGAAAAATTTCTTACATGAGTAAGTTAAACAAACCTTTAAAATTCTAATCAATTTAATTTCCAGAGAATTATTATATATGTAAAGCCTCTCTCTCTCTCTCTCTCTCTCTCTCTCTCTCTCTCTCTCTCTCGTTAATGCGCACACACACTACTTGGAATTTTTTCTTGCTAAATTACAAACAAAGGTAAAGGAAAGATAATTGATACCCAAGAAAAGAAAAATAAAAATAAAAAAACATGCTATGCACATGCATATAGCTAGTGACGTTCAAAGAGTGATACATGTTATTCATACCGACAAAGGTAAATTCACAAAATATGAATATATTAAAGTATGATATGCATGAATTCTTGTGTACATTTTCATGATTCACCTATATAACATAAAAAAATAAATGTAAACATATAAAAATTGGTTGAGTTTCCAACTTACAAGCCTAAGCTTGGAAATAAAGGGCCCAAACAGGTATATGAGGTCATGTGAAAGTTTATAATTAACCAGTGTGGGAAGTGTTATATTTCCAACACTCCTCCTCACATGTAGGCCTAACAAGATAACGACAGGCATGTCACGTGGACAACAAAGACGGGCTCACAAGCAATGATACCAAGTTAAGTTTCCAACTTACAAGCCTAAGCTTGGAAGTGGAGGGCCCAAACAAATATATGAGGTCATGTCAAGGTTTATAATTAACCAATGTGGGATGTGGTATATTTCCAACATAAATAAATAAATAAATAAATAAAAGAGAGCATAGAAACATACCTTTGTTCCAGATTATTTGATCCCCAAAGGCTTCATAGATCTTTGTGTAACGCAGCTTTTTAAAACTCAAACGAAGTAATAATCTCGTCAACAACCCTCCATGACTCTACTTTGTAAATGCTTCTCATAATACAAAACCAGTATGAATGAAATCCTATTTCGGTAAAAGAATCAATTTATTCTTTTAAAAAATAAAATCTATATAGATCTGTGATTTACAAATCGATAACTAAGAAAAACATATGAGGGGAATTTCAATTTCATTAAACTCTCATATTTTCATTTTTCTCTCCCCATCTTACCCAAAGGCCAAAAAAAAGAAGCATAAATATAATTGTTAATGTCATCCCAAAAGATCCATACATTACTTAAAAATTCAGCTGATTCTTAAAATTAAAAACAACCAAACAATCAATGACGGTTAAAATTCCAAAATGAAGTACTCTTTGTCATCTTATGATCTCTGCTCTAATGTGTTGATCTCACATATTTTCTCCATGGATGAGATCTTACTTATAATGATCGATTGATCGCGCACACCATCCTTTCTTAAATAACCATTCACTTATTAGCATAAATGAAAACTATTTTTGTGCACCCCACCTTCAGAAGAATAGACCATGGGTATTTCCCCTATTGTTAGAATTTATGCAAAGACACGCACGAGCATGCGTGTGTGTTTGATGTAGTAAATTCAGGAGCACAAATACGAAATTCGGGAAGTTGCCGTGTCCATGGCTGACTCACAATGTGACAACCATGTTTATATCAAAATATCTCAGCTCTTGATTACAGTTTATCCCAACGAACAAGTATTCCACGCCTCCTAAAAAGGTGGTAGAAGCAAAAGAAACACAATTACTGGCAAGAGATAATGATATTTGTTCATTGATGCAGCAAAGTGGTGGATATCGCTCATCAGAGCAATAGGAGGAGTACTAATTATACTCATGTTGTGCTCCTTATGCTATTTGGTACGAAGAAAACTCAGAGATGAAGGTAAACCCTCACAACCATTTAAAAATATGGAGGAACCTATTTTATTAATTGATGTTAACTCTCTTTTTCTTTGTCTTATCTTTGATCTATTGTGTAGGGAAGAACAAAACAGAGCAAGAGATAATATTGCATGAGCTTGGTGCCAGTGCAACACATTCTAGCAAATCCCCAAAAACAAAGAAACTAAAAAGAGATGGGAATAAGAGCCATGAGTTGCGATTTTTCAGTTTTGAAAGCATAGCATCCACCACAGACAATTTTGCAACTACAAATAAGCTTGGAGAAGGTGGTTATGGACCAGTTTATAAGGTAGGCTCCAATGACATGTAAATTGAGATGATATTAGTAATCACAATGATTTTAGGACTAACGAGTCATTGTTTCAGGGAAAATTACACGATGGTCAAGAAATAGCAATAAAAAGACTTTCAAGAAATTCTGGACAAGGACTAGCGGAGTTCAAGAATGAACTGACACTAATTTCCAAACTGCAACACACTAATCTTGTTAGGCTTATAGGGTGTTGCATTCAAAGAGAGGAGAAGATTCTCATCTATGAGTACATGGCCAACAAAAGCCTGGATTTCTTCCTCTTTGGTCAGCAAACTTTACCACTTTCACTTTTCTCTAATGGTTAATTATCTTCTTCGTTTTTTTTTAATTAAATATTTGTAACTTCATGTATTTATATTCTAAAAATACCTTTGAGACAGATCCTATGAGAAAGAGTTTATTAGATTGGAAAAAACGTTTCAACATCATTGAAGGAGTTGCTCAAGGTCTTCTTTACCTTCATAAATATTCAAGATTTAGAATAATTCACAGGGATCTAAAAGCCAGTAACATTTTACTTGATGACGAGATGAATCCTAAAATATCAGATTTTGGAATGGCTAGAATATTTGAGCGAAATGAATCCGAAGCAAACACAAATAGAATTGTTGGCACATAGTAAGTAAATGTTACATTTACAAACAAGCACATCTGCATGTGTACATGCCATGAAATACTAAAATTGTTTTGTTCAACTATATGATTAGTGGTTATATGTCTCCGGAGTATGCAATGGAAGGCCTTTTTTCAATGAAGTCTGATGTATTCAGCTATGGGGTTATGTTGCTAGAGATTGTGAGTGGCAGGAAGAATAATAGTTCTTATCATGCTGAATACCCACTCAACCTTATTGGACATGTAAGTTCCATCCAATTCTAACCTTCTTCTAAGCTTTCTTGTAACGACCATTTGATTTGTATTCAGAATTTGAATGAGGCCAACATCTATATGAACTTGTTTTTCTTTCAGGCATGGGAGTTGTGGAGAGAAGGTAGAGTTTTGGAGCTAATGGAACCAACTTTAGCAGATTCATATAACGACAATGAAGTGTTGAGGTGCATCCAAGTGGGTCTCTTGTGTGTGCAAGATAGTCCAGCAGATAGGCCCACCATGTCAAATGTTGTATCTATGATTACGAATGAGGCAGTTCTATTATCTGCACCAAAACAACCTGCATTTTTCATTGGCAGGAGTTTGTTGGAGGCTGATATTGCCAAACATAACTTGGCTAGTTGTTCCTTAAATGAGGTGTCCATTTCAGAGATGGAAGCTAGGTGAAGGAATCGATGTTTCTTTGCCCAACATAGTTGTATAACATATTCATGACTCTTTATCCATGACAAAATTCCATAAACCAAGTGTATCAACTATGTATGCCTGTCTATGAGAGTGTACAAGTATACCTTGATTGAATTCAGTAACAAAATTCTATGAACTTAATGTGTGAACTATGTGTCCTTCCACGCATGTTTGCAAGCATTCTTCTACTGCTTCTATTTCGACTTTGAGCATTTTAATTCTCGCTACTGGTCCTGAGTATAGCTAAAAAGAGGCTTGCATAAACTAGCATATAGTTCTTGCTAAGAGAATGCTTGCAAAACAAAGATACATTATAACTAAAGCAGCATAGAATATCACTACAAATCCCCATCTCAAATTTCCAATGAAATAACATGGCACACACACACAATCAGACAAATAAACCTCTTTTCTTTTTTTTTTTCTTTTTCATTTTTCATTTTTTTTATAGGAAAAACAAATTTAATTAATAATATTATCAAAAGATACATAGCATAGAACCAACCCATAAAAGATCCCCCCAAAACCCAATCGCAAAGGGCCTGCCATCTACCCACTACAAAGACCAAAAAGAATCCCGCCTATCTATGATAAAACTTTAAAATCTCCTTCCCCAAAACACTAAAATACCCATTGCAGGACAACACCTACGAAGAAAAACCACCCCCAAAAACTAGAGCATAACGTCTAGACTCATATCAGTGATATCACAGCACATATATTGATACAATGAGAATAGTTTTCAAAGGATTAACATACCTCATGAAAACACCCAATGCACAATTCAGCCTTCATCACTTCCATACATCTACATTAAAATCCAAATCACCACCAGTAGTCTTCTAGAAATTGACTCACTTCGTGAAGACTCCCAATGTAACTCTCAAGCACCTTGACTTCCACCCATTTAACTTGAATCAAATCATCAAACCCAACAGATAAAAACTTTGAAGAGAGAACAACACAAACACCCAGACTATGACAATAACCAATACACCTTTTATTTGTTTTACACCAAAATCAAACACCTAATATGTGTGTACTACATCCCACACATTGCAATTGACTGGGAAAGACCCATAAAGCCAGGATACATAGAGAATAGCCGAGGACAATGAACAGCTAAGGGAAGACTCCCTCTTCATCACAACAAAAAGGCTCCGAGGAGTAAAACATGCTTCCTTCTATGAGGTGTAAAAGGCAGAAGCAAGAGTCAAAATATGAACCAATAGCCCCTTTTCATGGAAACACCAGCAACATTAACCTTCCACCTGCATTCAAATTCCACCCAGCTGCATTAAACCTTCCAAATCCAGAAGTACAGAAAGCAGCATCACAAATGCAAACATAAATTTCAGTAGCTTCCCTCCTCAGCATCAGCAACTTCTCAAACCTTAAACCCTCAAAGTGAAAATTTTCAGATGACTCATCAGTCTCAGCCTTCAAAAAGACCTATCTCCCTTCAGGCTAGACAGTACTCGTTATTGAATCCCCATCAAGCACCCAGCACTCTTAGACTTTCATCCAGCTCCTTTACTATGTTACCCATTATACATTGAAACAGCATGCGCTCATGGTTCAAAGTCTCGTCCGAGATGGATGAGATCTTGCCGGGTTAACCCGGTCTCATTCAGGGGCGAGACGATATCTGAGAATGAATCAAGTGTATAGTTGGGTTTTTTTTTAAATGAAGTCTTAATGAATACCCATCAATCAAAACGTACTTAATCATTGATATGTTATGTTGAGTTGTGTTATTTGGGATTATTTTAGTACGTAAACCAAATTATAGTGTATTTTCAAGTTATAGTAATGCGCCAAGGCCTGTTTTGAATATTTTTTTTTACCATATTATGCATCACAAGTTATTTGTTTTGCTTATTTAATGGTTCCAATATGGTTGTCCTATTTTTTCTGATTTTTCTATAATTTTTTTGAATTTTTTAAAAAATTCTTTAATGCGTAAATTTATGTCTCATCCGAAACGTGACAAGACGAACGAGATCGAGATGACTGAGACAAAAATGTGACGACAACCAAGACCGAGACTTTGAACCATGCTCCCATCTCCCCACGTGCAAGTTCTAGTGGTTGCACACAACTCTAAGTTACAACTCATTCCACATTCGCAGCAGACGGGTGCCAAGTATAAATCGATTGCCCAAAAATAATAATAAAGAAAATAATAGAATTGTACAAGAAGAAGATAAGTGGGAGAAAAAGTTAACGTTTTGTCAACTATCTCAAAGAGTGGAAGAAGTGTTCTGAATGTGTAGGCCTCTAGAAACCATTTCAGAACAGATACAACTTTAAATACATGCCTATGGGTTTAAAATAAAGAATGCACCTACTGGTTTTTTAAAAAAT
The DNA here is from genome assembly GCA_039720395.1 of Liquidambar formosana. NCBI lineage: Eukaryota > Viridiplantae > Streptophyta > Magnoliopsida > Saxifragales > Altingiaceae > Liquidambar > Liquidambar formosana. The sequence continues at coordinate 18,435,645 of CM077826.1, forward strand.
AGAGTTTTGAAATTTAAAATTTCCAACAATCTCGACGGGACTAAGGCCTAATTTTTTGTCCCCAAAAAAAAAAAAAAAAGGTTCCAAACCACTTTGCCTAAGTTATCAGTGACAGCTGGTATGCTAGCATAGATGAATGAGTGCAAATCATCACTCATTGTTTCACCTCTTTGTACTTTTGTCTCCCCTATTAAAAGTTGTGAAAAGGTTTTATCAAAGTTCCTAGTTCCTACCTCAACTAACACCTTTTCTTCATCTGAAATGTTCTCTACAACACAATATTAATTCACATGAAAAATCAAGACTCAGTTACACAAGTACTTGTACTAAATTAATCTATTTAGTGGGAAGACTACCAACTTTAGGAGATTGAGCACAATATTTTTATTCAGAATGTGAATGAGCACAATATTTTTATAAAATTGGATTTGTTTTAGGCTTGGGAGTTGTGGAAAGAAGGTAGAGTTTTGGAGCTAATCGATCCAACTTTAGGAGATTCATACCACAATAATGAAGTTTTGAGGTCCATCCATGTGGGTCAGTTGTGCACACAAGATAGTCCAGCTGACAGACCCACCATGTCAGATGTTGTATCTTTGATCAGTAATGAGGCAATTCCACTGTGTGCACCGAAATAACCTGCATTTTTCATTGCCAGGAGTTTGCTAGAGGCAGAGATTGCCAAGCACAACTCGGCAAATTGTTCCTTAGATGGGGTGTCCACTTCAGAGATGGAAGCCAGGTGAAGGAATTAATGTTTCTTTGCCCAACATATTGTTTAACAAATTCATGACTCTTTTAACATAACAAAATTCCGTAAACCAAGTGTATCAATTGTTTATGCCTTTATATGTGAGTGTTCAAGAATACCTTAATTGATTTAGATAACAAAATTCCATGAACTTGATGTGTGAGTTGTGTGTGTAAGCATACCTGGATTAGTTTTAATAACAAGATTCCAAAAATTTAATGTATCAATTCTGTGAGCATTTTCCTTGTTTGCTTCTATTTGCCACTTTGTGCATTTTAATTCTCCGTACTAGTCCCAAGCCTAGCTAAAGGAGGCTTGCATAAAATAGCATAAAGTTCGTATATTTTAGTAACAAGAGGTTGGAAGAGCCCCTTAGAAAGGCACTGAGCAAGCCCTCGTAATGCCAAAGTCCAGCTTTCGAAAATAGCTGGCTGATTAGCATCTAGTCATAAACAATTGCCTATATATATAATTCATTCCTGAGCTCTAGGTACAATGTTCAATAATGGCTAACAAAGCCAGAAACATAATGCTTCTAAGTCTCTCATGTTACTTCTTCATTATCCATTTATCCCCTCTCATTCAAGTACAGACACAATCTTCTTACAAGACCAACAGCTCAAGGATTGGGAGCACCTGGTCTCTTCTGATGGAGCCTTCAAGTTAGCATTCTTCAGCCTCGGCACATCAAGAAACTGGTATTTAGGAATATTTTACAACATACCCAAGGATAAGGAAGTGTATCCTGTCGACCAAAAGGCTGTGTGGGTAGCCAATCGAAACACCCCCATCTCTGATGCATCCGGTATTCTTATGATAGATAAATTTGGAAAGTTGAGAATCTTACACAGCAGGGCCAATCCTATTGAATTAGGTTCAGTTCAAGCAGGATGTATTAATCCAAGTGCCACACTACTAGACCCTAGCAATTTTATACTGAGGGAACTCAATTCAGATGGATCTACAAAGCAAGTTTTGTGGCAAAGCTTTGATTATCCAACGGACACTACCTGGAATGAAATTGGGAATCAATTTTAAAACCGGGCATACTTGGTCACTAACTTCATGGATAAGTGATGAGGTCCCTGCCCCAGGGTCTTTTACCCTTGGAGGGGACCCCGATGGCATGAACCAATTGATTGTCTGATGGTAAGGGAACATCTATTGGACAAACGGGCTTTGGCAGGATGGGCAATTCGAGTTTGTGCCTGAGGTATCCCGTGGACAGAACAATAAATTTAGCTACATTTCGAATGAGAACGAAAAGTACTTGACATTTTCTGTGAAGGAAGGCTAAACAATGTCAAGATATATGATGGATCTAACAGGTATTGTCGAGGAAGGAGTAGGCCACGCACCTTTTTCTGGATGTTCCAAGTCAGAGACCTACTTCATTGATGCTGGCCTGCTGGGTGTGTGGAGCAGAAAGTGCCAAAGTGTAGGAATCATAATCACATGATTGGGCCAAGAAAATTTTTTATATCTGATGGATTCAAGTTCGATGGAAGTCACAACTTGAGTATCTTCAATTGTATGGCCAAGTGCTTCAACAACTGTTCTTGCCTTGCATATGGATCTACAAATGACAACCAAACCAGTTGTGAGATTTGGAGTAAGGGAACCACTTTCAGGGAATCTTATTATGGAACAAGGGTGATCCATGTTATTCCAGAACAAAAACGTAAGTTATCCACATCATCTGTAGACATTGAAGTATGATATGCATGAATTCCAATCCCTAATTGCTTCCTCAAAGTCTCTAGCTTAATCCAAAACAAAACAAAACAAAAAACCAACCAGACTCATACAGAGTAAATAATCTGGTCAACAACCCTCCACCAAGAGGGAAATTCCCAGTTCATTTAATCTCAGATTTTCAATCTTGCAACCGGAGCCTGAGATGTTTGGGGAACAGCAGATTCTTTAAAAGTGTCATTACCGTATGACCGAAAATAATTCTATTGTCATTCAAAAAGGTCTGTACATCATTTCAAAAAAATCAGCTGATTTAAAACTTGAAAAATCAAAGAAACTCAGCACCAAAAGGATTCAACAATCACCCTCGTAAAACCTTGGAAAATTATACAGGGCTGGCAAAGAAACAGCAGCATCAAAACTTGGAACAGCAACCCCAATCTCATTCCCAAGGTTCATCACACAACAAAACCGATTTGAATATTTCTTTTAATTTGAATATTTCTTTTAATAAGGATATTTTTTCTTCTTTCATGCAATACTAACTCCATCATACATACAAAAAGGTAGGCTACGGTTAAAGTTACTGTTGATAGGAATATTTCAATTTTTTTTCCTTTCAAGAAATCAATCGAACAGGTGGTCTCCTAGAATACAACGAAAAAGACAAAAGAAGAAAATCAACATAGAAGAGTACAATGAGTAAGAAAAAAAAAAGTGTAATTTCAACAATTAAAATCAGACCCATATGAAGCTACTGTTAAGAAAAAAGTGTAAAGCCCATTGTAAAATTTCTCATGAGAGGACTCGTTAGCATAGCGTAACAACTGCTTGAAACAAATCGGGGGAAAAAAACCGCAAAACACATAAAGGAAAAATAATCAAAACTCATGGCAGTGAAATGCATAGCAAAGAATATTATCAATTAAACACTTTGAATTTCAATGAAGCATGAATTGCAAAGGTTAGACCTCCCCAATGATTAGAGATAGAAATAAACCAATAGTGAAAGCAAAACCAGGATAAAATGATGCGAATAACTGAGAACGATGGAACTATACCTGATACGACGGTCGAACGACTGCTATCGTGTTGCCGGGGAAAGATATGGAGATGGAAAGGAGTGAGAAATAGAGTATTGAGGGAAAGTGGTGATTGCAGGGGAAGCGAAGGAAACAGAGATGGTAGCAGAGAGTTGAAACCGGCTGTAGAGGACAGAGAAACCTGTTCGAGTGTAGTTCAAAAGTGCGTAATTAAATTCTAATTTTAGAATAGGTCTATTTCCACCTTTTATGCTAAATCTATACCCCTCCATGCGTAAAAGTAAGGAATAGTGTGTTAAAATAAAGGAGGGGGCTGAACATCAGAGGATACAACATGCCCAAGGTAGGGCAAGCATTGGGCTTTGAGATCCATGGGTAGGCTATTCAAGAAAAGAGATTCGTTAACTCCCTTTTTTTTTCTTTTACCTTTTCCCTTTTTGGGGTGTAGGGTCACAATTCCTTCAATCTATCCTATTAACAGCTCCGTTAATTCGGCTGCCTAAAAGTAACAAATGATCGAATAAAAGAGTAAGGGTTAGACAGTTATGTACCTGTGCTGACATGGGAGAGCAACAAAGGGAATGGTTGGGCTTGCTTGGCAAATGGGGCAATTAGAATCATCCCCGCCACTACTAGAGGATTTATCCTTTGAGAAGGGGAGAAGAAAATTTTTAATGGATGATGAGTTGAGAAGAGGAAGAAGCAACAACAACATCTCCGAGAATTCATTCCACACTAACTGGCGGTTCATGTACTCAAAGCTAACAGCTCGGTTCATGTTAGGGCTCCCATAGACAAGCCTTGCTCTTAAAGCTCTCTCAATGAGATTCCTATACCTTCCCAATTCCCATGTAGGGATGGCAATTTTGCCCAGCCCCACCGGTGCCCCGCCCCGCCCTGCCCCGGCCCCATAAGAGCGGGTTTTTTTTTATTTTTTCGGTTCTTGGTTCGGGTATGGGGATTTTTTTTAAAAAAACCATCGGGTTCGGTTCGGTTTTGGTATTTACTAAGTCCCGAACTGTGAACCGAACCGAACCGAACCGATGAACCAAACCAAACCGCATATAATTTTACCATTTTACCCCTACATATATATCTATTGTTAACTTTTTTTCTATCCCTTTCTCGTAATTTCCCTTTTTTTTCATCCATTCCCTCCAAAACTCTCATCTTCTTTCCCTTGGTTCTCGCGCCTTGTCAGAAACCGACCCCTTTCTGCCACTCTTTCTCTCTCCTTTTCATCCGTCTCCTCAGCCCTCCCCTCAGGTTAGAACTGCTCTCTCTCTCTCTCTCTCTCTCTCTCTCTCTCTTTCTCTCTCTCTTTCTCCCTCCTGCTTTCTCTTCTCTTCTTCAGTTCTCCTTCTCTGCCACCTCATTTTTCCCTATACAAGTCAAAGGAGACGCATACCCCTCCCATCTGCCATCAAGCCTCCATTCTTTCCTCTCAATCTTCAACCTTGAGAACCAAAATCCTTTATAGGGTGAGCTTCTCAATGGATTTAGAAGTTTTTTAGCGCGACATTTCCCATTTTCCCCAAACGAAACTCTAGCTACACTGCTCGTTTGCTCTCCCTCCCTCGCTGGCAATGGCATCGCTCTCTCTCCCTTACCGACATCGCTTCATCACCGTGAGGGCTCACCCGCTGCTCCACTTGCTCCAGTCTCCACTGTCCCTCCCTCGCCGACGTCGCCTCATCGCCGTGAGTCCATTCTCCAGTCTCCAGACTCCGATCCCCCTCCCTCGTCGGCGTCGCCTCACCTCAGTACCTCACCGCTGCAACTGACAACAATGCGCCCTCATCACTCATCCTCATTACTGTATGAGTTAATTTTTTTTTTTCTTTCTCACAGAGGTTACTTCCTTAACAGCTTAATTTTCAGTTGAAATTGATTATAATGTCTATGCTTTTGAAATTTGAACTAAGAATGAATAAGCATATTTTACCCATGAAGATGAAATCTTGACCAATTTGAAAGATTATTTATTCGCTATATTTATCTTGGGATTGCGATTGATTATGCTCAAAATAATTGTTGTTGAAACTTATCCTTGATGAAATTATATTTGTTTGATGGCTGCTTGAGGAGATTGATTTTTTGGCTGGAGAAAGTGAATTAGGCAGGGGTTGCTTGTTTATTTGTCTTTCAGCAGGGGAAAAAAAAAAAAAAAAAAAAAAAAAGAAAGAAAGAAAGAAAGAAAGAAAGAGGGTGGGGCGGGGCAAGGCAGGGACGGGTTTCTTAAAATACCATAGGGTCGGGGATGGGTAGTAAAATTTTTGAACCGTCGGGTTTAGGGGCAGGTTTTGGGCATAGCGTATTAGTCTGCAGTTCGGGGATGGTATACAGGCGAACCGACCCCGACCCGCCCCATTGCCATTCCCATTCCCATGTAAAGAAATATGAGAAGGTTGCTAAATGAGGCAGCTTTGTACAATCCCTCTATACGTTGTATCAAAATCCATGCTCTGCGTGCCAATGGCCTCTGCTCGGAGTCACCCCACCTACGAAAAGTAGAGAACGACTGCAAACGAGCCCAGATATATTGACCACCAACAGTGGCAACCCAATACCGAATCTTCTGAGCAACTGTAAGCCCACTTCTGGAAAAGATCCCTCGGCGTGTGATTTACCGTTACCCACCAGTGATTAGTTTCTGGGTTGCCAGCTTTAAAGATACACTAAGTCAAAGACCAAAAATAAATAAATAAAGAAGGAGACTATTGACATCACGCAACGTATTCTAAATCCCTCATTTAATTTATGTTTTTAAGGTTTTATGAAAAAAATAAAAGATTTTTACAAAAATTATTTATGAAGTCCACATAAAAATATTATTTTAAATAATTTTTTTTCAAAACCTGTCGTTTAAGTAAAGTTTTTGACCATTTACAATCTCTATTTAACTTTTACAAATGTTCCAAGAAAAATAGCCAAAAACTCCATTCAAACGACAGATTTTAGAAAAAATTTCCTTTACAAAGTTGTTTGGAATTATGTTTTCTAATGGACTCTACGTCTAGTTTTTGTAGAAACATTTTATATTTTTCATAAAATCTTGGAAAGTATAAACTTAATGAGCGGGCTATAAGTATTTCATGTAATGGTAATAGCCTGTCTCTAAAATAAAACATGAGGAGTATGGATTTAATAAGAAAGGATGTGGAAATAGCCCCATCCTTCATCTAAAACAATGAAGAAAGGATACATATTAGTTTAGTAGTAAGACTAAGGGCCTGTTTGGGAACTCAAAAAAACTGAATCAGTTTAGGATCAGTCCATAACTATTATCTGGTTTTTAAATAAACCAACTCACAGTTAATTTGAAAAAAAACTATATTTATGTCTTATTTTCATAACAAAGCTGAATTGTTTATCAGGAAAAAAAAACCTTAACAAATAGTGTGAAATCAAAATTGGTCAGACTTATTCTCAACTGGCCAAATTTTCAGATTTGTTACACAGCTCCCAACCAAGTTTTAGAGAAAAAGGTTGTGAAGATTGTCATGGCAGCATATTGGGTTTTATATAATAGAATAGATATAAATAAATAGTACAAATGAGTTTACCATCCCCATCTCGTAAATTAGGATTGCAATTCAATTTGGTTTGATTGATTTCGCCTCAACTCAAAACCAAACCGACTAAATCAATTCCCATTTCCTTAACTCATAAACAAAACATATGTAAGTAGAAAACTAAAACCAAGTAATCCCAATCCACGAGAAAGCTCGGGTTCATTTGGTTTGGTTTGGGTCAGTTTCATTTGAATGTTCTCATAATTTTGCCATTACAACAAATCATAAAATTTTATTAGGGAGTACAAAAAATGGAAATGTCCATATAACAAAATCAACAAAAGACATAAGTTTTCAATTTTTTCGTGGATAGTTAGTGCAATTTTAATACATGGAGTAAAAAGAAAAATTAAATTGAAACAATTATGAAATATAATATGACATATATACATATGTATAAAAATAAAATAAAAAATTCGAGTTATCATTTGCCAATTTTTTTGTGCATTAGCATCATGCATTAAGAGATTGTATCATATGCATAGGTCGATCGAAGACATTTCATCGAATCATGTACGTGCTGAAGATCGAGCTTCCACATGTCCCTTAATCCAAATTCTTAGAGAACAAACAATTTTCGATAACTTGTTGATCCCCTCTTTTTTCCATATTTATTGTTTGTCAATTTCATGGCTCAACGTATTGGATCTAAATACGGCGTGTAATAACCCTATCAAAGGCGATCCTATTACAAGCATAGTTTCAACTACGCCTGTCACAATTCTTACTAAGTATAACTTCTAATGCATAATGTTAATGCAATTGACATCAATGCATGCTAACATGAAAATCCCTTCTTTTTTTTCTTTTTTTTTTTTGTGAAAACATGAAAAAACCCTATACATAGGTATATTAAATGTAATGTAATATTATGTTAGTTTCAATTTCAATATCGTTTGTTGCATGAAAAATCCCTTTTTTTTTCTTTTTTTTTTTTTTTTTTTTTGCATGCTCCATTTACGGCCTCAGGGATGCTGTCGGCTGCGTGAAGGAGAGTGACAGGTTGAGTGTCATAGATTGTGAGGCCAAGTGCATGAACAACTGTTTTTGCTTTGCGTTCGCTTCTACCAATGACATCCAAACCGGTTGCCAGATTTGGAGTCGAGGAATGCATTTTAAAATCTACTCTGATGTTAGCGGTAATGGACTGGTTTATGTTCTTCAAACACACAAAGGTAAATCCATATATGTAACCTTAGACAAAGTAATAATCTGGTCTACAACCCTTCCCAATTGTAACCTTGTAAATGCTTCTCATTATAAAAATATATGTCCAAACGAAATCCAAATTTTTGGTAAGAGAATCAATTTATGGCCTGTTTGGTTGTCCAATTCGAAATTAAACAATTAACGAAATTTTACATAAGGTTGAAGGCCTAAATCTATCACCTTGGATTAGAATATTTTAAAAAATTGTAGTTATCACTATATGTGATGTTGTAGAATCAATTTTAAAGAATTCATGAGCTACCACTATTTTGAATTGCCTCTCTTATTTGTAATGATAACTACCATTTTTTTGAATTTATTAATTCAAGATGATGGAGTATGCCTTCAATCCTACGTAAAATTTCTTCAATTGTTTAATTTCGAATTGGACAACCAAACAGGCCATAATTCTTTAAAAAAAAGAAAAAAAAAATTGCACCATTTGGTTGCACTTATTTTAAGATCTTTTTTGCTTTTGAAAGCAAAAGGTTGTAAAAGTAAAAAAGCATTGCTTGGTTAGAGAAACTAAAAAAGACTTCTAGAAAGTTAAAAGCAAAATATTGGATTTTAAGCAAAAGCAATTAAGATTTGCTTTTAAAAATCATTTTTATCTTTTAGATGAGTTTGACCTTAACTCGAAAAATTCGCGGTTGAGAGAGGTTGTGCCTAACCTAGGCTTTCATTTGGGCAACGATGATTTGGTAAAGTTTTCCATGATATCCAAAAGATCACCCACAAAATCAATTTTACCAAATGCGCTTTTGCTTTTGTTGCTTTTACTTAAAAGCAAAAAGCAAAACAGGAAAAAATGACTTTTTCTTTTTAAAAAAAGATCTTTAAAAAAATACAACCAAACGGTGCCTATATATAGAGATCCTTTTATTTGCGAATCAATAACTATGAGAAGCATCTTTACCTCTGCTCCCAATTGCATCTTAATCTGAGGAATAAACCGTACATGCCTGTTAAAAAGGTGGTCGAAGCATAAGAAACACAATAACAAGTAGTATGAGATAATGATATTTTATTTGTTGATGCAGCAAAGTGGAGGATACGGCTCATCACAGCAGTAGCAGGAATTCTATTTGTACTCGTATTGTGCTCCTCATGCTGTTTCATACGTACAAAAGTCAGAGCTAGTATGTACAACACATTCTAACACAACCTTTCTCTCTTATTAATTGATATGTAATCTCCTTCTGTGTCTAATCTTTTATATTTGACCAACAGGGAGAAGCAGAAGGGAGCAAGAGATATTGTTATATGAGATAAGAGCTAGTACAACACATTCTAGGAAATCCAGGAAAACAAATAAACTCAAAGGAGAAGGGAAGAAAAGCCACGAGTTGCGATTTTTCAGTTTTGAAAGCATAGCATCTGCCACAGACAATTTTGCAACTACAAATAAGCTTGGAGAAGGTGGGTACGGACCAGTTTATAAGGTACACTCCAAAGGCTCTAAAAATTGAGTTGGTTTAATAAATCACAATAATATTAGGATTAATTAGTTATTTTTTCAGGGAAAATTACACGACGCTCAAGAAATAGCAATAAAAAGGCTTTCGAGAAACTCTGGACAAAGACTAGAGGAGTTCAAGAACAAACTTCTACTAGTTGCCAAACTGCAACACACTAATCTTGTTAGGCTGATAGGATGCTGCATTGAAAGGGAGGAGAAGATTCTCATATATGAGTACATGTCCAACAAAAGCCTCGATTTCTTCCTCTTTGGTCAGTGAACTTTACCCCTTTTACTTTAGTCTATTGGTGAATTGTAGATTCTTTCGACCCTCGCAAATTCCTCGTATTTAATTCAACATAAAACTGACAGATCTTACGAGAAAAAATTTATTGGATTGGAAGAAACGCTTCAACATCATTCCTGCTTTTTCCATAAATGTGTGAACGGATTATTTTTAATAACAGAACTCACTCTCCTGTCTACTTGTGTTTTCAAGCATTCTACTGAAGGGCTCCTTTCTGTTTTTTTTTTTTTTTTTTTGGATAAGTGAGTGAGTAGTCTCCTTGCAGTCACTCCTTAATACTCCCTCCGTTCCACAAAGGTAAGCTATGTTTGACAAAACACGGAGTTTAAAAAAAAGTCATTATTGTATTGACTTGTCAATTATTAAGATCCATCTTTCCAAAAATGTCCTCACTTTTTTGTATTGGGTTTTGTGTAGAAAGTAAATATTGAAATAACAAAAGGTAGTATAGGAAATTTAAAAAAATTATGATTTGACTTTTTAAAGTGGGTAAATATTTTAGGATAAAAAAAGTAACAAAAGTAGCCCATCTTAATGGGCCGGAGGGAGTACAAAACATTACACTCAAAAATATTTTACAAGGTCTCTCTTTGCACTCACACATGATATTCAGACACAAACTCTCTAAACCATGCCTTTCAAATGCGAGACTTCCACCTTTTATAGACAAGTCTCAGACTTCAGCCTTCGGATTGAGACCAAGAAAAATGAAAGATAGATTGAAGTACAATAATGGGGTTCTGGTTTTTTTTTTTTTTTTTTTTTTTTGGGAAATAATGGTCCATTTTGAAAAGCAGATTCCTGCTTTTTCTGAAAAATGGTTACCCTCAGATCCGCATGTTCATAATAACGGAATTGGGAATTTTCAGCTTTTTAGCATTTGAATTCCACAAGAATATTCAGCTTTCTAGTCCCATCTGTTTTGTCCAGAGAAAAATTTTTGAGGAATTTTTGTACTTCCATATTTTTGATAAAAGGAATTTTTCAACTTCCATTCTTAATTTGCTCTGTTTAAACTTGACTACATAGGAAGATGGTGGAACTTGCACTCCCCATGGTGAGCTAGTTGTTAATGGTTGCTGGAAATATATGGAGAGGTAAAGGCGGAGCATCCAAACTTCCATCACTGTCGTCTCATTGGACGTCAGCGCTGGATTTACATGATGAGATTTAGAATCAATTGTGGGAATTACACCCTATATGTTCTTCTATCAAAGTTTCTCTAGTTGTTTACTATTGATTTGATCTTTCTGCCTAGCTTGCGCATGTCCTAATTATCAATTACAGTAATGAACGCCGTGTTTGTACAGGCGCCTTGTAAAGTTGGCAATTGCCTCAGTATCAACAAAACTATTGTCCCCTCATCTTTAATTGGTTTCTTCTCTATGCAATAGAAATTTCTTTGAATAAAATAAAATAAAGATTCCAAGGAAAAGAAATCATGAATAAAAGAAAAAAAAAAGGGCCTTGGTGACGTCAATTAACGTGTTTATCAATCTGGGAATAGCTAGAATAATCCATTCTAGTTTAAGAGATTATATTACAACGCAATGGAACATTGGAGTTGCTAGCTTGCAGCCCTCTGCTTCACAAATCTCCTACCAGAGAGGCTTTGCTAGTATTCTCTATCTTCTCATTTTCAACAGCTTGTGCACAAAACGGTGCCATGCAACGGACACCATCACACAATGCCAGCTACTCAACAATTCGCAAACTCTGGCCAAGAACCATAATATATACCAGGGTTGAGGTGTTTGTTCTAGACTATATTCCTGAGTGCAGGACTGGGCATGAGTTTTTCGACCTCAGAGTGGGTTTTCTTTCTGCCCTTGATATAGGTTTTACCATGGATCCGTACTTGAGCCGCAGTGAATGCGAAGAAATGTGCTGGAAGCACTGTGATTGTTTTGTTTACAGTACTATGTTCGAGAATGGAAGTGGGTGCATTTTCTATGGAGTAAAAGTGCTTTTTATTGAAAATACTACAGATGGTGGAAATTATTACTTTCTTACCTACGGCAACAGCACTGGTAAGTGAACTTCTCTTCTTCATTTTCTTGCTTGTTTGCGCTCCTTTACCACAAAGTAATATGGGGCTGATACCCTCTAACCTGCAATTTCTTTGCCTGAAAGGGAAGAAACTACACAGGATATGAAAGGGAATCGTAAAGGATATGAACAAAATGGCTAAAATTTTGAACCCAAAAAAAAAGGGCTAATATGAATATTTACATAGAAAATAAGATTTGTGAATTGGGGGTGTGTATATCTGTGCTCTGTGCGTGTATGTGGAATGGTTTTGACCATTCGATTTAATGTATCCTACATCAAGAAATTTTTTGAAAGTTTTACCTTAATTCAAAAAACTATGTTCTCTTAAAGGGCTAAAGTCAATCATTTCAAGCTAATTTTTAGTCAATTTGATTAAGCAGAAGGAAATGGTGCTGGGACTAAGGTAGGTAAGTCTTAGGGAGTTCAGACTAAGGTAAGGCTTAGGTTTAAGGATTGAAATGGTGTTCAGACCAATGCACCTGATATTTTCTTAAGCTTAGGGAGTTCGGTAAAAGGTAAGTCCATTTTATTTTATTTTTAATCAGAAAAAGAAAATTTTATTAATTTAAGATTGAATAATTGAATCTACAAGGAGCCCCGAAGGCTGCCACCAGCAAACCAACACCCATGGAAAGACATCTCAAAGAACATGAATATGAGGAAATACCAGACCAACAAAACCTTCACATAAGTATAACAGAACACACCACACCCAAAACGACACAGAGACAATGGATTATATATGATGAAACTTTAAAATAAAAATAAAAAATGATGACATTTCAAACTAATTAGAAATAGCGGCTGCCTTTTTTGAACATTTGAGATCTAAGCTTCATCCTTGATCTTTATCACTTCTGTGATTGAAATTTAGGCTTCATTGTTGGGCTTCTTTGTATCTTCCTTCAATAGCGTGAGGGAATGACAATTTCTACTTACATGGGAGTAGCTTCTTCTTTTTTCTTTTTCTTTTTTTTAAAAAAAAAAAATCAGAAAAGACAGATTTTATTAAAAATGAAAAAGAAATACACCCATCCACCAGAACCAACAACACCCAGCAGACAAAAGAACCCGAACCCAAAAAATAAACACCCCCAACAGAACACCACAACAAGACCAAAAACCATCCCCCAAAAAGCTAAGACACAGAGCACCCAAAAAACAGAGGAAAGAGTTGATATTATCTGCTTAGAAATATAAAGTCCCATGTTGGACCCAATACGTTACTAAAATCTTATTAGGCTTTAAAACTTTGATGAGGGCTAGTCCTAGTAAGGATTTTGTGATGGCACTACATATGCTCATCAGCTTGTCCTTAGCTCTTGTAATGCTCCTGCACGCGAATAAACTAACAGCTAGAGCACTGTTGCTGCGGATTTTGTAATTGTAGAATGCTTTTGAATCTGACCTAACGTACAGGTCCTTAATTTTTTATGTTAGCAGCTTAATGTATTCATTTTTACTAAGTATTACTTTGTTGGTGTCATCTTCGCCTAGGGGACACTCTAATCTTCTCAATATCATTTTTTTTTTTTTTTTTGGGTGATGTTTAATAAGGAGAAAATGTTTAAATTATTGCTTTTTGGATATCTATGCAAAAAAATTTATAGGGCAAGCTCTGGTCCTAGTTCTAATCAACCTGATCTTGGTGCAATGAGAGAAAAACACAAAGACTTGGGGTGGATATAGTCGCTCATGGCAATTTCACCTGCTTTAGCCATGCTTCTCATTGGCTCGCTCTGCAATTTAATAACCAAGAGCCTCAAAGCCTCCAAAGGAAAAGATAAGCTTGAAGGTAGACTTCCTATTAATCTATTCATCTAGTAGGTACGAAATTAAGTCTTGATTTTCCATGTGAACATATGTTGCAGAGAAAACTTCAAGAGGAGAAATGGTGTTAGTTGGGATAGAAACTCCGATAAAACCTTTCCACAATTCTAATAGCGCAGACCAACAAGAAAGAGGTGACAAAATGGGAGATGATTTGCATTCATTTAGATATGCTAGCATTGGTTGCCACTGATAACTTCTCGCCCACAAATAGCATTGGTTACAAGAAAGAGGTGATAAAGTAGTCCTTTGAGTATAACAAACCAAACAGAAAAGAATCCAAGCTTTTAGTGTCTAAGGTATGTTCAACCATTTTAGTCACATGCTAGTTTTACCAATTTCACTTGGACAGATCCTGCGAAAAGGGGGATATTAGATTGGAAGAAGCGTTTCACCATCATTGAAGGGATCGCTCAAGGACTACTTTATATTCACAAATATTCTAGATTTAGAGTGATCCACAGAGATTTGAAAGCTAGTAATATCCTATTTGACAATGAAATGAACCCTAAAATATCAGATTTTGGCATGGCTAGGACTTTCAACCTACATGAATCCAAAGCAAACACGAATAGGATTGTTGGGACATAGTAAGTGAACAATTTTTCATTGTTATGTCTTAGTCACTAAAAAATTATGCATTTTCATTGAGTAATTTTGATTAATGTTGGATCCAGTGGTTATATGTCTCCTGAGTATGCCATGGAGGGAATTTTTTCAATAAAGGATGTTTTCAGCTTTGGAGTCTTACTTCTTGAGATTGTAAGCGGCAAGAAGACTACTAGGTTTTCTCTTACGGATGGCCCTCTAAACCATATAGTATATGTAAGTTACCATATATGAGCTGAATCTAAATCTGAATTTATTGGTCAACCTCAAATGATATTCCATCTTAAGATTAAACCATCACTAACATTGAATATAAGATTGTTTCAGGCATGGGACTTGTGGAATGAAGGTAAAACTCTGGAGCTTGTTGATCAAACAATGAGTAACTCCTGTTCCACAAATGAAGTGTTGAGATACATCCATGTGGGTCTCCTATGCGTACAAGAAAGTGCAATGGATAGGCTGACGATGTCTGATGTTGTTTCAATGCCCACAGATGAGACTATGCCTCTCCCACTTCCAACTGGAAGAAGCCAACCAGAGGTAGACTCCCACAAATACAAATCAGAAAACTTCTCATTAAATGTTTTATCAATTTCTACATTCGAAGCCAGATAGAGCTCTGGGTTTTTATAATTTTCATGATTATACTTCTAGTCAAAACAAAAATGAATAATTATATCCATCTTTTGGATAATTGCATTTCTATTCTACAAAAACTTCTAGTAGTGTTTGTAATCTAACTTTATCATTTTCTGGGTGTCTCTTTCCTTGCAATATAACTTTATCATTAGTAAGATTAATCTTCTTTGCTGACCAAAATGAAAAAAACACTTTTGGAAGTGTTACTCTCCATTCTAAGGACAGATTGTTTCATTTTTTCAAGTGAGAAAGATAATGCTTTCACGGGTTTGTGTTAGTTCCATATGAAATAAAATGTTGTTTGAAAATTAAAGGACAGCCAATCCCAAATTAATGAACAGAGTATTGCATTCTCATCCAAGTCTATGCAACATTGAGAGCTTTCTGGTGGAGACCCAATAAATAATGAACATGTGGCATGTCATAATGAAATACCGACCATCCTTTTTCTCAAGACTCAAAATTGGCTCCACTCTCCACTAGACAGTATATGCATTTGTATATGTACTATCCACACTGGGAAAGGATTTGGTGCTGTAAGCCTGTAACAATACCATCCACACTATGCACCAGGGCCATCAGATGGTCCATCCTCACCACCCTACCCAAATGATCAAGACAGATGGGTGTGGTTGTCTCTAAGCTGAGTTTTTTAATTTAACCCATCTTGTATTCAGTCATTAATTTCTATTCTATTCTTCATCCACTAAATAATTTTTAAGTACGTGAAAAGTATACTTTAAAATGCTCCAAGTTTTAAATATTTGGTGACCATAATCTGATTATGAGTTATTAAATGGTAAAATGAATAAAAATTAGCGATTTGAAGGGATGTTCCTAAAGGACCCACTAAATTTCTATTGGCAATTAAGTGGGGGGTTTAAAACCTTAAGAAATGTGAACTAAGCAGGAGATTTAGAGTACTTTATATGATGAAAATAGCCTCCCTCCCCACAAAAAAATTAAAAAAAAATGTATATCTTACAGATTTTCTATGAGGATTTCTTCCAATTTTCCTTTTAAACCACAATCCTCGTTTTTGACAGGTAAAATTGAAACCAACCCACTTGGTAAGGTCATTAGTATGTGTGTGTATGGCTTCAACAGTCTTGCAAGTCTTTTCCACAAGGTGGGGACAGTTGATCTTCTCAACGGTAAGTGCACAAAGTCACAAAATTGTAGGGCCTTGATCCAATTAGCTTGGGAATAGATTCTCTTCATTTAATGGATGGTTTATTAAAATCTGGACCATTCAAATCATGTAGGATCCACCAAAACATGTAAGACTCATATGGTATGAATAGTCCACTACAACAAAAGACCCCAATTGCAACAAATAAAATCCATCATCATCACTAATACAAAAGGGTCCCAAAACCAATATTAAGACAGATATACCGTCCCAAGGTCCGTTGCAATTGTTGCCTTTGCAAAAAAACTTGGGACGGAAAAAGGTAACAGTGGCAAAGTTATTGGGCCAGTTATATCCATCACAATCCCATTTTACTATTATTATTCACAGTTGGAACGGTTATATCCGTGCCAATTCTAGGCATATGGGACGGTTATATCCATAGCTAACCATAGCGATTCCAAGATTTTCAACATTCATTTAAATTACATTAAGACAGTTATATCCATCCCAATGACATTTAGGGACAAATATATCTGTTGCATGATTAAAAAATTTTGTTTTTTTAAAAAATGAGCTTTCATTTGGCAATCAATAAGAGAAATGATATGAACCTATGTAAAAAGAAACAACTGGCATAATTTAATATAATCATATGAATATATTCTTGAATGGTTTTTGATACATTAAGTAATAGACAAAAAATTGAGATGAAAAAATGGTAACTTCAAACAAAAAAAGAAAATAGCTTTGAACTCTTGGTCTCATTGTCACCAATAGAACACCTACTTGTACTTCTCAGCTGCGACTCAATTCTGGAGCATATTAAAATTAATCAAGGATAATTAATTCAAATAATAATCATAAAAGATTGAAATTCAAATGGCCAAATTAAGAAGCTTAGGTATGTATTTGATATTTGGAACGAAAAGTGAATGGAGGCAACCATCACTTCATTGAAGAAAGTACTCAAAACTTCTTGAGGCAATGGAAGGCTCGGTCATGCAACCAACCGTAAATAGTATTATATATGCAAGTACACCAGTTTGAATCTCATAAGTATCTGTTAGTGATTACCAACAAAGAATGTACACATACCATTAGAAAACCTTTTTAAAAAATCCAGCATAGTCCCGTACTCCCGTCTGTAAATAAGACATACCAAGTTATTAACTACCTAAAAAAGAAACCTATAGAAATCACATTTTATTGATTACAGTCATCCACAAAATATTTCTAAAGATATTTTAAATATAGGCTGCATCGTAGCTACATGGGTTCTCTTCGACATCAACATCCACTATTTATTTAATCATTACAGACTATGAATTAAAATTAATATCGTCGAGGCTCATAGCCGAATATAATACAATTTTCCAAAACCATTTATAGCAATCCTTAGAGAAAACCCAAAATTTTACACCCATATCATGGAAATCAACGAGAAATCTCAAGAAAACACCCATTTAATTAAACATTATATACTAGAAGGGACCCACGCGATGCGCAGGGATCACAAACTCAAACTCAGGGGAAAATGCACAAGTTCAACTTCACACTCTCTCTTAGGACCAACCACCAGCTAGCTTTATTCTAGGCATAAAATAAAATTTTTTTAAAAAAAAAGTGAAAAGGGCTAAGGCTATTTCATATCAATAAAAATTTCCTATGAAAATAGCATATAAAATCAACCATCTCTACTACAAATACACAGCCACACCCATACTATGACCACAATAGCATTATATATGCAAGTACACAACCATAAATATTTTCTCTCTAAATATATTCAGTAGTCAATAATACCACAGCCCACAACATTGGTGACAAAATAGCTACATCTACACTCCCTATGCCACTATTATTGTCACCTCTTCATAACCTCTCCATAACACCACCATCCTTACAACCATATCACTACTCTACTGCCACTGCCATTATCTTGCTTGCAAGTGGTACCTCTATCACCAAAGAGATGTTACTTATTTAGACAAACACAAGCTTTAAAAAATAAAATTTTAAAAAAAAATTGAAAATTTTCAACTATAAATGGGTGAGATAAGCCAAAGTAGCTGACAACTTCTTAGCAACCATTGAGACCTTGCAGCTTAAAAAAGAAAAAAGACTACATCACAAACCATAACCACCACAAAGATGAAACTTATCAAAACATCAAAAAAGTTCACTAAAAAAGTTAGAAAATTAGCAGCCTTATTATCTTTCATTTTTTGTTCCATTATTAATCACACATCACATGAAAACATTAAACAAGCATAAAATACAATTAAGATTGCCCCTACACTCAAGAACAAAATATATATGTAGATTAAACAAGCATAAAATGCAATTAATCACACATCTCATCTACTACTATATACTATTTCATGTATTCTCCTTATATATATGTATATATATACACACAAACACCCAAACATAAAACTTTACCATCAGAAAACAAGAAAAAACAGCAGCTAAGCCAAATATTAACCCCAAAACAACCTCCTAAATAGCTAAAATAAGTCCCTGATAACCTACTTTCAACAAAATAGAGGACACCAACTCTAATAACTATAAGGTTGCCCCTACACTCAAGAACAAAATAAAACTTAACGTATTTAAATTTTGCTTCAAATAACTAGGAGAGAGAGAGAGAGAAAGAGTCACTTAGAAACTTCATTTTGGCCGCTACTAGGGCCTTCCCACCTCTCCTGAGAGCCTCTACAAGCGGTATATGATGAACGAGTTCCTTTGGATCAATAGTTGACCAATGTCCTTCCGCAACTACTTCTCCTGTCCCCATCCAATTTAGCAACTTGCACTTGTCCCCAGGTATTGGTCCTTAAAGAACACCATTCCACAACTATATATTTTTAGTGTCTCTTATTATATATAAATGCAATTAGAAATAAATAATGCAATGTCAAAAATACTTTTTAGCAGAGGAAAAGTAATAGGTATTTCGGGAACTTCCTCACTTGCTTGACCTTCATTCCATAAAGTGCAAATGAAAGACATAATTATGTACAAGAAGTTGCAAATGTATATGGATTTTTAACTACATAGCTACTTGCCTGGTTTTTCATTAACTGCTTAATTAAATCCGCCAAACGACTCATCTTATCTTCCATATGACTAATTTTCTATCGCAACTGTGTGAGAGTATCATCCCTCTGTAATAGGACCTAACACATGAATGTCATATTAGCCACTTCACTTAGGACTTCTATCAAACAGTTGCTGAGGTTCAACACTATGGCATAAAAAACCAATGAATAGAAGCACCAACATTTTCATTTTCAATACAAAGTAATCGAGTATATATATATATATATATAGAGAGAGAGAGAGAGAGAGAGAGAGAAGTGTATGTGCAAATATTGTATATATCCATATATTCAGTCATAAAGAAAGAAAAAGAAGAGGCCCATGAAATAAAAACGAGTACAAGAAACTTTACTTATTGACTGAGTAAATAAGATGAAGGGATAAGGCTAATTACATGCAAAAATGACATCAGTTGGAGGAATGTGAACCCACGGCTATCGTACCCACCCCCTAATTTTGAAGCAAACCTTGCATTAACCCTGTTGTTGAGAAAACAGAGGGGAAGTTAAAGAAGAAAAAAAAATTAGAACCTGATGAAACCGACAAACAAAATTCAGAACTTCTTCATACATTTTGGGAATTAGATTAGATTTATTCAAAGAATTCAAGGAAACACAAAAATTAATCTCAGACTACTATAGTATAAGCAAATCGTATTATGAAAAAAAGGACATAGATGAAATCCTAGAAACCCTAGAACTAAAAAACTAGATCTGAAGCCCTCGAACTAAAATCCTAGATTTGAAACTTGAGCTTTACATACCTTACAGAGATGAGTAAAAAGAGAAATTTCGTTAAGAAAGAACAAAACAAAACAATGAACCCGCCAGACAAGGTCGCGGCGGGAGCAACGATGTGGGCTTTGGCAACGGGCTGTGCACGGCGGGCTTAGGCGAAGGCGAATCAACGGCGGACTGCGGCAATGGCGAGGAACGACGACCTTCCACTGCAACAGCAAGCAACGAGGGCTTACACCAGGGCGCGTGAGTGTGTCCGTCAAACAATCAACGGCGAAGAGGCGGATGTGGTCGTCGACAAAAGATAGGTGGCTGAGGTCGTCAAATGCAACGCGATATCACGACCCAAAACCACGGTCACCGTTGAGTTCATTGGGATGGATATATCCATCTCAACCCATTGCTAGGAAAATGGAGACAGAGAGAGAGAAGGGCAAATGATCGAGGGAGATGACAGAGAGCTGGAATGAGAAAGGGGAAATGGGTTTTAGTGGCTAAAGCCAAACTGACTACTGACTTTATTATAAACTACTGGAAACAAAAACAAGTTGATAGTCAAAACATCCTTATGGGGCAATACCATGAAATGATGAACCCAATCGGTAATTCCCCCAAATTTTAAATCCCTACGATGGATATATCCGTCAATAACGTCTAAACAATTGAATATTTAATAAACAAAATACTTAAGGATAGATATATCCGTCCCAAACCTATTTTATGAAAAAAATTAAATCCTTGCTATGGATATATCCGTCAATAACGTCTAAACAATTGAATATTTAATAAACAAAATACCTAAGTATGGATTTATCCGTCTCAAACCTATTTTATGAAAAAAAATTAAATCCCTAGGATGGATATATCCGTCGATAAATAAACAAAATACCTAAGGACAAATATATCCGTCCCAAATGTATTCTTATTTTTTTTTGGTTTTAAAATTGGGCAAATAAACTAAATTTGGGTTTTAGTAATTGGGATGCATATGACTGTCTCAAAAATTGCCACATCTTCACTAATTGGGACCCATACACTATTTCGTCCCAAATAAAGGATTGTAATTACTATCTTTTCTTGTAGTAGTCGAAATTTCAATAGACCGTCCATTACAATGGAGAGGATTCTTGTTCAACTTGCAGTGTATATATATATGTATGTGTGTGTATATTATGAAAGGTTGGTCAAATGGTTGGATTTTCTTGGGAAATATCACATTGCTAGGAGAAAAAATAAGAGAGAAATTTCCATGAACGTGAACAAAACACAGAACTCCCAAAATAAGTGGTACTAGTTGATTTAGCTGACTAATTGGACCATGGTATTAGTTTGAATAGTTAACTAGCTTCAGAACCCATGCGGCCACGGATTAATTTATAAAAAATAATATTATTAGTAAATTAGAATTTTAACAGAATACTTATTCTCTAAAATAGTAAAATGTATTTGTTAATATAATATGTCAATTAAATTTAAAAGATATAGACAAAAATAATTTAAATAGTTCAATCAAAATAATCTTTAATGTGATGTTAACGTAATGTATCACACAAAATTTAATTATACTCTTCAGAAAAAGATAAATTATTTTGAAAAACAATTAATTTAATAGTAGAAACTTGTAAAAAATGAAGGAACTAACACGTTATAATATTTGGTGGAAAAATATTAAAATTCTCTAAAATTTAGCCCATCCCTCAATTATGGCTTTAACATGTTGGTATATACCAAAGCAAGTATAACTGTTGAAAGTGTCTCAAAATCTGACAGTGCAGATTTTAGAATGCATGACAACGATGAATAGTAGCCTTTCATGAGGTTTTGAGTGGGTTTCACAAAGAGTAAAAAACTATGGGGAAAAATATCAAAAATTTGTTTGAGATTAGAACATAAAAAGATGAAAGAAAAATATGAGAGAAAAATCTAAACTGAGAAAGAGAATAGGAGAAAAAGTCAGAAGGAGAAAAAAATAAGAAAAAGTATAAATCTTTGCAACTTTATGTAATTAACCATATGGAAGAATTTTGATTAAAATAGATTTTTTCTTATTTCTTCTTCCTTTTTTTGTTTTTTTTGTTTTTTTTGTTTTTTTTTTGGTGTCAGAAGCTGATCGTGTCAAAATCAATTACCCGTAGGATGCAAGAATTTGTATATAGTGGTAGTACGGGTGTCGTACCACAGGGACTGTACTGGGATTATTTTAATTTTGAAAACTGAATACTAAAATAATTCACAAAGATGATTTTTGTAGTTTTGAACTCTATGGAATGCAAGCAAAATAAATTTATATTTTCTTCAAGAAAGGAAATACTTAGGGTCTCGAATTCACCACTAATCTTGTATAAAAAATGCACTTATTGTAACGTGTTTCAAGAAATTATTATTTGGTATGAGCAAGACTCATTGTAGCTACAAGCTCAATGACATCATCAAGAAATATTCATGTATTTGTAAATTAGGCATAACTCATCAAAGATATAGCATGAACCGTCTCACCTATTCTACTTTAAACTAATTTGTGAGCACGACTCATCTTGTCTAAGCATGAATCATCTTAATCTCCAAATATATGCACAGTGAAAACTATTGCATAACCATTGTATTTAAAATCACAGAAATTAAACACAATTTGAGATAAAAACATTAAAACCAATTGTATCAATAATACAATCCTCTTAGTTATGCAATCCTCATACACAAATAATCAAATCAACAACACAATACAATAAAATACACCATACTTGATTAGGGCTTCATCTCCCCCCTAAGACAAAGATTAGTTGGCCATGTAGATAACCAAGAACTAGTCTCTCCCCTTTGCCACCTTTGTACCTCCTCCTCTTTTTCTCTCCTTTCTCCCCTTTGTTATGTGAATTCCCTTGGTATTTATAGGAGATGGGGGAAGGATCCAGCTGATCCAACAAGTCAAAAGCAATGCCCACTTTCTTTGAATTCTTGGTTGCCCATGTTCTCACTTTGACAAATGCTGCCAGATTCAGATTTTTGCAAATAAGTCTACTTCCAGCTCATTTTTGACTTGGAAGACGTTTGAATCAGGAAATGCCATAAACTAAACAATTGTAGCTCTTTAAGTCCTCTTTCCAGAGCCACAAATTTCACCCAAATCGGATATGGGAATCACAAGTTATGGCCAGATTACCAAAACTTGGTCAATCTGTCCAGATTTGCTGCTGATTTTGGGATCATGAATTTCTTTACCTAACTTTGAATTTCAGCTGCTCAAATCTTCAAAATTGTTGACCCAACTCTTGTTGCAGCTCCATGAAATTTTAGGTAGGTGAGAAACCCATTTCAAGTTGTATTTATTAGCTTAAGTAGTCCTGATTGTCATCTTTTCTGATAGAAACTCTACAGCCCTGCAATAAATCAAGAACATTTTAAACACACAAAATTAAATATAATAAAATAACTAGAAAATATAAATTAGGGAGTAATTTCAATGAATATTTTGTGCTTATCAAATACCCCCCAACTTACACTTTGCTAGTCCTCGAGCAAAGCAAAATAAAATAAGACAAACAAAATAAAACAAAAACTAACTAGTCCATTTTCGCAGGTAATGCGATTGCATTTAGCATATGCAATAAGCCTTTAAACCCCTAGGTTTCCCCTAGTGGACGAGTTATAGTCTCGTGAGGGCTTCCAGTGATGACACCCACAAACATCTTTTATTATCACGGATGCTGTTCATGATTCTGCATTTAGATAATATCTTGCTAACTCAAACGAAAATTCTCATTCATTGAAATCAAACAGTTGAACAATACATTGTTTTACCAATCTAATAAAGTCCAATCCACTTGTACTCAAATAGAAAATTTATCACAAGTTCATCTGGTGTAAAGTGAATTTTTATACAAATATGTGGCCCCCAACATATCAGCATTCCTTAATTTGTTAAATTCACCGTAACAAGGTAAACCAAGGCTTCAGCTCAATACGCACACAAATAATAATAATACTAATAATAATAACACCCTTTTTTTTTTTTTTTTTTTTTTTTGATTAGGTACAATGTTCAGGTCCATTAAGCTTTCTAATTAACCCATGTAATGAGCGTTGGGCCAATGACTCCCAAACCAATTGGCTTTAGGGCACTAGGTGTAGAGACACCCCTATGGGCTTACTTACTCAAGTTAAAAAGGCTACGAACCCAAACTGGTTACACCCATAATTCTACTAGACTACTCACTGTTTGACGCGAATACTCATTGCTTAGTGAGGCAAGAGGCCCGGTTACTAGGTGAGTAGTATGATACCAGCACACATTCTTTTTTTTTTTTTTTTTTTTTTTTTTTTTTTTTTTTTTTTTTAAACACAAAGTTAAGAGCTGTTGCCAAGGTCATTTATTTGCGGTTTATTCAACTCATCAAAGATTAACAAGTTTAAGCCCCACAAAATGAATAAATGTGATTGTGCAATTAGATATACAAGTGATAAATTCTCTATGCAAATACAAATATAAAGGACTAAACTAGAATTGCCAAGCTAATGACGTGTGTTCAAAAGTTTAATTTCATGAATGATACTAATCCAAAATTTAGAGTCATTCAATGAACATTATTTGAATGCAAAATCATGATCTAGAGGCATCCATTTAGATTTGATTTCTTTTTTTTTTTTTTTTTTTTTTATAATACACTTGGGCCTTCTATTCCTGTTGACAGATGAGTATTGGGCTAGTGGCCCAATAACACATGGACGTCCAAGACTTTGGCACATCCAAACTGTTAAGCCCAAACCCGGAAGCCTACTCTCTCTCACCGACAGGGACAGCATGACCGACAGTTCGCAATATCGAGATCTGGGCGTTGTCAATAAAGCAATAGTAATGGTGGATTATTGCAGGTCTCGAGAAGATTTAGAGGATTATTTAATCCTTAATGTCTGATAGCGTGCCAAATTTTCCACAGTGCATCGATCATTGAACCCTGCTTTTTGACTCTTGTTGAGTGGGTTTTAAAACCCAGAGATCGACTGCAGGAATTCAAAAACTCTCCTTCAATCCTTCAATCCTCAAAAGCCTCACTTTCTCTAAGTCCTCTCTTACGAACTCATGGCCTCTTCCTCCTCTGCCCCACAAAACCGTCCTGACTTAAACACAACACCAGCAACACAACCAGAGGTCTGGCACCCAAGGTTCCTAAATATTCAAAACCAACCTCTTACAGTTGATGATTCTGTAATTTACAATCTTGCGAACGCAACGGCAGTAGCGGAGGGACTCATCACTCCTCGTGATGAGAGAATACTAAGTGGACGGTCCGACCTGGACGTAATAAGAGACTCCATGGCTCTCAGCGCTCAGGCCACAACATTTACTGCTCACATGGCTCGGCGTTTGCACACCAGAAATGTGCACATGCAAAGTCTAAGTGACCAGGTCACTCGTCTCCAGGGGTTGCTCGACGGAGCCTATCGAAGGATGAGGGCTTTGAGGGCGGAGAATAGAGAGTTACAAAGAATGGTGGACTCCTATTCTAACAGACTCACACCAAGGGTCGAGGCACTGGAGAGGCTCACTGATCAAATCATTGACCGAGAAAGGGTTCCGGGCAGCCCACAGAGGCAACCTCCAGCTGATCCCTCCAGTTCTACCCAAGACCCACAAAGGCAACCCCCAACTGACCCTTCTAGTTCTACCCAAAATGCTACTATTGAGTAGCTCTCACTTTTTTTTTTGTTTTTTTTTTTTTTTTTTTTTTCTTTTTGTTTTTTGTTTTTTTTTTGTTTTGTTTTTTTGTTTTTTTTGTTTTGTTTTTTTTTTTTTTTTTTTTTTTTTTTGCTACTAGAATGAAGATGGTTTTATTTGCTAAACTCAAAGAACAAACAGATAAAATAGCACAGGAATAAACACAACAAAATACTATTCATAAATAGATAACACACTGGAATACTTAGCACAACTTCTAAAAAAAATAAAAATAATAATTATCGAAAATACAAAACGTACACTAGCAACAAATAACATGGCAAAATTTCAAGAAAGACCAGAAATGGGACCACTGGCATAATTGGAATCTCCTCATGTACACAATAGTCCAATATCCAGAAGATGAGTGGAATGACAACTAGGTACCATGGGAGCATGAAAGTGAAAAACCCATTCATCATTGCAGAGATGAGGGTTTTGGGGAGGAATAGCCATGATATTTATAGAAAAGTCCTATTTTTTTATATATTTTTTTTAAATTTTTTTAAATTTTTTTAAATTTTTTTTTAAATTTTTTTTAAAATTTTTTTTTTTTTACAACACCAAAATTCCCTCCCCCCAACTTAAAATTTACATTGTCCTCAATGTAAACAATGAAAAACAAAGTAATAGAAATCGTGGAGAGTACCTTTAATAGAAAACAAACAAGCCTGCAAAATTGATTAGCTGTGAAAAATAAACTCATCAATCAAATAAACATAAAACACACAAAGAAAGTAGGTTAGACAAAATAAATAAATAAATGGTCTTTTAAAGCCAGATTCCAAGGCTATTAGTGAATTTAAACAGTAACATATTCAGGATCCACCAAATTTATGGATTCAATGTGCTCTTTATCTATGTCTCCTTCCACATATGGTTTTAGTCTTTGGCCATTGACCTTAAACATAGAACCATCATGTGGATTTAAAATTTCAACAGCACCATGGGGAAAAACCTGGTTAACAACAAAAGGGCCAGTCCCATCTAGATCTCAACTTACCAGGAAAGAAGCGCAACTTAGAGTTGAAAAGCCACACCTTTTGATTGGGTTCAAAGGACTTTCTGTTGATGTTTTTATCATGAAAAGCTTTAGTCCTATTCTTGTAAATCTTAGCATTCTCATACGCATCATTGCGTATCTCTTCCAATTCACTGATTTGAAGTTTTCGATGTGAACCCGCATCAGCTAAATCAAAGTTAAACTTCTTTATAGCCCAAAGTGCCCTGTGTTCTAGCTCAACTGGTAAATGACAAGCTTTACCAAACACTAAACGGTACGGGGACATACCTATAGGAGTTTTATAGGCAGTACGATACGCCCACAAGGCATCATTCAAGCGTAAGGACCAGTCTTTTCTATCAGGTCTAACTGTTTTCTGAAGGATGTTTTTGATTTCCCTGTTAGAAACTTCGACTTGTCCACTAGTTTGGGGATGATATGGGGTGGCAACTTTATGGGTAATGGAGTACTTGCGAACCAAAGCCTCAAAAGGCCGATTGTTAAAGTGTTTACCCCCATCACTAATTATAGCACGCGGAAAGCCAAAACGACAAAAGATATTGTCTTGAAGGAATTTGACCACAACCTTGTGATCATTTGTTTTTGTGGCAATCGCTTCCACCCATTTTGACACATAATCTACCCCAACCAAAATGTACTCAAAGCCAAATGAAGATGGAAATGGACCCATGAAATCAATACCCCACACATCAAAGATTTCTACCACCAGGATGGGATTCAGAGGCATCATGTCACGTCGGGAAATGGACCCCATTTGTTGACATCTTTCACAGGCATGACAAAATGCATGGGCATCTTTGAATAAAGTAGGCCAATAAAACCCACTTTGCAAGACTTTAGCAGCAGTCTTCTTCCCACTGAAATGCCCTCCACAGGCGAGGGAATGACAAAAGGTGAGGATACTATTGGTTTCATTTTCTGGGACACATTTTCGAATCACTTGATCTGGGCAATATTTGAACAGCTCTGGATCCTCCCACAGGTAAAACTTAACTTGGGAAAAAAATCGATCTTTGTCTTGCTTAGACCAATGAGGTGGGATTTGACCAACTACAAGATAATTCACAATATGAGCAAACCACGGTAATTTAACATGAGAAACCTCAAATAATTGCTCATCTGGGAAAGAATCTGGTATTGGTAAGTTGGTACCAGAATGTTCAACTAGAATCCGAGACAAATGATCTGCAACCACATTTTCTGACCCCTTTTTATCCCGAATCTCCAAATTAAACTCTTGTAGCAACAAGATCCATCTAATGAGGCGAGGTTTAGTGTCTTTTTTGGACAGTAAATACCGTAAAGCGGCATGATCAGAGAACACTACAACCTTGGATCCTAAGAGATAGGATCGAAATTTATCAAGGGCAAATACTACAGCTAGTAATTCTTTTTCTGTTGTGGTATAATTCAATTGAGCTTCAGAAAGAGTTTTACTAGCGTAGTATAAGACATGGGGTTTTTTATTCACCCGTTGCCCCAAGACTGCACCAACTGCATAGTCAGATGCATCACACATAATCTCAAATGGGAGTGACCAGTTGAGTGGTTGAATGATGGGAGCAGTGGATAATAATGAGCGAAGTTTCTCAAAGGCTTCCAAGCAGGCATTATCAAAGATAAATGGTACATCCTTGACAAGAAGATTGCACAAGGGTCGAGAGATTTTGCTAAAGTCTTTGATGAATCGACGATAGAATCCTGCATGACCAAGAAAAGATCGCACTTGCCTAACAGATGCTGGGGGAGGAAGGCTAGAGATGAGATCAACCTTGGCTTTATCTACTTCTATCCCCCTAGAAGACACAATATGTCCCAAAACAATTCCTTTTTGAACCATAAAATGACTCTTTTCCCAACTCAGAACAAGATTTGTCTCTATGCAACGTTTAAGAACATTAGAAAGATTTTGGAGACAATCATCAAAAGTGATCCCAAATACTGAGAAATCATCCATGAAAACTTCAAGAAATTTTTCCACCATGTCAGAGAAAATAGACAACATACACCGCTGAAAGGTAGCAGGTGCATTGCATAAGCCAAAAGGCATACGCCTATATGCAAATGTACCAAATGGACAGGTGAAAGTTGTCTTTTCTTGGTCATCGGGGAAAACAGGTACTTGGTTATATCCAGAATAACCATCTAGAAAGCAGTAGAAGCTTTGGCCTGCTAACCTCTCTAAGATTTGATCGATGTAGGGTAGAGGGAAATGGTCTTTTCTAGTTACCAGATTAAGCTTCCGATAATCAATGCAAACACGCCAACCTGTTGTTGTACGTGTTGGAACTAGTTCACCATGTTCATTTTTGACAACAGTAATTCCCGACTTCTTGGGCACCACTTGAGTAGGACTAACCCATTTACTGTCTGAGATGGGGTATATGATACCTGCATCTAATAACTTCACAACTTCTTTTTTTACAACCTCCTTCATGTTAGGATTTAACTTCCTTTGCATTTCACGAATTGGCTTGGCATTCTCCTCAAGATGAATGCGATGCATGCAAATGGAAGGGTCGATCCCTTTTAAATCAGCCACAGACCATCCTATAGCACCCATATGTTCTTTAAGCATGCTCATAAGTTGACTTTCCTGTTCAGTAGTCAAGTTAGATGCTATAATGACTGGAAGGGTGTCATCAGGTCCTAAGAATGCATACTTAAGTGTATCAGGGAGTGGCTTCAACTCAAGTTTGGGAGGCACTTCAGTGGAAGGAAGGGTAGGTTCACTAGACAATGGAGGCAAAGACTCAAATTTGGATTTCCAAGGTGCATGATCCTGGAGGGGTGGTAGTTCAAGCATAGCATTCACTTCCTCAATAGATTTTTCAATATCAAACTCATCATAGCCAAAATGAGCTAGACATGCTTCCAAGGGATCCTCGGTTAAAATGTAGGGTAAGGCTTCTTCAACTAAACCATCGATGACATCTACTGCAAAACAATCATCCTCCTTGGAAGGTTGTTGAGCAGCATTAAACACATTTAGCCTTGCTTTCATGTTACCAAAGGACAAATCCATCACTCCAGACCTACAATTGATGCAAGCATTAGCTGTAGCTAAGAAAGGGCGACCTAAGATGACGGGAATTTGTTTTCTTGGATTGCATACTGGTTCCATATCAAGAATAAGAAAGTCTACAGGGAAGTAGAACCTATCTACCTTAACAAGAACATCCTCAATTATTCCACGTGGCACCTTAACAGATCTATCAGCTAATTGCAAAGTAACTGATGTTGGTTTCAATTCACCTAGCCCAAATTGCTCATATACCGAATAAGGAAGGAGATTAACACTTGCCCCTAAGTCCAAGAGTGCCCTGTCTATGGAATGATTTCCTATCACACATGAGATGGTAGGAGCACCTGGATCCTTAAACTTGGGAGGAGTGCTATTTTGCAAAATGGAACTCACTTGCTCGGTTAGAAACACCTTTTTGGACACTTGTGCCCGAGTCTTGCGCTTTTGAGTGCAAAGGTCTTTGAGAAATTTGGCATAGGATGGGATTTGTTTGATGGCATCAAGAAGGGGAAGATTGATTTTCACTTGTTTGAACATTTCCATCATATCTTCCATAGATGTTCCTTTTTTTCCAAAAGGAGAAGGTGCATCAAGACAAGTGGGAAAAGGAGCTTTTGGCAAATATGGTGTTGCCATAGGATTTGGTGATGTGGAAAGAGATGGAGGAGGATCCTTCTTTGATTCATTTATTTTTTCAATCCCTGAATCCTTAGACTTGCTAACTGACTGGCCATTCTTTTCCTCATCCACTCCAGGTCTAGTATCAATCACTCGCCCATCCCTTAAGGTCATGATTGCCTTTGCTTGCTCTTGGTAAGTAGCATCAGCCTGTGAATTTTCTATGGAATATTGACCCTTAGGATTGTTCACTGGTTGGCTTGGCAGTTTTCCCTCCTCTCGTCTACTAAGAGCATTTGCTAGTTGCCCGATTTGGGCTTCAAGCTTGGCTATTGACTGAGTATGGGAATGCAGCATTTGTGTGTTGGCTTCAAGTCCTTGAAGGCCTTGCAATACTCTCTCCTCAAAAGATGGATTTCTTGGAGGTGGAAGATTAGAGTGTGGGAATGGCTGCTGTGGTCGAAAAGGTTGATAACCAGAAGGGTTGAGAGTATGAGGCAAATTTGGCCTTTGAGATTGGGCAAATGAATTCCCTGGAGCTTGTTTCCAAGAAAAATTGGGGTGGTTTCTCCATCCCGGGTTATAGGTATTAGAGAAAGGATCATTACCCGGTCGAGAGAATCCTTGAGCAGCATTGACTTGTTCTTGGACAAACTCAGGGAATTGGGAAGCCATTGGGCATTCACTTATGAAGTGAGCACGGCTAGAACATAAAGCACATTCTTCTTGTAAGGTGGGAGGTTGAGAAGATGTTGTAGGGATTTGTCCTATGGACAACAATTGATCAAGCTTTTTAGATAAAGCATCCACTTTCCCATAGATATCTATGGAGTGCCCTACTTCATAGATACCTCCTCTCTTTTGAGAACTAGAAGATGTTGGTTTTTCACTCCTAGAGGCCGCAACATGTTGAAAAGAATTCTCACTAAGGTTCTCAAACAATTCCCAAGCCTCATTTTCACTTTTCATCATGAAAGTCCCACCACAAGAGGCATCCACCATTTGACGGTGATTTGTGAATAAACCATCATAAAAGCATTGAACCAGTTGCCACTTGGGCACTGCATGGTGAGGACATTTACGAATGAGGTCTTTGAATCTCTCCCAAGTCTCATGAAATTGCTCACCATCGAGTTGTGAGAAACTCGTGATAGCTCACCGAATTTGGTTGGTCTTGCCTATGGGAAAATACTTCTTTAAGAATTCTTGTTGCATTTGTTCCCACGTGGTAATTGTGTTACCTTCTAAGGAGTTAAGCCAGTTTTTGGCATCATCCTTAAGTGAGAATGGAAACAGCCTTAATCTGAGAGCATCATCAGAAAAATTTGAAAATTTGACCGTAGAACAGATTTCGAGGAATTCATCAAGATGCTTATAAGGGTTTTCATTTCTCAATCCGTAGAAAGATGGAAGCATTTGGATCACACTGGACCTAATCTCATATTGAGCAGCAGCTACAGTGGGTAGCCGAATACAGGAAGGTGATGTGTATGTGGAGGGGGTGAAGTACTCCCTCAATGGCTTGGACAGGTCTTGGTTTTCTGGATTCATGATTTTAGGTGTACCAATAGTCTTATTAGATTGTGAAGACAGTCTAATAGTCCTAAGGGTGTATTCTATCTCAGAATCAAAGGGTACTAAATCAGGAAACAAAGAACGACGTCCATGCATACAACACCTCAAAACTCTTTTTTAAAATTTTTTATTATTTCATTTTTTTTTTTTTTTTTTTTGTGTGCAGCTGCAAGAAAACAAGAATAATTACAACAAGGTAATATATTTCAAAGATAAAATGAAATAAATAAAGTAAAACAGGCGGTACAACCGTCCTTGAAAAGAAAAGAAAAGAACAGAGAGAAAAGATGTATATATATCTATATATATATATATCAGTAGGCGGTAAAACCGGCCATAATAATAATAATAACAACAATAATAATAATAATACTGAAATGAAAAATAAATAAATAAATAAAGCAGGCGGTACAACCGTCCTTGAAAAGAAAAGATGTATATATATATATATATCAGTAGGCGGTAAAACCAGCCATAATAATGATAATAACAATAATAATAATAGTACTGAAATGAAAAAAAAAAAAAAATAAAGCAGGCGGTACAACCGTCCTTGAATAGTTAGTCAAGTTATGTTAGTTGTCAAATTAGGCAGGCGGTACAACCGTCCTTGAATAGCATTAAAAAAAAATTATTTTTATTTTTATTTTTTAGCTTAATGTTTGCTTGTCTATGTAGTCTACCAATTACCTGCACATGAAAAAAAAAAAAAAAAAAAAAAAAAAATTAGTAAAAACAAAAAAATTCTAAACTAAGAATTATAGTAGAATATCAATTCTCTAATTAACGCAATCGCACTGACAGTCCCCGGCAACGGCGCCAAAAATTTGATCGTGTCAAAATCAATTACCCGTAGGATGCAAGAATTTGTATATAGTGGTAGTACGGGTGTCGTACCACAGGGACTGTACTGGGATTATTTTAATTTTGAAAACTGAATACTAAAATAATTCACAAAGATGATTTTTGTAGTTTTGAACTCTATGGAATGCAAGCAAAATAAATTTATATTTTCTTCAAGAAAGGAAATACTTAGGGTCTCGAATTCACCACTAATCTTGTATAAAAAATGCACTTATTGTAACGTGTTTCAAGAAATTATTATTTGGTATGAGCAAGACTCATTGTAGCTACAAGCTCAATGACATCATCAAGAAATATTCATGTATTTGTAAATTAGGCATAACTCATCAAAGATATAGCATGAACCGTCTCACCTATTCTACTTTAAACTAATTTGTGAGCACGACTCATCTTGTCTAAGCATGAATCATCTTAATCTCCAAATATATGCACAGTGAAAACTATTGCATAACCATTGTATTTAAAATCACAGAAATTAAACACAATTTGAGATAAAAACATTAAAACCAATTGTATCAATAATACAATCCTCTTAGTTATGCAATCCTCATACACAAATAATCAAATCAACAACACAATACAATAAAATACACCATACTTGATTAGGGCTTCATCTCCCCCCTAAGACAAAGATTAGTTGGCCATGTAGATAACCAAGAACTAGTCTCTCCCCTTTGCCACCTTTGTACCTCCTCCTCTTTTTCTCTCCTTTCTCCCCTTTGTTATGTGAATTCCCTTGGTATTTATAGGAGATGGGGGAAGGATCCAGCTGATCCAACAAGTCAAAAGCAATGCCCACTTTCTTTGAATTCTTGGTTGCCCATGTTCTCACTTTGACAAATGCTGCCAGATTCAGATTTTTGCAAATAAGTCTACTTCCAGCTCATTTTTGACTTGGAAGACGTTTGAATCAGGAAATGCCATAAACTAAACAATTGTAGCTCTTTAAGTCCTCTTTCCAGAGCCACAAATTTCACCCAAATCGGATATGGGAATCACAAGTTATGGCCAGATTACCAAAACTTGGTCAATCTGTCCAGATTTGCTGCTGATTTTGGGATCATGAATTTCTTTACCTAACTTTGAATTTCAGCTGCTCAAATCTTCAAAATTGTTGACCCAACTCTTGTTGCAGCTCCATGAAATTTTAGGTAGGTGAGAAACCCATTTCAAGTTGTATTTATTAGCTTAAGTAGTCCTGATTGTCATCTTTTCTGATAGAAACTCTACAGCCCTGCAATAAATCAAGAACATTTTAAACACACAAAATTAAATATAATAAAATAACTAGAAAATATAAATTAGGGAGTAATTTCAATGAATATTTTGTGCTTATCAGAAGCAAATCAGGAGAATTTGAAAATTCTGATAGATCGTGTTTTATTTTTTAATCCTCCTTTCCTCTATTTGTCTCTCTTTTTAATTATGACTATTTACAGTTTTATATGTTCAATTTTTAGGAGGGGAAATGAATAGGTATAAAGAAAACAAAAAAAATATAGTACAATCTATTAAGTTTGGGTTGAACATTATATATTATGGGTTTTCTAATCCTCACACATAAAAACAAAGAGATATGCAATGAACACTAGGCGTCAACTTATCTTTACCGCATGTGAAAGAGCATGTAAGACCAAAAAAAAAAAAAAAAAAGTGAGGAATTTATCTTTTAGGAAATTTATCTTTTGGTGACTACTTGACACTTCTCAGTTTGATACCAAACAAAGAAAGTTAATAGTCCTTTTGAAGTACCTATCAAGTCAATTTGTAACAAGTTAACAAACATTATCTTTTGTTTGGTATTAAGTTAGAAATTAATCACTAAAAGTAGTTTTCCCAAAAGTCACTTAAAGTTATTTTTTAGTAAAATTACATTTTAGTGACTACTCCCCAAATTAATATGAAATAATAGAAATTAGCTGTCATTTTAACACACATTTGTAATCAATTTGTAGTAAATTGACAGAACATATTTTTTTTGGTATTAGGTTGGAAAAAAGTTAACTAAAAAATAATTTTTCTAAAAAAGTTTTTTGACATTGTGTTACTGTTTCATCATGTGAAAATAAATACATCAATCAATCAATCTTATTTTAACACGTAGCACACAACAGAATACCAATCCTCCCTTCAATATAATAGAATATAATAGATAATAGGTTGTCATCGATTTGCTACTCCTGTAAGGATATAATACATCCCTGAGCTCTGCAACAACGTCCGAGAATGGCTACCAAAGGAAATAACTTTGTCCTTCTAAGTTTGTCGTGCTTCTTCTCCTTCATTAGCCCCTCTCATTCGTATACAGACACAATCCTACAAGGCCAATAGCTCAGCGATCGGGAGTACCTGGTGTCGGCTGAAGGGACTTTCAGGTTAGGATTCTTCAGCCCCGGCAGTTCAAGAAACCGGTATTTAGGGATATGGTACAACGTCTATTATGCAAATGATTCGCCGGTCGTATGGGCAGCCAACAGAAACACCCCTATCTCCGACGCATCTGGAGTTCTTAACATCGATCGTTCCGGCAAGATGATCATTTCCAACAGCGGAGCCAGTCCTATCGTATTAAGTTCTGTTCAAACGGCAAGTAACACAAGTGCTACACTGCTAGACTCCGGCAATTTTGTTCTGAGGGAACTGAATTCAGATGGGTCTGTGGAGAGGGTTTTGTGGCAAAGCTTTGATTATCCGACCCACGTGCTTCTGCCTGGCATGAAATTGGGAATCAACTTCAAAACTGGGCATAACTGGTCGCTCACTTCATGGGTAAGCGATGAGGTCCCTGCATCAGGATCTTTTACCTTGGGAGGGAACCCCAATGGTTCAAGGGAATTGATCATCTGGTGGCAAGGCAAGGTCCACTGGACTAGCGGACTTTGGCGCGATGGGAAATTCGATTTCTTGCCCTTTCTATCCTCTCAAGAGTACAAGATATTTAGCTACATTTCTAATGAAGACGAGAGGTACTTTACATTTTCTATGGATAAAAACCGCAGTATTTCAGGATATAGGATGGATGGTACAGGTATGGTAATGCAAGAATATGGGAAGTCGATTATGGGTGCATGTTCCATTTTCGGGTTCCATGATTCTGACGGGTGCGTGAAGCAGACATTGCCGGAGTGCAGGAACGGTGAAGAATATTTCGAGGTAATAACAGGTCCAATAGAAGGTAATGAATTGATGTTGGATGAAAGTGACAAGTTGAGTTTCACAGATTGTGAGGCCAAGTGCTTGAACAACTGTTCTTGATTTGCGTTCGCTTCTGCAAATGACAACAAAACCGGTTGCCAGATTTGGAGTCGAGGTAATATCTATTATGGTAGCCGTGTTGGACCGGTTTATGTTCTTCAAACACACAAAGGTAAATCCATATCATCCTTAGACAAAGTAATAATCTGGTCTACAAGTCTACAACCCTCCCCGATTGTAACCTTGTAAATGCTTCTGATTACAAAATATGAGTCCAAACGAAATCCAAATTTTTGGTAAGAGAATCAATTTATTCTTTGCAAAAAAAAAAAAAATCCTATTTATAGATCCTTTTATTTGCGAGTCAATAACTATGAGAAACATCTTAAATCAAGATGCCTCAGCTCCCAATTGCATTTTAATCTGAGGAATAAGCCTTCCATGCCAGTTAAAAAGGTGGTCGAGGCATAAGAAACACAATCACAAGTACTACGAGATGATGGTATATTTTGTTGATACAGCAAAGTGGAGGATATGGCTCATCATAGCAGTAGCAGGAATTCTATTTATACTCGTGTCGTGCTCCTCATGCTGTTTCATACGTAGAAAGCTCAGAGCTAGTATGTACAACACATTCTAACAGGACCTCTCTCTTTTATTAATTGATATGTAATCTCCTTCTGTGTCTAATCTTTTATGTTTGACCAACAGGGAGAAGCAGAAGGGAGCAAGAGATACTGTTATATGAGATAAGATCTAGTACAACACATTCTAGCAAATCCAGGAAAACAAATAAACTCAAAGGAGAAGGGAAGAAAAACCACGAGTTGCGATTTTTCAGTTTTGAAAGCATAGCATCCGCCACAGACAATTTTGCAACTACGAATAAGCTTGGAGAAGGTGGGTACGGACCAGTTTATAAGGTACACTCCAAGGGCTCTAAAAATTGAGTTGGTTTAATAAACCACAATAATATTAGGATTAATTAGTCATTTTTTCAGGGAAAATTACACGATGCTCAAGAAATAGCAATAAAAAGGCTTTCGAGAAACTCCGGACAAGGACTAGAGGAGTTCAAGAATGAACTTATACTGATTGCCAAACTGCAACACACTAATCTTGTCAGGCTTGTAGGATGCTGCATTGAAAGGGAAGAGAAGATTCTCATTTATGAGTACATGCCCAACAAGAGCCTTGATTTCTTCCTCTTTGGTCAGCAAACTTTACACCTTGTACTATAATCTATTGGTGAATTACAGATAGTCTTTTGATCCTTGCAAATTCCTCATATTTAATTCTACATAAAATTGACAGATCTTACGAGAAAAAAATTATTGGATTGGAAGAAACGCTTCAGCATCATTGAAGGGATCGCTCAAGGACTCATTTACCTTCATAAATATTCAAGATTTAGAATAATTCATAGAGATTTAAAAGCCGGTAATATTTTACTTGATGATGAAATGAATCCAAAAATATCTGATTTTGGAATGGCTAGAATATTTGGGCGAAATGAATCTGAAGCAAACACAAACAGAGTTGTTGGAACATAGTAAGTAAATAATACATCTACAATCAACCACAATGACCTGTGTAAATGCTTTCAAATACTAATGTAATTTGTTCAACTCTACAATCAGTGGTTACATGTCTCCAGAGTATGCAATGGAGGGCATTTTTTCCATGAAATCAGATGTATTCAGCTTTGGAGTTTTGCTGCTAGAGATTGTAAGTGGGACAAAGAATAATAGTTACTATCAAGCTGATCACCCACTTAACCTCGTAGGACATGTAAGTTCCATTTAAATCTAACCTTCTTCTATTACTTTCTCGTGTCAACTTGATTTGTATTCAGAATGCCCAGCCCAATATTTATATGAAATTGAGTTTGTTTCAGGCATGGGAATTGTGGAGAGAAGACAGAGTTTTGGAGCTAATGGATCAGGGTTTAGGAGATTCATACAACAATAATGAAGTTTTGAGGTGCATCCATGTGGGTCTCTTGTGTGTACAAGATAGTCCAGCTGATAGACCCACCATGTCAGATGTTGTATCTTTGATTAGTAACGAGACAATTTCACTCTCTGCACCGAAACAACCTGCATTTTTCATCGCCAGGAATTTGCTAGAGGCAGAGATTGCCAAACAAAACTCGGCAAATTGTTCCTTAAATGGGTTGTCCATTTCAGAGATGGAAGATAGGTGAAGGAATCGATGTTTCTTTGCCCAACATAGTAATTACTCTTTATCGATAACCAAATTCTGTAAACCAAGTGTATCAATTTATGTATGCCTGCCTATGAGAGTGTACAGGT
Source organism: Liquidambar formosana (assembly GCA_039720395.1). NCBI lineage: Eukaryota > Viridiplantae > Streptophyta > Magnoliopsida > Saxifragales > Altingiaceae > Liquidambar > Liquidambar formosana. Next base: position 18,474,120 of record CM077826.1, read on the forward strand.
ATACCTTGATTGATTTTAGTAACAAAATTCCATAAATGTGTGAATTATGTGTGTAAGCATACACGGATTATTTTTAATAACAAAACTCCATAAACTTAATGTATCAATTATGTGTCTTTCTACGTGTGTTTGCAAGCATTCTACTGAAGGGCTCCTTTGTTTTTTTTTTTTTTTTTTTTTTTGGATAATTGAGTGAGTAGTCTCCTTGCAGTCACTCCTTAATACAAAGCATCACACTCAAAAAAATTTTACAAGGACTCTCTTTGCACTCACACTTGATATTCAGACACAAACTCTCCAAACCCTGCCTTTCAAATGAGAGACTTCCTCCTTTTTTAGACAAGTCTCAGACTTCAGCCTTCGGATTGAGACCAAGAAAAATGAAAGATAGATTGAACTACAATAATGGGGTTCTGTTTGTGTTTTTTTTTTTTTTGGGCAAATAATGGTTGAAAAGCAGATTCCTGCTTTTTCTGAAAAATGGTTACCCTCAGATCGCATGTTCATAATAATGGACTAATGGTATTGGGAATTTTCAGCTTTTTAGCATTTGAATTCCACAAGTCAAATGCTTCTTCTTGCTCCTAGGCTTCCAGAATTTTCAGCTTTCTAGTCCATCCTTTTGTCCAGAGAAAAATTTTTGAGAAATTTTTCTACTTCCATATTTTTTAGGAAAGGAATTTTTCTACTTCCATTCTTAATTTGCTCTGTTTTAAACTTGACTACATAGGAAGATGGTGGAATTGGCACTCCCCATGGCGAGCTAGGTGTTAATGGTTGGTGGAAATATATGGAGAGGTAAAGGCAGAGCATCCAAACTTCCATTACTGTCGTCTCATTGGATGTCAGCGCTGGATTTTCATGATGAGATTTAGAATCAATTGTGGGAATTAGACCCTATATAAGTTCCTCTATCTAAGTTGTCTCTAGATATTTCAACCATTTCAAGTCATCTCCCCACTCCACTAATTTTAATTTTTTTAAGGTTTAAGAAAAATATAAAAGATTTTTATGACAAGTGATCTCTTAATCTACTAGAAAACATCATTTTGAACAACTTTGCAGAAAAAAAAATTCCCAAAATAAAGAGCCAAAAAGTCTACTTAAATCATAGATTTTGGAAAAACTTTCTCCTGCAAAGTCTTTCAAAATGATGTTTTCTAATAGACTGCGCGACCACTTTTCATAAAAACCTTCTATATTTTCTAAAACTTTAAAAAATTAATATTAATGGGATGGGGAGATCACTTGAAATGGTTGCAATATCTGGACCCTATATGCATTTATATATGGACCATCCACACTATGCATCCAGGCCCATCAGATGGGTGTGATTGTCTCTAAGCTGAGTTTTTTAATTTACCCATCTTGTTTTCAGTCATTGATTTCTATTTCTATTCTATTCTTCTTCTTCATCCATTAAATAATTTTTACGTACTTGAAAAGTCTATTTTAAAATGTTCCAAGTTTTAAATGTATAGTGACCACAATCTGATTATGAGTTTTTAAATGGTAAAATGAATAAAAATTGGCAATTTGATGGGATGTTCGTAAAGGACCCAATGAATTTCTATTGGCAATTAAGGGATCTATGTATTCTAATTGAACCCACTTGACAGTAGATCTTTATACAACATGAGACTCATATGATATTTTTGACACAAGTCTTTGGAGATTAGACTTGCTACTAGAAGATCAAAATTATATATCTTCATGTTTTCTACAAGGATTTCTTCCAATTTTCCTTTTAAACGACAAACTTTGTTTTTGACACAAGGTAAAATTGAAAGCAATCCACTTGGTAAGCCATGAGTATGTGTGTGTATGGCTTCTTCGATAGTCTTGCAAGTCTTTTCCACAAGGTGGGACCGTTGATCTTCTTAACGGTACGTGCACGAAGTCACAAAATGGTAGGGCCTTGATCCCATTGGGTTGCGGTACATATGTTATTATGAATGGTTGGTCAAATGGTTGGATTTTCTTGAGAAACTTCACATCGCTGGAGTAAAGTTAGAGCAAGAAATTTCCATAGAACATGAACAAAAAGCAAAACTCCCAAAATAAGTAGTAGTTAATATAGCCGACTAATTGGACCATAGTATTAGTTTACATAATTTGAAGCACTTGATTACGACAACTCAACAATCCTTTTGTCTAGAGCTTGTTGGCACAACATTATAACTTAATATAATAATATTACTCGTTTCTAAATTAAATAAAAGAAACCCACACCCCACACAAAATGGAAAAACCAAAAGCAAAACAAAAACAATGTATAAGGAGGGATCCGTTTACACCTAGTGTAAAACTTCTACTCTTACATCCGTCAAAATCTTTTTGTAAAAATAAAATTTCGCTAATCCAATCATTAGATTAGATATTCTATTGTTGCACATCATGCATGCCAAATTTCAAGTTAATCGGATATCGAAAAGATTTTGATCCATAAACCTACATTTCTTTTATAAATAAAACAATAATTTGAGACACTTTATGGATGGCATAGCCAATTAACTTGAAATTTGGCATGCATGATTTGCATGAATAGAGTATCTAATCAAATTATTGGATTAATAAAATATTATTTTTACATAAAAATATTGAGGGGTGTAAAAGTAAATTTTTTTACATTAGGTGTAAACGGATCCCTTCCTAGATATATATATATATATATATATATACTAGATATGGGCACATGTGCGTTGCACATGAATATTATTTAAATAAAAAAATTTATAAATTATATATATATATATATATATATATTGAACATGAAAATCTAATTATTTGTTACTTTTGTGTTAATTTAACTTATTAGAATAAACACTCAACACAATAGGTCAAAATATAATTCCTTCAATTGTTAGGAGTTATGATAGGATTAAAAAGTTAGCTAGAACACATGTATAGTAGTGGAGGCTGTATAGAATTTATGAAGTAAACATAAATTGTGTCATCTTTTTTCCTTCTTTTTTGCTAGAAAATAAACATTTTTAATTGGTTAAATATAAAACATTCTTAATTGGTTAAATATAGGAGGCAAATAAATATTTAAAATTTAAAATAAGGATGTAATGGTCAATCAAAAGTGTTTCTAAAGTATAAACTTTTATAAGTAGTATAGATATAATATAATTTAATATGTGATACAAGAGCATCTTTGAGGGAGGTAGCAAAAAAAAAAAAAAAAGAGTAACAAATCTGTCTTTTGCTACCTTATGTGGGCTGTGGCAATTAGCTACTTCAATTTGAGACGTGCATTCCAAAGGGAAGTAGTAAACATAATTATTTTATTTTTATTTTCTATATTTTATATTTTTTATGCTTTTAAATATTATTTAATTTATTTTTTTAATAAGTGAAATTGATCCCTCATAATATAGTTTTTCTTACTCTTTCTAAAAAAAAATTCTCAATTTTATTTTTATATGGTATCATCATCTGCATTTTTTTTTTGTTCACTTAGAGATTGAAAAGAGAGTGGAGATCGAGATTTTCATTTTTTTTTTTTCCTCATTTCTGTCTTTTTTTTTTTTCCTTTTTCTTTTCCCCCTCACTTCCCATCAACAACCAAATTCAAGCAAAATAATAATAATAATTACCATATACATATATGACCCATTCCAACAATTTCTACGTTACAATCAAAACACATTCAAGGGTTTTCCTAGTCTACTCAAAATCCTCGAAATAAACCACCCCCAACCACAAACAAATTCAGCATCATATGAATTCTCACCAAATTTCAAGAAATATATAATAAATGTATAAAACACTCACGCAACTACCCCTTGAGATCCAATATCATCTCCATGATGTGGATATTTGGTTTGTGACTGCACTGGGAAGTAGGTGTAGACCATTCTCGTTTGCTAGAGAATGAGAGGAAAAGGGAGATACGAAGTCAACGTGTTTTAGGATTATATGTATAGTATTAAATGAAGTATTTGATTTAGGGTTTCCTTTGAATTCCTATTATGTCTTATATATTAATATATGTGTTTTAGAATTATAGTTTCCATATAGCTATATTTTCTATATATGCAGAAGGGTGGATAGTTGTATATTTAAAAATTAAAATAATGATATATTAGTCAATCAAAAGTTTTTCTTACATTCATCTTTTTATAGGTAGTACAGATATAACGTTTTGGACACCGAAGACATATCGCTACCAACAAGCTCTAAATATATATAAAGGAAGAAAGATTCAATGCTGACTTCGAATGGATAAAATATAATACAACCAAATAAAAAATAAATAAAATCAAGATTTGTATAATACGGAGTAGGAATTTGAGTAGGAAAGGAAAGAGATTTAAAAGCTAATAATATTTTACTTGGCGACGACATAATATCTGATTTTGGACTGGCTTGATGAATCTGAAGCAACTGCAAATAGTGAGAAGTCAAAGTTATGAATCACAATGTAACCAAGAGTGGGGAATTCCATGTTTCCACGAACCTACGGAAGCTTGTTCAAACCGTGTAAACATACGGGGCATATCAAGATTTGTTCAAAAAAACAAAAAACAAAAAAACAATTAGGATGAAGTTGTTCACCCAAAAAAAAACAAATTGAAGTCACTGCATAGTGGGGCCTTTAATGCAATCACCTCTCTGTATGCCGGAAGAAAAAACCTTAGGGGTAATTCTCGTAATAAAAATCAAGATTTGTCAAACTCGGCCTTGATTTGGAGAGGAACAACCCATCTCTCTCATTATTGAAAAAATTGTTGATGGACAATAAAATTGGAAATCTATTAACTAGGGCATAAATCATGGAGCAATAAAAATGGAAAAATTGTTGATGGATAAAACAATTGTAAACCTATTATTTAGGGCGTAAATAATGGAGCAATACAATTAGGATGGCGAAAATGGCATTTAAGAAAGAGATTTGATCTCTGTATAGTGAAAATGGCAATGTTTCAATATAATTTAGGATTTGAGACTGTATAGGAAAGTTGGGAGATCTGTTGCCTCCATAATTTCTTGAATATGGACTTCTCATTGATTTTCCTTCATCATTATTTTTAGGGTAAATTGCACTTAAAGGTCCAGAGTTTGAACCATGTTTCACTTAAAGGTCCAGATTTTCAATTGTGTCAGTTTGGTACCCAATCTCAGCTTTGACCAAAAATCACATACGGTGTTAGTGGCAATGTTGAAATGACCTTAATGCCCCCAAGAAAACACCGATTTTTCTCTTGCCTCTCTCTCCTCTGTTCTCTTGCCTTCTCAGTTCTTTATCCTCTGTTCCTTCCATCTTCTTCTCTTCCCTTTCTTTCTTTTTCTTTTTCTTTTTTTTTTCTTTTCCTTTTTCTCTCCTTTCCTCCATTTCTCTCATCTATTGACACATTATTAAAAAAAAAAAAAATGGTGCGGCCATGGCCACCAGATCAAGACTATAGTTGCCGGCAACCATTATTTTGATTTTTGATTTTTTTTTTTTTGGGGTGTTGGGGATGGCTACCGCCCACCATGTAGGGAAACTGAGGGGTTTTGAGGGAGGCTGGAGTGCGCGGTGGTGCTTCCTCGGTGGGATTTGACAGTGGTGACTGGAAAAACCAGGTCTGGATTTTTTTTTTTTTTTTTTGGTATGAATTTTTGTAGCTCTTTTGGGTTTGGTTTGGGATGATTTTTGCTAGAGTTTTCAGGTTGGTTTTGGATGAAATTTGCTTTTGCTGTTGTTTTTGGGGCTAGTTTTAGATAATTATTACTGGTGCTTCCGGATTGGTTGTGAATGATTTTTGGTGGTGAATTTGGGAAGGGATGTAGGTTGACTGTGATTGGGGTTTGTTGTTGACAGTGGAGCTGAGATGGGTATGGTTGCATTGTGCAACAATGTTGGTGGGGTGTGAAGTTCGAACACAGTGTGTTTCAAATCACCCAGTCAGTGACGATGAATTTCAAACCAAACCAATTGCCGACGTGGTGACGAAGCATGGGAGTTCATGGGTGGAGTTGGCCAGAGTAGGGAGTGGGGAAGGGCAAAATGGGGATAATGTAATTTCAATTTGGTTACATGCACGACATGTGCAAAATTAGAAGCAATTTTGTTTGGTCAACAAACGGTTTCCAACGGTAGACCCTTAATTGAAACCCAACTAATACTTTGGGTACCAAAGTGACGCAATTAAAACTGTGGACCCTTAAGTGAAACATGGTCCAAACTTTGGACCTCTAAGTGCAATTTACCCTTATTTTTATTATTATTATTTTGGACAATTGATAAAACCTATCCTATATAATCTCCTTAATATAATATTAAAAAATAAATGTTAATATTTAATCGATATAGGACGTGGAATTTTCCAACACTCCTCCTCACGTACAAGCCTATCATTATCAGTGATAAATGTTAATATTTAAGCTACCTAATTGCGATTCCAATAGCAATTCCACAAGCTGTTATGCAGAGACGACGACCCAAGGGAATTATTTTATTCAATATGATAACGTGACCCGGAGCGGCTGTAAGTATCTGTTTTCCACAATTTTTGGGGGGGTCTTCTGAGGTTTCGAGGGTTTCGGTAGATTTTCAGGTGGTTCAGCTGGGGTGGTGGCTAAATGGACCTTGCCAATGTTCCCAAGATGCCAATTGTACTAAACTTGTGTCCCCAGCCGACGGACGCCAGGCATATCGGTGCCAGTGCAGACAAGGATTCATTGGCGATGGGTACCAGGCCGGTCTCGGCTGCCAAAAGGGTAATTAAGTTTCTGTTGCCACAACCTATGTCGTCATTGCTTAATTATTAAAAGGGCCAGGCTATCGCGAGCACTCAAAATATTCTAAATCCCCACTAATTAAATTCCCTCATAATATACTGAAAACACATCCTTACCTTCCTAAAATACCTTTAAAAAAAAATTCCCTAACATTTTTCCACCCCACCCCCAACCTCTTCGGACCTATTAGTAAGAACAGAATATATATGTTCGGACTTACTAGTAAAAACAAAGTATATATGTTCAGCTTTATAGAAAATAACAATATAACAATGTTTGGACCTTTAAAACCAAACCTTTATTATTTGTTCCGACTTATAAACACGAACACTTAAAATCCATTCACAATCACATATACGAACAATTCTCAATTGTTGTATAGTTAAATTGTTTGGTGTTTTAAAACAAAACAATACAAGTTTGTTCGAACTTCTACAGGTGAACAATATCCATTTATTCGGAGTTACATAACCGAATAATATCCATTTGTTCGGAGTTGGAAAATGGAACAAAATAACTTTGTTCGGACTTAGAAGTCAGAACGCGTTAAAAGAGTTCGGTGTTACAAAAATGAACATTGCAAACATATTCAGAGTCGAAAAACCGAACAAGACGAAATTCAATATACGAAAAATTAAAGTTAAACTCAATAAAAAATGTATAAATACTTACCCTTTGATTACTAATATCATCTCTGTCAATACTTTTCTTGTCCATTATTCAATATAATATGAGAAACACTAATTTTTCATGTAAATATGGATTTGGTGTCAAGGTTATTAGGGTTTGTGAGAGCATAAAGTATATAGATGATGGAATGTTTTTGGAGTTGAGGGTCGAATGGGGTGGGGATAGGAAATTTTTAAAGTCTTTAAGTAGACATGTCCTTATTGGTAAATTTATATTTAGATATAAAGAATTTCATAAATTATTTAAATATTGGAGGCTTAGAGTATTTTAAGTGATGGCAATAGCCTGATCCTTATTAAAATATATAATAATTTACATTTAATGATAAACAAATAAAAAACACAGTACGTAATTAAACTTAAAGAGAAGGTTTGGGTTCCATTTCTCATTCTGTCTTGAAGTTAGTCATTAAATAAGTTTATCTTGAGCATTAATTAACCACAGAGTATGTTAAGAGTAAGGACTATGTTATTTCACACATATTCTTCCACTTATCTGTTTATGGTAGCTTCTCCTTATTAATCTCATAGTAAATCTCATATGATTGCTTTTATCTATACATTTTTGACACATAAAGTAAGTAGTAAAAATAGGTGGCAATAGATGGATGAAATAACATTTTTTTTAGGATTAATTTCACTCATGTTCAAGAGATTAGTCATGCTACAGTTAGTGCTCTACATATTGCATGCAACAATTGATTGAAAAAACCTAGGCAGGAAAAATTTCCGTACCACACTAAAGAACCAACACCTGAAGCTATCAACCCTGGCTCACAGAATTTTAGAGAGAGAGAGGGACATAAAGAAAATAGGAGAAGGAATCAGTGAGAGAGCATCAAATTGCACAGGTTAAAAAAAAAAGGGACTAACAATAGCAGAATATAGTTTTAAAAAAAAAAACCAAAAAAAAAAAAGGGGAAAACATGAGAGAGAGAGAGAGAGAGAGAGGGGTAAAGGGCCAAAGGGGGAAAGGAAGAAAAGCGCAGGCAGCCATGGCACAACCACCATGGATGACAGGTGATGCTTGTTAGAAATTATATAAAAGTAGAGTTTATAGACCATAGTTAATATATGTAATCTCTTAGTGTACATTAATAGCTTGCTTAGTGCTGATAAAAACTTTGTACTTTCTACTACTAGTGAAATAGAGAAAATTCTAGATCTCTCTACTTCTCTGTTTCCTCCTTTTTGTAAATGCTGGCGGCTGTTATGATGGTCCCCCACATGGCCACATCGGCTCAAGCCACAGAGAAGAAGAGAAAGAAGGAAATTAAAAGGTGGCTGTTTTGCGTGTTGCGTTTTGCGTTTTGCGTTTTGCGTGTTTACAGAAGAGAGATCGTAGGGGATAACATCATAGCAGTATATTCTTAAACGGTACATGGCCATAGTTACCTTCTAACCAGCAGTTGTCGGAATGGGGATTTAATCCCTCAAAGTCATTTTTGAAAAGTTGGGTCCTAGTTGGAGTTTTGGCAAACCATGGGAATTTTATGATCGTTTGCCCTTAAAATAAATAAATAAACAAATAGATATTATTGTATATTTGTATTTCTCAAATTAAAATAAGGGACTTTAGGCCATAGCTCCATGTTAAAGGGATGAATTCATTGACAAATGGTGTAGAAGTTTACTCTTACATTTGTGAATATATTTTTTAGTACTTCTTCCGTTCCTAATTGACCGTTTCCTTTGAAAAAACATGTTTTTTTTAAAAGAAACTCTATTAAATGCTTTCATATCAATACATATGTTTTGACATTCCAATTTTGCCCTCAAGTGTATAAAACATTAGAAAAAGAGAAAATGCCTTTTTAAGAGTATTTTAGGAAATGAAATAAAAAAAACTAATGACTTTTGTGACAAAAATTTTGAAACATCTCAAAAACGAAAATAGGCCACTTATTTAGGAATTGAGAAAGTAATAACTTTTCGCTAATCTAATTCAAATTAGATATTCTTTTTATATAGGTCAAGTATGCCAAATTTCAATTTAATTGAAATTTTGTATGCATAACATGTATTAGTAGGTATCTAATCCAACGGTTAGATTTGCAAAATATTTAAAAAAATATTTATAGATCTACCAATAAAAAATCTCCATGAATTCCTTTTTTAAAATAAATATTTTTAGTTTTTCTTGGAACAGTATATATCAAGATTAATGGAACTAACATCATTTTATATGAAAAATAAGGTCTGTATAACAATTTACCTTCTTTTTTTTTTTGATCAGCAAAAAATGCTAAAAAAAGGGGGCAACCAATCGTAGTAACTCTATTTGGGCATGAATATAATAGTTCCCCTACTACTGAGGAACCAATAACAGGAAAGGCCTAAACAAGCTCATAAAGAAAGAATCCATAGGTGTTCCCTTAAGTTGATTGAATCATAACTTAACCTTAGCCCCACATAGGGTTAGTGACTATAGTACATGAGTAGGATCATCAAAATACAAATACATGTCACGCCATCACTCCCGAGCATCTTACATCTTTACCACTAGATCACCACCAAGATAGTAAGAATGTCTTCCATAAGAAATAACAAAGAAAAATCCAAGTAGAAGTCTCATTTCTAGAGAATAAACATTTTTTTCCCTCGATCACAGAGCTGAATAGAACTATATTCAGTTAAGTGATTAGTTAGTTTGGGCTGAAAGACTTTGGCGACTTTATCTGATTGCCCGTACCCCCTTTCCCTCCTGTCTCTCTCTCCCTCACCCTTCGCCGACGGCAACGACGCCCCACTCTAGGACAACACTTTCTCCATAGCCCATACTGAATGCATCAATTGTTAGCATGGCTTTAAACTAGAGAACAGGTTTGGTAGCTTGGGCTGTGATGCCTACACTATGCCTTGCCACTTCGTTGGCGGCCTGATTCAAGCAAAGTTAGCCGAAGGATTTGCAATGCGACTCTGCTGCTGCACATTACGAAATCCGCTGCCAACATGAGAACCATTGCATCTTTTTGCCATAAGGGCATATACTTGGGAAAGCCTAAATATCTCTTGATCTTTTGGCTTTGTTAGCTGTCAGGGAATTAATCAATACTCAGACTTCATTTTTACTCCATTTTATTTAATTTGCAGATTCAATCCACTCCTCAAATTTTGCTTCAGGTACTTCTCTCCGCTTATTCTACATTTTTATCTTCTATAATGATGATTTCTTATAGATATTTCATGTTTCTAAATCACCAAAATGGGATATAAAGGACTGCATTAAGAGGACATGGATAAATGATACATGATGCACTAAATGAATTCATTATGCTCTTAATTAATGAATTCATTATGCTCTTAATTCATTATGCTTTTTATTGTCTCATTAATTGTCACTCAAGCAACGAATGACCTAAAATGAGTACAAAGTTCTAATCCTCTCTTTCATAAGGAGATAAAGCAAAGAAAGTAAAAAAAAAAAAAAAAAAAAGTTTATGCTTTATTGAACAAATGGTGATTTCATCGAACCTTTTTATGTTGATTGTGTGAGAAGGAATGGAGGCCTCTTAGGTTGTAAGGTAATTTTATAATTCAATTAATCCTTAAAATGTAATAATCAATCATTTTAACTATAATAGATTTGAAGTTATAACAAAATTAACGCATTAGACAACAACACAAAATTAACATGTAAGTGTGAAATTTGGACAGCTTAAAAGAATTTTCAGCCATCCTTGAATTTGGTACAAGCACTTTCATGTCTAACGAAGTCATTCCGCCATGTTTTAGCTAGCATTTCAATTGCTATCAAGCATTCAAGCATCCTATCATTTGGAAAATGAAAGTGTCTTTTTACTTCCACAATCAACTCATACATATTCCCAGAATATCAAATGATTAGTGACCTTTCTATATTGATCAACTTTGAAGATAAACAAATATTGTGGCAGCCCAACTTTTCTAAATTGCATACATCTTGAGATGGAAATATGCTACATTTGATTTATTCATAAATTTGAAGTAATGGTTTGTTGTGCACCAAACTAGCTATGAGAATTTTTCATCACAAATTTGCAAACAACTTTTTCAGAGATTTAATTTGGCAAAATAGCAGTTGAAGCTTTAATTTTTTATCAATCAAAGTCTAAAGCATGCTAACCATCCAAAACCCTTAGCTGACTCACCTTGTAGTTATATTGGACACATGGGAGAGAGACATGAAGCAAATGGAGAAAGTGTACTCTAAGAAAGAAAGTTTTGAGTAAATTTAAGGGTGAGAAAGAGAAACTCAGAGAACATTCAAGGATACAGTATACATCAACAATGGAATTTGAACTCCCGATTTTAAAGCGATGTTAATGCAAAATTGTTTCCAAAATTTTATTTTGTATCTGTGCAAGCTGCATTTCGAATTTTAAATAAAAATAGGATGATAAATTTTCTATTAGTATCTTATGCTGATTAGCTAGCTACTGAGAGATCTAAGCTTTTATTCCTTCCTAAACTATGGTTTGCCTTTGCTTTATATAGATATGCCTTCAACGTTAATTACCTTGTCCTGCAACTTGGAAAATGATCTAAAATTGTGAGAGAAAAAAAAGTGCATTAATAATCTCCAGAAAAGTTTATTTCATAAAAAAGTAGCAAAATTTCTTACATGAGTAAGTTAAACAAATCTTTAAAATACTGATCAATTTAATTTCCAGAGAATTATTATATATGTAAAGCCTCTCTCTCTCTCTCTCTCTCTTTAACGCACGCACACACACTACTTGGAATTTTTTCTTGCTAAATTACAAACAACGGTAAAAGAAAAAAATAATTGATACCCAAGAAAAGAAAAGGAAAAAAACATGCTATGCACATGCTTATAGCTAGTGACGTTCAAAGAGTGATACATGTTATTCATACAGACAAAGGTAAATTCACAAAATATGAATATATTAAAGTATGATATGCATGAATTCTTGTGTATATTTTCATGATTCACCTATATAACATAAAAAAAAAAAAATGTAAAAATATAAAAATCGGTTAAGTTTCCAACTTGCAAGCCTAAGCTTGGAAATGGAGGGCCCAAACAGGTATATGAAATCATGTCAAGGTCTATAATTTACCAATGTGGGATGTGGTATATTTCCAACACTCCCCCTCATATGTAGGCCTAACAAGGTAACGATGGGCCCGTCACATGGACAACAAATATAGGCTCACAAGCAATGATACCAAGTTAAGTTTCCAACTTACAAGCCTAAGCTTGGAAGTGGAGGGTCCAAACAAGTATATGAGGTCGTGTCAAGATTTATAATTAATCAATGTAAGATGTGGTATATTTCCAACATAAATAAATAAATAAAAGAGAGCATAGAAACATACCTTTGCTCCAGATTATTCGATCCCCAAATGCTTCATAGATACTTATGTAACGCAACTTTTTAAAACTCAAACGAAGTAATAATGTCGTCAACAACCCTCCATGACTCTAACTTTGTAAATGCTTCTCATAATATAAAGCAAGTATGAATGAAATCCTATTTGGGTAAAAGAATCAATTCATTCTTTTAAAAAATAAAATCTATATAGATCTGTGATTTACAAATCAATAACTAAGAAAAACATAAGAGGGGAATTTCAAGTTCATTAAACTCTAATATTTTCATTTTTGTAACCGGAGCCTGTGATGTTATGAGTAAAATCAGATTCTTTAAAAGTGTAATAATTGCATGAAATATGCTACGATGCATAAATACAATTATTCAATCATGACGATGTGTGGTCCTGTGACCTTTTTTCCCCCCCATCTTACCCAAAGGCCAAAAAAAAAAAAAAAAAAAGCATAAATATAATTGTTAATGTCATCCCAAAAGATCCATACATTACTTAAAAATTCAGCTGATTCTTAAAATTAAAAAAAAACCAAACAATCAATGACAGTTAAAATTCCAAAATGAAGTACTCTTTGTCATCTTATGATCTCTGCTCTAATGTGTTGATCTCACATATTTTCTCCATGGATGAGATCTTACTTATAATGATCGATTGATCGCGTGCACCATCCTTTCTTAAATAACCATTCACTCATTAGCATAAATGAAAACTATTTTTGTGCACCCCACCTTCAGAAGAATAGATCATGGGTATTTCCCCTGTTGTTATAATTTTTTCAAAGACACGCATGCGTGTGTTTGATGTAGTAAATTCAGGAGCACAAATACGAAATTCGGGACGTTGCCATGTCCATGGCTGACTCACAATGTGACAACCATGTTTATATCAAAATATCGCAGCTCTTGATTACAGTTTATCCCAACGAACAAGTATTCCATGCCTCCTAAAGAGGTGGTAGATGCAAAAGAAACACAATTACTGGCATGAGATAATGATATATGTTCATTGATGCAGCAAAGTGGTGGATATGGTTCATCATAGCAATAGGAGTACTAATTATACTCATGTTGTGCTCCTTATGCTACTTGGTACGAAGAAAACTCAGAGATGAAGGTAAACTCTCACAATCATTTAAAAATATAGAGGGACCTATTTTATTAATTGATGTTAACTCTCTTTTTCTTTGTCTTTGACTCTTATCTTTGATCTATTGTGAATAGGGAAGAACAAAACAGAGCAAGAGATAATATTGCATGAGCTTGGTGCCAGTGCAACACATTCTAGCAAATCCCCAAAAACAAAGAAACTAAAAATAGATGGGAAGAAGAGCCATGAGTTGCGATTTTTCAGTTTTGAAAGCATAGCATCCACCACAGACAATTTTGCAACTACAAATAAGCTTGGAGAAGGTGGGTATGGACCAGTTTATAAGGTATGCTCCAATGACTTGTAAATTGAGATGATATTAGTAATCACAATGATTTTAGGACTAACTAGTCATTGTTTCAGGGAAAATTACACGATGGTCAAGAAATAGCAATAAAAAGGCTTTCAAGAAATTCTGGACAAGGACTAGCGGAGTTCAAGAATGAACTGACACTAATTGCCAAACTGCAACACACTAATCTTGTTAGGCTTATAGGGTGTTGCATTCAAAGAGAAGAGAAGATTCTCATCTATGAGTACATGGCCAACAAAAGCCTGGATTTCTTCCTCTTTGGTCAGCAAACTTTACCACTTTCACTTTTCTCTAATGGTTAATTATCTTCTTCGTTCTTTTTCATTAAATATTTGTAAGTTCTTGTATTTATATTCTAAAAATTCCTTTGAGACAGATCCTATGAGAAAGAGTTTATTAGATTGGAAAAAATGTTTCAACATCATTGAAGGAGTTGCTCAAGGTCTTCTTTACCTTCATAAATATTCAAGATTTAGAATAATTCACAGGGATCTAAAAGCCAGTAACATTTTACTTGACAACGAGATGAATCCTAAAATATCAGATTTTGGAATGGCTAGAATATTTGAGCGAAATGAATCCGAAGCAAACACAAATAGAGTTGTTGGCACATAGTAAGTAAATGTTACATTTACAAACAAGCACATCTGCATGTGTACATGCCATGAAATACTAAAATTGTTTTGTTCAACTATATGATTAGTGGTTATATGTCTCCGGAGTATGCAATGGAAGGCCCTTTTTCAATGAAGTCTGATGTATTCAGCTATGGGGTTATCTTGCTAGAGATTGTGAGTGGCAGGAAGAATAATAGTTCTTATCATGCTGAATACGCACTCAACCTTATTGGACATGTAAGTTCCATCTAATTCTAACCTTCTTCTAAACTTTCTTTTAACGACCATTTGATTTGTATTCAGAATTTGAATGAGGCCAACATCTATATGAACTTGTTTTTCTTTCAGACATGGGAGTTGTGGAGGGAAGGTAGAGTTTTGGAGCTAATGGAACCGACTTTAGCAGATTCATATAACAACAATGAAGTGTTGAGGTGCATCCAAGTGGGTCTCTTGTGTGTGCAAGATAGTCCAGTAGATAGGCCCACCATGTCAAATGTTGTATCAATGATTACTAATGAGACAGTCCATTATCTGCCCCAAAACAACCTGCATTTTTCATTGGCAGGAGTTTGCAGGAGGCTGATATTGCCGAACATAACTTGGCAAGTTGTTCCTTAAATGGGGTGTCCATTTCAGAGATGGAAGCTAGGTGAAGGAATCGATGTTTCTTTGCCCAACATAGTTGTATAACATTTTCATGACTCTTTATCCATGACAAAATTCTGTAAACCAAGTGTATCAACTATGTATGCCTGTCTATGAGAGTGTACAAGTATTACCTTGGTTGAATTCAGTAACAAAATTCTTTGAACTTAATGTGTGTACTATGTGTCCTTCTACGCATGTTTGCAAGCATTCTTCTACTGCTTCTATTTCGACTTTGTGCATTTTAATTCTCGCTACTGGTCCTCAGTATAGCTAAAAAGAGGCTTGCATAAACTAGCATATAGTTCTTGCTAAGATAATGCTTGCAAAACAAAGATACATGATAACCAAAGCAGCATAGAATATCACTACGAAACCCCATCTCAAATCTCCAATGAAATAACATGGCACACACACACAATCAGACAAATAAACCTCTTTTTCTTTTTTTTCTTTTTTTTTTTTCTTTTTTTTTTTTTTTAGGAAAAACAAATTTAACTAGTAATATTATCAAAAGATACATAGCATAGAACCAACCTATAAAAGATCCCTCCAACACCCAATCACAAAGGGCCTGCCATCTACCCACTACAAAGACCAAAAAGAATCCCCCCTATCTATGATAAAACTTTAAAATCTCGTTTTCCAAAACACTAAAATACCCATTGCAGGACAACACCTACAAAGAAAAACCACCCCCAAAAACTAGAGCCTAACGTCTAGACTCGTATCACAGCACAATATTGATACAATGAGAATAGTTTTCAAAGGATTAACATACCTCATGAAAACACCCAATGCACAATTCAGCCTTCATCACTTCCACACATCTACATTAAAATCCAAATCACCTCCAGTAGTCTTCTAGAAATTGACTCACTTCGTGAAGACTCCCAATGTAACTCTCAAGCACCTTGACTTCCACCCATTTAACTTGAATCAAATCATCAAACGCAAAAGATAAAAACTTTGAAGAGAGAACAACACAAAAGCCCGGACTACGACAATAACCAATACACCTTTTATTTGTTTTACACCAAACATCAAACACCTAATATGCGTGTACTACATCCCACACATTGCAACTGACTGGGAAAGACCCATAAAGCCAGGATACATAGAGAATAGCCGAGGACAATGAACAACTGAGGGAAGACTCCCACTTCATCACAACAAAAAGGCTCTGAGGAGTAAAACATGCTTCCTTCTCTGAGGTGTAAAAGGCAGAAGCAAGAGTCGAAATATGAACCAATAGCCCTTTTTCATGGAAACACCAGCAACATTAACCTTCCACCTGCATTCAAATTCCACCCAGCTGCATTAAGCCTTCCAACTCCAGCAGTACAGAAAGCAGCATCACAATTGCAAACATAAATTTCAGTAGCTTCCCTCCTCAGCATCAGCAACTTCTCAGACCTAAAACCCCTCAAGTGAAAATTTTCAGATGACACATCAGCCTCAGCCTCCAAAAAGACCTATCTCCCTTCAGGCTATGCTCCACTCATTATTGGATCCCCATCAAGCACCCAGCACTCTTAGACTTTCATCCAGCTACTCGACTATGTTACCCACTATACATTGAAACAGCATGCGCTCATGGTTCAAAGACTAGTCGGAGATAGATGAGATCTCACCGAGTTAACCCGGTCTTATTCAGGGACGAGCCGATATCTAAAAACGAATCAAGTATATAATAAGGTTTTATTTTTTTTAAAATGAAGTCTTAATGAATACTCATCGATCAAAATGTATACCTAATCATTGATATGTTATGTTTAATTATTTTAAGTATGTAAACCTAATTATAATGTATTTTCAAGTTATAGTAGTGCGTTAAGGCTGTTTATATATATATATATATATACTAGATATAGCACACGTGCGTTGCATGTGAATATTTTTAAATAATATTAGTTTCAATTTTATTTTTTTTTCACTAATCTATGTATTTTTGTTTAGATATGCTTACAATGGAAAATCGATTTTGAGGGGTTCTTCATGTATTCAAAGTACATCCTTTTTGGGTTTCATACATCTTTTTTGGGTTTCGGTTGGAACTCTTGAGGTATGTATTGTATTTTGTTCCTCAGTTTAATGAGTTTAAACGGTTTCTCAGAACTATGGGTGTTTCGTTTCGAATGATTTTTCTTTCTTTAATTACAGTACCTATTATGATTATAAATTCATCTATCTAACTTATAAATTCATCAAAAATCAAACTTATTTTCTAATAGTACCATATATATATATATGTTATAATTTGCAGTTCTCTAATAAAACTATATATATATATTATAATTTGCAGAGCAAAACTTACTAGACAATGGAGAAGTCGTCGTTAATCAGAGAAAAGAGAAGTCGCCATTAACCAGAGAAAGGAGAAGTTGCAACTACTCTTGATGGAGAAAGTGATTGTTTATTTATTATATAGGAATTATAGTTTCCGTTTCCTTTGAATTCCTATTTGTGTTTTATACGTTAAGGTATGTGTTTTAAAATATATTAAGGTATGTGTTTTAGAATTATAGTTTTCATATTCCTAAATATTTCTATTTATTATATAGGAATTATAGTTTCCGTTTAGTTTGAATTCCTATTTGTGTTTTATATATTAAGGTATGTGTTTTAGAATATATTAAGGTATGTGTTTTAGAATTATTATATTTCCTATATATGTAGAAGGATGGATAGTTGTGTATTTAAAAATTAAAATAAGGATATATTAGTCAATCAAAAGTTTTTCTTACATTCATCTTTATATATATATATATATATATATATATATATATATATATATATATATATATATATTTTTTTTTTTTTTTTTTTTTTTTTGTTGTATTTTAAATATAAAATAAGTATTTCAAAAATCAAAAGTTTTCATAAAAGAGTTTTGTATTTGAGTGTGATGACATTTTGTCCCACATTGGAAAAGTAAAAGAATTTTAGTGGGCTTATATACTACTCCACTTATTGTATATGGTATCACGTGGGGAGATGTAAGGAATCCCCACGTGCGTATGAGACGGAGCCCAATCGAGTGATTTGTGGGATTGGGGTTTGTATTTTTTCAATTCTTGTACTAGCTATTTCATTTTATACAATAGCATGTCCATTATTTTCCAACAATTTTATCATATTATGCATCACAAGTTATTTGTTTTGCTTATTTAATGGTTCCAATATAGTTGTCTTTTTTTTTTTTTTAATAATTTTTTTGAAAATTTTAAAACATTCTTTAATGAGTAAAGTTATGTCTAATGTCTCACACGAAACATGATAAGATGTATGAGATCGAGATGGTTGGGACCAAAATATGATGATAACCGAAACCGAGACTTTGAATCATGCTCCCGTCTCCCCACGTGCAAGTTCTAGTAGTTGCACACAACTTTAAGTTACAACTCATTCCACATTCACAGTGGATGGGTGTCATGTATAAATCGATTGCCCAAAAATAATAATAAAGAAAATAATAGAATTGTAGAAGAAGAAGATAAGTGGGAGAAAAATTTTAACGTTTTGTCATCCATCTCAAAGAGTGGAAGAACTATTCTAAATGTGTAGGCCTCTAGAAACCATTCCAGAACAGATACAACTTTAAATAGATGCCTATGGGTTTAAAATAAAGAATGCACCTATTGGTTTTTGAAAAAATAGAGTTTTGAAATTTAAAATTTCCTACAGTCTTGACGGGTCTAAAGCCTAATTTTTTGTCCCCCCACCCCCAAAAAAAAAAAAGAAAAAAAAGAAGTTCCAAAACCACTTTGCCTAAGTTATCAATGACAGCCGCCGGTACGCTAGCGTAGATGAATGAGTGCAAATCATCACTCATTGTTTCACCTCTTTGTACTTTTGTCTCCCCTATTAAAAGCAGCGCCGGTTATGAGTTAGTGGGGATCCCAGGCGAACTCCTAAAATAGGGCCTTCTTCTTTTTATACATATTCTCAAAAAAAAAAAAAAAGTTCTAAGTATCCAAAAAAAAAAAAAAAAAAAAAAAAAAAAAAAAAAAATCCTACTATCAAGTACCAATATAAAGTTTGTTTGCATATAAAATTACTAAAATTTGCTTTTATAGATTAAAATGACGAGATGATTACAAAAACTTATAAAGATAAAATACATATAACATATTTTTTGCTTCATAATTGAGCAAAATCTACTTTTACAACACCAAAAAGAAAAAAAAAAACAAATGCCAAATAAAATCTAAAGCTATAATACCAAAAAAAAAATAATCAATTACAACAAAGTGTCATTTAAACATTACTCTTCTCGCATTTTTAGATGCAAAATTATTAATTAAGCTAGTATAATCAAGCTTTTCTACCATATCCTTTTCAATAGATTGTGAGAGACAGAGGGACGTTGTGAATGGGAAGGACAGGAGAAGATGAGAGACAGAGAGAGACGTTGTGAATTGGGAGCCTCTCAGATCTCAAATCTGAGATCTAAATGCAAAACCCCCTTGATTCCCATGTAAAATACTTTCCTCTTTTTTTTTCTTTCTTTTTTTTTTTTTTAGTTTTTATGCTTTTGGGCTGGAATTGGGCTAAGAAAAATAGGACCACTTTTGCTTAAAACAGGAGAACTGGTCCAACTGGAAAAGCTTCTCTTTGGGCTCATTTTTGGGCTTTCATAACTAGTAAAGGGGATAGGTATTTAGGGCCCCTTTTTTTTAGCCCAAAATAGGGAGCCGTAGGCGGCTGCCTTGCTCGCCTGGGTCCAAAACCGGGCCTGATTAAAAGTTGTGGAAAGGTTTTATCAGAGTTCCTAGTTCCTACCCCAACTAATACCCTTTCTTCATCTGAAATGTTCTCCACAACATAATATTCATTCACATGAATATTATCCCCTCTCATTCGAGTACAGACAATCTTACAAGGCCAACAGCTCAAGGATTGGGAGCACCTGGTCTCTTCTGATGGAGCCTTCAAGTTAGCATTCTTCAGCCAACATACCCTACGATAAGGAAGTGTATCCTGTCGAGCGAAAGGCTGTGTGGGTAGCCAATCGAAACACCCCCATCTTTGATGTATCCGGTATTCTTATGATGGATGAATTTGGAAAGTGGAGAATCTTACACAGCATGGCCAATCCTATTGAATTCAGTTCAAGCAGGATGTATTAATCCAAGTGCCACCCACACTACTACACCCTGGCAATTTTATACCGAGGGAACTCAATTCAGATGGATCTACAAAGCAAGTTCTGTGGCAAAGCTTTGATTATCCCACGGAATGAAATTGGGAATCAATTTTAAAACCGGGCATACTTGGTCACTAACTTCATGGATAAGATGAGGTCCCTGCCCCAGGGTCTACAACTATCAACTTGGCAATTGCCGACATGGGAGGCCCCCAACACACACAATGACACAAAGACCTCTAACCATCCACATGGGTGGCAATTGCTGACTTAGGATATAAGACTTGCTATTAGAAGATGAAATAAAAAAAGGGAGGGCCTATTCCACACCCTTTTTTTCTTATCCACACCTTTGCATGGATAATTTTGTCATTTTACTTCTTTTTCTCTCTCTATTTGCCTTTCCTCTTTTTTCTCATCTCTTCTTTCTCGGGCAGTCCCACAAGCAAATCCTGCACATCAATGGGTTTTGAAAAGAGGGTTGTGGTTTGGAGGTGGGATGAGGGTTTGATCATCTTCTTTGTCGCATTGAAGACTAAGAGATTGGGTGTGTGAGAGAGTGAAGAAACAGAGGTGGAGGAGGGTAAAGAATAAAATGACAAAAATACCCATAAAGGTATGTGGATGAGCAAAAAAGGGGTATGGAAATAGGCCCTCCCTAAATAAATAAATAATATAATATATATATATATATATATATATATATAGGAGATGGATCAACTTACATTTGGTGTAAAGGTTTTCTCTTGCACTCTTTCATATCATTTTTTATAAATAATATTTTACTAAATTCATTATTGAATTAGATAATCCCTCCATACACGTCATGCATGCCAAATATCAAGTCAATTGGATATCAAAAAGCATTTGATATGTAAAGTTACATTTTTTTCATAAATAAAATTATTATTTTGGACACTTTATGGATGACATAACTCTTAATCTTCGATTAACTTAAAATTTAACATGCATGACATTTATAAATGGAGTATCTAATCTAACAGTTGGATTGACGAAATATTATTTTTTTACAAAAATATTTTGTAGGTATCTCTTTGCCCATATATATGTATATATCTTCAGGTTTCCTGTGAAGGATTTCTTCCAATTTTCCTTTTAAACCACAAACCTTTGTTGGGAGAATTACGAAATGGTCTAACTACTGGCAAATAATTACAATTTAAATACAAATGACGAGGGTTGTTCAAGTGAAGGATATCCCGGACTATCCTGTTCAATCACGGTCGTTCGTGGATGACACACGCGCATCTACGCATGTTGCTCACAGACGATCGTGATCGTAAAGAATATCGAGGATATCCCGTAAATGATCAAAACTATAAGAATGATTACTAACTTTTTATAAATTATTATTAACTTAACTAAGAATGATTACTAACTATAATCTTTTGCCTAGACCAATATGTAATTTTCCAACTTTGTTTCTTTTTCACATAAGGTAAAATTGTAAGTGGTCTTGATAAGATAGAGTGGTTGGAAAAGTTAGGCTCTGTTTGGCTAAACTTTTAGATAGTCTAAAATCATTTTTGAAACCTAAAATCATTTTTAGTCTTGTTTGGCAGCCCAAATCATAATCAATTTTAGACTCAAAAAGTGATTTTATAATAAGCAGACTGCTCCCAACTTCTAATCAGAATCGAGGCGTCAAATTTTGTAGAGGATTTTAATAACTTTTCAAATTTCCAAAACTACCTTTTTTTTTCCTATCAACCCAAATATTATTAATAATGAAAGAAAATGGACAAATGAAACAAAATCTCTGGTCTTAGAGACTTATAAATGTCACATTCCAACTCACAAAGATTAAAGACTAAACCAATATGAAGGTAAACTGTACATATCCTGAACAAAGATTCACATTCAATTCAATAGGAGCAACAAACCACCAATTAAAACCTATATGTTGCAACACAATGTTGGCACATCAATCAGCAACTGAATTGCCTTCTCGGAAAATATGGGTACACTGAAAATGCATATGCTGCAAAAAGTATCTACAATTCAACCATCTAGTCTTAAGCCTCCAAGGTGGAACAAAACATGAATTATTAAAACAGTGGGAAAAGGAGGAAGAGTCAATTTCCAACCAAATTTTTTGTCAACCCCTATTTCCAAGACTACCCTTAATTCTTGAGTATGGAAACAAATTTTTCCACCCATATCCTTTAACATAACGATAATAGCCTCACCTTAGACCCAATTCTTCTCCGTAAGATCCTAATTTAAACTTCAAAACTTTTTTGTTTTTTCTCCCTTCCTATATTCATTGATTTATATTTGTTGGAATTTTTTTAAGAATTGATTTTATAAAATTTAGATTTGTAATCATTTTTAAAAAATATCAATTCATGCTGTCTTATTTATTTATTTATTTTTCTTTGTTTTAAGTGAAGAACAAACAAACAAAAAACAAAACAAAAAAAAAAAAAAAAAAAAAAACATAAGCAAAATCCCTAGTAATATACCTATGTGAGGTTGGTCGAGCGGTCAAGTCCTGGGTGTGTTTTATAGAGATTATCGTTTTAACGTCACACAGCTATTATTGTTTGTGTGGGTATAAGACGTCTCACCTGGACTTTTATGGGAATGGTTTGAGCTTAAACTTTGATAAGAGTATAGCCTAGGATACTCTCAATCGTTAATATTAAAAAAAATAAAAAATACTATTAGTTAATACCAAATAGAGCAACAAAAAAAAGAAAGAAAAAGAATCATTTATTATAAGCGGTAGTTTAGTCAATTTAGCGTTATAACAATTTCAGCAAATGCTCTTTCCAAATAGACAAAAAAATCACTCCAACTCTAACAACATTTTTGAAATACAGTTTTCAAACAAAAACTGAATCTCTTCCGCTACTCGCAAGTTCTGATTTTCTTCTACTTTTATCTAAAAGCAATAGTTAGTGTGTTTTTCCAAACAGGATATTAAGTAGAAGGTTCCGTTGACTGACATTTGAGGCGTCAATCTCCTCCCTGTATGGCTGATGGCTGATTCAAAAAGAAAGCTTTGTTCACACATTTTGGTCGAATTTCTTTGGAAAATGTCACGTCGCTGGGAAGATTATAAAACCAAAGGAATTTCCATGAAAAGTAAGAGAAGCCGCCGCAAGACTCCTAAAATTAAAATTAAAAAATTAAAAATGGTTCATTTAGCTGGCTAATTGGCACCAAATCATTAGCTTTCATGCATTGAAAAACTTTATTATATAATAAACACACAACCTTTGATACCAAATCATAATTTAATACAATGGCATATGCAAACAAATTTCATGCCTGAAATCAAATAGACAAAAAATTCTGAACGGATAATTTTTTTTTCTTTTTCCCTCTCTATAGATTTCGTTCCTAGATTTACAGAGTGCTCCCCATGTTCTAATGGAGCCACTTGATTTGGATCGTTAATATGTAAACGTAGAGAGTTGTTCTTGTCCAGAATATCCCAAATAATCACGAACTCATATATGATTGTCTGTGGGAACGTACTTGTGCGTGTTGGTGTTATGAAAGCTTAGTCAAATGATTCTTTTTCTTGGGAAATATCACATCACCGGGAAGAAAATAAGACCAAGAAATTTCCATGATCATGAACAAATAAAGAAGTGGACTCAAAACTCCCAAAATAAGCATTCCGTAGTAGTTAATTTAGCCGACTAATTGGACCATATTATTTGTCTACATAATTTGAAGAACTTAATTACAAAAACGCAACACCATTTTATCTAGAGCTTGTTGGTACAAAATTATTACTTAATATCATATGACTTGCTCCTAAATTAAATGTTTGAAAACTGACCCTCTCTCCTCAACAATTAAAAAAAAAAAAAAAAGACAAAATGGAAAAACCAAAAACAAAACCAAAACATATATATATATATATATATATATATATATATACACACACTAGGGTTGCAAATGAGCTGAGCCGCTCATTAATAGCTCGCGAGAAAGCTTGTTAAGGGCTCGACTCGAGCTCGATCAATTAATAAACAAGCCAAGCTCAAGCTTAAATTCTAAGCTCGTTTAATAAACAAGCCGAACTTGAGCATACCAAAGCTTGGTTCGTTTAGGCTCGTGAACAAGCTCGTTAAGAGATCGATGAGAAGCTTGTTTAGGGGCTCGACAAGAAGCTCGTTAGTGGGCTCATTTAAGGGTTCATGAGTGGGGGCATAATTGTCCCACTGGTAGGCTAGTAGTAGATGCTTGATGTTCTTACTTATCTTAGTAGAGTTTTGGCATCAAAGAGATACTTTTTTTACGGAATCCAATGGAAGTATGATGGCATGATAACTAGTTTTGAAGCATATATGAGTGTTATAATGTGCTCTAAGCTTCTAAGCCTCCAACCAATAACTTTAGTTTTTTAAGTTTATTGCAACTCTTTATTTAATAGTACTAAAAACAGTTATGGTCTTAAGGAGTTTTGATTTTGGGTTCTTTATGGTTCATGCTTGGATAATGTTTCTTATTGTCGATTTCTTGGTTTATGCTTAAGATGGTGATTCTAAACCACTTATCCCAAAAGAAAAAAATAATAATAATTAAAAAAAATCTTAAACAAGCCAGAGCTCGAGCTCAGCTCAAGCTCGAATATTTTCTAACGAGCCGAGCTCAAGCTTGAAATTTAGGCTCGTTAAAAAGCTCGGCTCGTCGAGCACTCCAAAGCTCGGCTCGGCTCGGCTTAGCTCGGCTCGTTTGCAGCCCTAATACACACACATGCGAGTCCTGATTTGCTCCAAAACGTCTTGGACATCGGGGACAGATCCTTACGAACAAGCTCTAAATATATACAAAGGAAGAAGAAAGATACAATGCTGACTTAGAATGACTAAAATATAATACAGCCAAGTAAATTTTTTCAAAAAAAATGGAAGGATCCGTTTACACTCAGTACAAAATCTTAATGCATAATAAATTTATATTAATTGGATATTATAAGCAATGCCATCCATAAAGTGCCCAAAATCATTATTTTATTTATAAAGAAAACGTAAGTTTACAAATCAGATGCTTCCCAACAGTGGCGGATCTAGGAATTTATGCTGGGGGGTGACTTTCTTTGGATGTAATTGTGTTTTTTTTGTTTTTTTCCTCTTTCTAACTCTATAAATTAAATAATCATTTGAAGTAGCCTTCTACATACAACAAAATTAATAAGAACAAAGAAAATTTTTTGAACTTAATAATTAATACAAAAACTTAAATATTCATTGATAATTTCTTCTTTTTTTTTTTTTATGAAGTAATGTATGTATTAAACCAAAAAGGGGCATAATCTAAGAACATGAGACATATACAAGCACTAACCAAGAGCCTTAGCTAAAACTTTAGGAGCTCTACAAAAGAAATAAAAGAACACCTACTAGTACTAGTATACATGACAATAAAACCACCAAAAAAAAGTCTTTACAAAAGACGACTTGGGGTCAAAATCGAAGTTTCCACCCCAACAAAAGTTCTTATGTTCCTACTTTATAATTCTCCCCGATGAGTTTTCATGTTTTAAAAGCGTTGAATGATAATCTCCTTATCAATGCTATCAAAAATATCTTTTTCAATATATACAA
The DNA here is from genome assembly GCA_039720395.1 of Liquidambar formosana. Taxonomy (NCBI): domain Eukaryota; kingdom Viridiplantae; phylum Streptophyta; class Magnoliopsida; order Saxifragales; family Altingiaceae; genus Liquidambar; species Liquidambar formosana. Next base: position 18,500,336 of record CM077826.1, read on the forward strand.
CCAAACTATTATTTATTCATTCATCTCTCACTCAGTTACGCAATCGACTCTTCACAATCTTCATAGTAGAAAATACCGTCCCCATTGTAGCAGTCCCAACAGGTAGAATCAATGCCAATGTCACAAACAAGTAAACTAATAATAAGTAATGACTCATGATGAACCTTAGATTCTCGAAGAGTTGGAGAGTTGGAGTCTTTGAGGGGTTAGTTTACAAAAGTCAACAAGAGTGGCTAAGTCACAAGTGGGTTTTGAAGACTTGAGTAAATGATGTCATGATTCATGGGTCAGAGTAGGGAAAAAAAGAAAAGAGAAAGGAGTAGGGGGGTTCCATAATAAAATTAGAGGGGTCAAAAAAATATTTCAGAGGGTTAGATTTAAAATTATGGACATATATGTAGAGTAAATTTTTTTTTTTTTTTGAATAGGTGAGGGGGGTCAACTGCCCCCTGGCACCCCCCTCCCTCCGCTCCTACTTCTCAACACTTAACTGACTTGATATTTGACATGCATAAGGTGCATGTGGGAATGATCTAATCCAATGGAAAATTCGGCAAAATATAATTTGTATAAAATGATGTTGAAAGGCGTTCGGATTCAGTGCTGAGGAGGTGTTTTCTCGGCACCGTGCCAAGGTGTTCCAGATTTCGACACATGACGTATCACCTCATCCAACGGCAGGAGAAGCTCCACCTGATAAAACGACGCCAGGTATGTGCGTTTTGAATCCCAAACGCTACGTTAACGGAACCAACCCACCGTTACCCCTAAAACGCCACTTCTCCTGCGATCTCCCTGCCTTCCCTTTCTCCTGCCATTCATGCCTAGGATTTCCCCATCGACGGAAAGGAAAGCTTAACAAACTCACCTTGCATTTTTCCGGCTAGGTGGGCAGCACACACCACCCCACCCCCTCCGGCCAACTCCATTTTTCCGGCCATTGATTCATCAACAGAAAATAAAAACAAAAATAAATAAAACATTAAAGATTTGGACAGATTACTTACAGCAAGCTTTAAAAATAAAAAATAAATAAATAAATAAAAACGAAAATGAAGAAGCGAGGGTTTGGGTTTTCATTCCAAGGATTTGGCGGTGATGGGTTTCTGGGAGGTCCTCATCAGTGATGGCTTGCTCATAAGCCACCATGAATATCGCCGGCCAGGGCTGTCTTCTTTCTTTGTCTTCTTCATTTTTTTTTTTTCTTTCAGGCTTTGTTTTCTTCTCCTATATGTAGCAGTTCATCGCACCACAACTCAGGTCGCCGGCGGGGAGTGTCGGATCCGCCAGAATGTCGTCAGATGGAGAGAGAATGTTTGCGGCATAGGACAATCTTCACCGGATTGAATGGAGATGGAGAAGGGCACACAGTGAGGGTTTGGAGAGGAAAAAAAAAAAAGAAAGAAAAGAAAATAACACCAGATCTGAAATATGGAGGGTGTACCTCTGTCTGTCGGCGGTATGTTTCACCGGATTCGGCGGTGTGACTTCACCGGATGTGAGTAGATCTGTTTTTTTTCGTGGAGAAGGAAAGAGGGGAGGGATGGAAGGGCAGCAGATCTTCACCGGATCGCGTTTTAGATCCAGGTTGCCGTCGTCGTGAAGGGCCATTGGTGTGCCAGACTGATAAGGGGCTTTTCGCCGGACTGGTAAGGGGCTTCCCTAAATCGCAACGTGAGAAGGGGGGAAATCCCGACTCAATTGGATGGCAACGAACTCTCCTTGACGTTGATCGCTTCTGCCATCACTCGCGAGCATTAGATCTAGTTTCTAGTCACCTTTGGATTTCCGCCGATCTTCACGCCGGCGCGAATAGCAGGGGAAGTGGGGAAGTGGGGAAGGAGGAGCAGGGGAAGTGGGGGAAGGAGAAGATGACGGTGAGCAGAGTTTTGAGGGGTAACGGTGAGCTGCGCCGTTAATGTGCGTTTGGGAACCAAAACGCAGCTAAATGGGTCGTTTTATCAAGAGAAATTTTTCCTACCGTTGGATGAGAAACAACGCCACATGTCGCAATCGGAGGCAGCTTGGCACGGTGCCAAGGAAACATCACCTCAGCACCGAATCCGAACACTGTTGAAAGGTGTAAAAGTAAAAATCCTTACACCAGTGTAAGTTGATTTCTAAAAATAAATAAATAAATAAAGTCAAGATTTATAAAATTAAGCTGTGAAAACCTTTGATTTTCTTTAAATCAGTACGGTGACAGATTTTTAGAAACCATCGCCAAATCCGAATCCCATCAAAAGATTCAAACACGATGACGTGATGTGTGTATTGATTTTCGTGCTATAACAATGCATATGATTAAAGAAAGGGCCCATTGCAAGGCAATGAGATGGCCACATGATAGCCTTGCTCTATGAAACTTCATGTTTCCATTTAATTACATTGAAATAACTAGCCAAGAAAAAGGAGAGGGAGCGTGGAGGGGGATGACAAAAGCACTAGAATGGTCGAATGGACTCTACATTTTCAAAGTCAATGGTGGAAATAGTCACCGATTGGCATATACTCCGGATATACTCCCTCTCCGTCCACTTTGTTTAGTAACAATTTCTATTTTAAAAAATCTCAAAATATTTATTAACCAAGACAAAAAATTAAATTATTTTATTTTTTCAATGTGTCCATTTTTATATTTAAAATTACAATTATTTTAATTATAATATTAAATTAAATTAAATTAAATTTTAAAAAAAATTAAAACTAATGAGTTATATGACAATACAATGACTAATTGACCTTAATGCCGAGTGTCTTAATCAAAGTAACTTAAATAATACAGAGTAGTAATTAATTAATTGTCGTCTACTTGCTATTCCAATAAGGCTATAATGCATCCCTGAGCTCTGCAATAATGTCCAAGAATGGGTAGCAAAGGAAATAACTTTGTCCTTCTAAGTCTCTCCTGTTACCTCTCCTTCATTAGCCCCTCTCATTCGGATACAGACACACTCCTACAAGGCCAACAGCTCAACGATGGGGATTACCTGGTGTCGGCTAGTGGGACTTTCAGGTTAGGATTCGTCAGCCCCGGCAGTTCAAGAAACCGGTATTTAGGGATATCGTACAACGGCGGCAATCAGAGCTCGTATCTAAACGACCAGATTCCCGTATGGGTTGCCAACCGAAACGCCCCTATCTCCGACGCATCTGGAGTTCTTCACATCGATCATTCCGGCAAGCTGATCATTTCCAGCAACGGAGCCAGTCCTATCGTATTCAGTTCTATTCAAACGGCGAGTAACGCTAGTGCTACACTGCTAGACTCCGGCAATTTTATTCTGAGGGAACTGAATTCAGATGGGTCCATAAAGAGGGTTTTGTGGCAAAGCTTTGATTATCCCACCAACGTGCTTCTGCCTGGCATGAAATTGGGAATCAACTTCAAAACTGGGCATAACTGGTCGCTCACTTCATGGGTAAGCGATGAGGTCCCTGCATCAGGTTCTTTCACCTTGGGAGGGAACCCCAGTGGTTCAAGGGAATTGATCATCTGGTGGCAAGGCAAGGTCTACTGGACTAGCGGACTTTGGCGCGATGGGAGTTTCGATTTCTTGCGCTTGCAAGGGAACAAGATATTTAGCTACATTTCTAATGAAAACGAGACGTACTTTACATATCATATGGATAAAAACCACATTGTTTCAGGATATAGGATGGACTATTCAGGTATAGTAACCGCAAAAGAAGGGTTAATTATTGGTACATGTTCCATTACCGGCCTCCGGAATGCTGACGGGTGCGTGAAGGAGACATTGCCGGAGTGCAGGAACGGTAAAGAATATTTTGAGGAAATAACAAGCTACATAGAGGGTAATGGATTGAAGTTGGATGAAAGTGACAAGTTGAGTGTCACAGATTGTGAGGCCAAGTGCGTGAACAACTGTTCTTGCTTTGCGTTCGCTTCCACGAATGACAACAAAACCGGTTGCCAGATTTGGAGTCGAGGAATGGATTTTAAAATCATCTCTGCTGGTAGCGGTAATGGACTGGTTTATGTTCTTCAAACACACAAAGGTAAATCCATATTATCCTTAGACAAAGTAATAATCTGGTCTACAACCCTCCCCAATTGTAACCTTGTAAATGCTTCTCATTCAAAAAATATGAGTCCAAACGAGATCCAAATTTTTGGTAAAAGAATCAATTTATTCTTTGAAAAAAAAAAAAAAAAAAGCAGCTATACTATACAACATATAGATCCCTTTGTTTGCAAATCAATAACTATGAGAAACGTGAGAGGGCAATTCCAAGTTGATTTAACTCTCAGATTTGCATTTCTGCATCCCAAGATGTGATAATCACACGAAAATATGGTACCATGTATAAAATTAATTGTCAATGTCATCCCAAAGGGTCCATACATCATTTCAAAAAATTCAGCTGATGAAACAATGGAAATTGATGTTCTAAATTTCAGGGACTTAATTGCCATGCCAATGACCTAGTCAGAATCTGACAAACATCTTAAATCAAGATACCTCAGCTCCCGATTGCATTTTAATACGAGGAATAAGCCTTCCATGCCTGTTAAGAAGGTGGTCAATGCATAAGAACACACAATAACGATTACTAGTATGAGATAATGATATTTTATTTGTAGATGCAACAAAGTGGAAGATACGGCTCATCATAGCAGTAGCAGGAGTTCTATTTGTGCTCGTGTTGTGCTCCTCATGCTATTTAATACGTAGAAAGCTCAGAGCTAGTACGTACAACACATTCTAAAAGAACTTTTTCTTTTATTAATTGATATGTAATCTCCTTCTGTGTCTAATCTTTTATATTTGACCAACAGGGAGAAGCAGAAGGGAGCAAGAGATATTGATATATGAGATAAGAGCTAGTACAACACATTCTAGCAAATCCAGGAAAACAAATAAACTCAAAGGAGAAGGCAAGAAAAGCCACGAGTTGCGATTTTTCAGTTTTGAAAGCATAGCATCTGCCACAGACAATTTTGCAACTACAAATAAGCTTGGAGAAGGTGGGTATGGACCAGTTTATAAGGTACACTCCAAATGCTCTAAAATTTGAGTTGGTTTAATAAATCACAATAGTATTAGGATTAATTAGTCATTTTTTCAGGGAAAATTACACAATGCTCAAGAAATAGCAATAAAAAGGCTTTCGAGAAACTCTGGACAAGGACTACAGGAGTTCAAGAATGAACTTGTACTAATTGCCAAACTGCAACACACTAATCTTGTCAGGCTTGTAGGATGCTGCATTGAAAGGGAAGAGAAGATTCTCATTTATGAGTACATGCCCAACAAAAGCCTTGATTTCTTCCTCTTTGGTCAGTGAACTTTACCCCTTTTACTATAATCTATTGGTGAATTACAGATATTCTTTCGATCCTTGCAAATTCCTTGTATTTAATTCTACATAAAACTGGCAGATCTTACGAGAAAAAAATTATTGGATTGGAAGAAACGCTTCAGCATCATTGAAGGGATCGCTCAAGGACTCCTTTACCTTCACAAATATTCAAGATTTAGAATAATTCATAGAGATTTAAAAGCCAGTAATATTTTACTTGATGATGAGATGAATCCAAAAATATCTGATTTTGGAATGGCTAGAATATTTGGGCAAAATGAATCTGAAGCAAACACAAACAGAGTTGTTGGAACATAGTAAGTAAATAATACATCTACAATCAAGCACAATGACCTGTGTAAATGCTTTCAAATACTAATGTAATTTGTCAACTCTACAATCAGTGGTTATATGTCTCCAGAGTATGCAATGAAGGGCATTTTTTCCATGAAATCAGATGTATTCAGCTTTGGAGTTTTGCTGCTAGAGATTGTAAGTGGGACAAAGAATAATAGTTACTACCAAGATGATCACCCACTTAACCTTGTAGGACATGTAAGTTCCATTTAAATCTAACCTTCTTCTATTACTTTCTCGTGTCAACTTGATTTGTATTGTCCAGCCCAATATTTATATGAAATTGAGTTTGTTTCAGGCATGGGAGTTGTGGAGAGAAGATAGAGCTTTGGAGCTAATGGATCAGAGTTTAGGAGATTCATACAACAATAATGAAGTTTTGAGGTGCATCCATGTGGGTATCTTGTGCGCACAAGATAGTCCAGCTGACAGACCCACCATGTCAGATGTTGTATCTTTGATTAGTAATGAGACAATTTCACTCTGTGCACCGAAACAACCTGCATTTTTCATTGCCAGGAGTTTGCTAGACGCAGAGATTGCCCACCAAAACTCGGCAAATTGTTCCTTAAATAGGTTGTCCATTTCAGAGATGGGAGCTAGGTGAAGGAATCCATGTTTCTTTGCCCAACATAGTTGTATAACATATTCATTACTCTTTATCGATAACCAAATTCCGTAAACCAAGTGTATCAATTATGTATGCCTGTCTATGAGAGTGTACAGGTATACCTTGATTGATTTTAGTAACAAAATTCCATAAATGTGTAAATTATGTGTGTAAGCATACACGGATTATGTGTTTGCAAGCATTCCTCTACTGCTGCTATTGCGATTTGCGACACTGTGTGTTTTAATTTTCACTACTGGTCTTGAGCCTAGCTAAAAAGAGGCTTGCATAAAGTAGCATATAGTTCTTACTAAGATAATGCTTGCAAAATAAAGCTATATTATAACTAAAGCAGCATGGTACATCACTATGAATCCCCCAAGTCTCCAATTAATAACACGGAACACACACATACACACAAATAAACCTGATTTTTTTTTTTCTTTTTGGGGTAGGCAAAACAAATTTTATTAATAATATTATCAGAAAATACATAGCATAGAAACACCCTATAAAATTTCCCTCCAACACCCAAACGCAAACAGCCTGCTATCTAACCAGTACAAAGACCAAAACCAATCCCCCCAATCTATGATAAAACATCAAAATCTCCTTTTCCAAAACACTAAAATACCCATTGCAGGAAAGCACCTAACAAAAAACCTCCCCCTAAAAATACAGCATAACATATAAACACATATCACAATTCACAACACATAAATTGATATAATGACAATAGTTTTCGAAGGATTAACAAATCTCTAATAAACTTACAGAAAATTACATACCTCATGAAAACACGCAATGCACCATTCAGCTTTCAGCACTTCCACACATCTACCTTAAAATCCAATTCATGAAATCCAATCCCTAATTTATTCCTCGAAGTCTCTAGCTTAATCAAAAACAAAACAAAACAAAACACCAACCAACCTCTCAACAACCCTCCACCAAGAGGCAAATTCCCAGTTCATTTAATCTCAGATTTTCAATCTTGCAACCCAAGCTTGAGATGTATGAAGAATATCAGATTCTTTAAAAGTGTTATTATCGTATGATCAAAAATAATTCTATTGTCATTCAGAAAGGTCCATATATCATTTCAAAAAATTCAACTGATTTAAAACTTGAAAATCAAAGAAACAATGATAAAAACCAGCGTTCTGAGTTGAAGGACCCTTTGTCCATCTTATGGTCTCTGTCTCTTTGTGACAGTATGATATCTTTTCTCCATGGATGAGCACATTTTACTTACAGCACTGATAATGTACGTACGTACACTCTCTTTTTATTTTTATTTTTTTGACAGTAACCATATGTTGATTAACAGCAATGTACTTCTTCAACAATTCATAATATGAGATAATTATATATATTTGTTTGTTGATGCAGCCGTGAATTGGTGGATAGGGCTCATTATGGCAGCAGCAGTAGTTCTATTTATACTGGTTTGGTTCTCCTTATGCTATTTCATATAAAGAACACACAGAGTTGAAAGTAAACCTCTCGCGAACCAATCAAAATATAGAAAAAAAACTTTTGTATTATTAATTCCTTAATGGAAACTTAATCTCCGTCCATGTCTTATCTTTTATATTTAACCAATAGTCAATAGGGAATAATAATAATAATAATAATAACAAAAAGAGAGCAAGAGATATTATTATATGTGTTAGGAGATAGTTCAACACATCCCAGCGAATCCGGAAAACAAAAGAAACTCAAAAGAGATGAGAAGAAAAGCCATGAGTTCCAATTCTTCAGTTTTGAAAGCATAGCATCTGCCACTGAGTTTTGCAATTACAAATAAACTTGGAGAAGGTGGGTATGGACCAGTTTACAAGGTACACACCAATGACTCCTAAGTTGAGATGATATAAGAAATAACAATTATTTTGGGACTAATTAGTTTTTGTTTCAGGGAAAATTGCAAGACAGTCAAGATATAGCAATAAAAAGGCTTTCAAGAAATTCTGGATGAGAACTAGTGGAGTTCAAGAATGAACTTAAACTAATTGCCAAACTGGAACACACTAATCTTGTTAGGCTTATAGGGTGCTGCATTGAAAGAGAGGATGCGCCCAAAACATCAAAATTTTCTTTTCTTGCTATTTTCTCTTTTCTTTTGTCCTTGTAAAGAAATATAAGGGAGACTGATATGCAGAAGAAAAGGAGATCAAGAACCCACCAAAATCTTCCTAAGCCTTTATAAAAGAGAAGTCAAATTGAGAAGATCACCCACCATGAAGCACTAACTCCATCAGACACAGACAAAGGTAAGCTACTGTTAAAGTTACTGTTAATAAGAATATTTCATTTTTTCTTTCAAGCAATCAATCAATCAATCAAACATGTGGTCTCCCAGAATACAATGAAAAATCCAAAAGAAGCAAATCAACATAAAAGAGTACAATGAGCAAGAAAAAAAGAGAGGATAATTTCAACAATTATGGCTTATGAGAGGACTTGTTAGCATGGCATAACAATTGTGATACGAACCCCTGGGTAGAACTCACCTTTGAAAACCGGTTTGCAAGGGAAGGGTGCCCAAGAGCTAATATACACATCGTCAAGCCCGGCCCATACTTAACCAATGTGGGACATTAGGATCGTAACACTTCCGCAGCCGATGACCACGGCGACCCACTTTATCGACACTAACCCAATGGTAGCCCTTTCCCTTTTGACGGCTTCACTCACCTACCAGTATTCTTCAATGACTAAATATCATACCCACACATAATACCAAACCATTTTAATCCAGCCCATAGGTCACCCCTTTCGCGGAAATTGACCGCAGAGAGTTACAGCCCATATTGTGTCCGATCCCATACTCGACATGATGGTTAGCTCTGATACTAAATGATACGAACCCTAGTAGAACTCACCTTGAAAACCGGCTTGCAAGAGGAGGGTGTCCAAGAGCTAATATACACATGGTCAAACCGGCCAATACTTAACCGATGTGGGACGTTAGGATCGTGACAAATTGCTTGGAAAAAATCAGGGGGAAAAACCGCAAAATACATAAAGGAAAAATAATCAAAACTCGTGGCAGTGAAATGCATAGCAAAGAGTATTATCAATTGAACACTTGAAATTTCAATGGAGCATGAATTGCAACTGTTAGACCTCCCCAATGATTAGAGAGAGAAATAAACCAATATTGAAAGCAAAACAAGGATAAAATTTATTAGAATAACTGAGAACGATGGAACCATACCTAATGTGACAGATCGAACGACTGCTATCGTGTTGCCGGGGAAAGATATGGAGATAGAGAGGAGTGAAGGATAGAGTATTGAGGGAAGGAGATGACTGCAGGAGAAGGGAAGGGAATGGAAGATGGTAGCAGAGATTTGAAACGGGTTCTAGAGGACAGAGAAACCTGTTCGAGTTTAGTTCTAGTGTAGTTGTGTGTACTGTGTAGGGAGTAAAGAGTTTGAGGGGAGTGGAGGCAACGTGTGTAATTTTATTTTAAAATTATCGTTTTAATTTAGGAAGAATTTTAGATGAGTAAAATAATTTCAGTTAGTACTCATTTCCTTAACTCATAAATAAACCATTTACAAGTGGGACACTAGGACCAAATAAGCCCTACCGACTAAAAGCTCCAGTTGGTTTGGTTTGGTTTGATTCAATTTGGAGAGAATATTTTTATCATTTTTTTTATTATAACAAATTATAAAAGTTTATTACAAAAAATGGAAATGTTCATATAACAAAATCAATAAAAGACATAAATTTGTGATCTTTTCACGTATAGTTAGTGCAATTTTAACACATGGAAGTAAAATGAAATATTAAATTGAAACAATTATGAAGTATAATATTTTATAAAGTTTTGATCATATACGGGATATCTCGGATATCCCATTGGCTCACGGCTATGCGTGCACATGTCGTTCACAAACAATCGTGATCGAATAGGATATTCTAGAATATACAGCATATAATCAGCCCTAATATTTTATATATATAGTCCTTTTATTATTAGGCGCACTTGATGCAATTTTGTATCATGTGCTAATGTGTACTCTAAAACTGTTATGTGCAACTCATATTTGCCCAAATCAACTGTTAGATCAAATTTGATTTATATATTAGTTATGCATGCTAAAAATCAAATGAGTTGTTTCCTTCAAAATGTCCATAAATGAGTTATTATTATTGATTAAAAAATACATGTTTTAGATCGAATAACAATCAATTTTAGATTAACTTGATTTTTGGCATGAAACGACTACATAAAATGGCTATCTTATCCAACGGTTTGATTCATAAAATACAAATCATTAGATAAAGTTTAGAGTATACCTGATAATAACTAATATCATGTGCACCTAAGAATAGAATAATTAATATATATATATAATGATAATAAAAAAATTCAAGTTAACATGTACTTCGTACTCTTTTTTAATTTTTTTTTTTTTTTTTGCATCAACACCATGCCTTAAAAGGAATGTACCATATGCTACATATGTTGATCCATGATATTTAATCAAATCATGTGCTAAAGAAATTCTACCTTTTCCCTGGCCCAAATTCTTAGAGAAAAAACAATTTTTGGTAACTTGTTGATCCCCTATTTTTTCCATATCTATCGTTTGTTCCTAACTCAACATATTGGATCTAAATACGCTGCGTAATAACTCTACTAAAGGTGATCTTGTTATAGGAATAGCTTCAATTACACTTGTTACAATTTTTACAAAGTATAGCCTCTAATGCATAGTATTAATGCAAATATAATCAACACATGCTAGCATAAAAATCCTTTCATTTTTGCTTTCGGGAATACATGAATAATCCCTATACATAGGTATATTAAATGTAGAAGATTGATCATACGCGGGATATTTTAGAGTATCTTATTCAATCATGACCCTCTGTAGATAACATGTGCGCATACACACTCATAAACAATTGTGATCGAATGAGATCTCTCACACACATGATCAAAGCTTATTAAATGTAATATAATATGGAATATATATTATATTTAAAAGATTGGTTCTCGTGTTGAGTCAATTTACCTAATCCCTCCGCTCAAAACTGAACCAAATAAATGTCAATTCTTAAATAATTTTTAACCTAAGACCAACTGAGGTATCTAAAGAACGATTTAAACCCAAAAAGAAAAAATCCATTTTGATTTGATTCTCAATTTACACTGATCCAAATTGACCCGCTCACGGTGATGGTCGGACCATCCGACCATCGTGAGTGTGATAGCATCTCCCTCCAACCCATATTGACCACGCGCCTTCGCGCGTGCCCATTCCCCGCCCCATGTATTTATTGCCCTTTTCCACGGCCCATCTAAAAATTCTCCTCACAGCGTTAGGGTTAGGGCTCTCTGCGTTTCTGTACGCTTTTTACGATCAGACCCAAACCCTAAGCTTAGATTCCAGCCATGTCGTCCAAGCAAGGTATTTTCTTCTTCTCTTTCTTCCTCTTATGCATGTTTACAAGATTGTATATGCAAAAGTTTACTTCTTCATCAGCTGAAATACTAGATCTGCTAGATTCGATTTTACACTGCAGCAATATTGAAAATTGGACCTTTTTTTTTGTCTTTTAAGGTGGAAAAGCGAAGCCTCTAAAGCAACCCAAGGCTGATAAGAAAGAGTACGACGAGGTATCGTCATCATCATCACTATACTGATTTTTTTTTTTTTTTTCAATTTCGATTTCGATTTCGATTTCAATTTCATGGTTTAATCTCAATGGGGAAAAAGAAAACGATTTATGTAGCCGACCCTATGTGGTTGGGAGTAAGGCTTTGTTGAGTTGGGTTGAATTTTCGTAGTTCTTTGATTAAATGGTTAAATTTTTTTTATCTACAAAATTACCGATATGAATCGATGCTTTGAAACTAAATACTAATATAAATCATTGCATAAAGTAATAATTTTTATTTCTTGGATGTATGTTGATCTTTAGTTGGGAAACTTTTCACTCGAACCATCTGTTTGGTTGCTAAGAAAACGGAGGAAAATAGAATAAATCTAACTGCTAATAAGATTTGATACATAATTGCTATCTTTTTTTTTTTGGGTATTTGTTCAGTATTCGTGTCCACCCTCAATTTGGTTCCTGGAAAATTTTAAGTGAAGAAACTTTGCTTTAAAGTGCTCATGAAAGGAAGCCATTCTTAAACATTTTTTCTTTTACTTTACCTTGTCCTTTCTAAGAACCAAATTGGGCTTTAGTATATGGTTATATGGATTTATCCTTTGCCCGAAGGGCTTCCTCGTTATAAAAAATATGGATTTGTCCTTTCTAAGACCTAAATGGGGCCGTAGTGTATGGTTATGTGGATTTGTCTTATAGCATTTAACAAATGGTTTGCTGAAGTTTTTATGTTTAGATTACACCTCTGTTAGCTATGACTTGTGACTAGGGAAACTTTTGTGCATGAATAATAATTTTTCTGTGTGATAGAAATTGAAGACGGTGTTGATATGTTAGAATGTATTCAAGTTTATAAGGGTGGTAATCCTTACAAGATTTTCCACCTTTAATATGAAAATAATTGATCATGATTCAGTAGCATGTATAATATGGCATGCCCTTTACCTCACCTTGGAGTACCCGTGTCAACACATCATGAAGTGGTTGTGGGTACTCTTGTGGGACACTTTAAAATAGTGGAAATTCTTCTGAAAGCATGTGAACCAGCACTTTGACATGCACTAGGGCCCGACAACCGTATCCAAGTCCATATAATGTAGCATATGGTTTATTAGGCTAGCAGTGTTTGAAGCCATTGATTGTTTGGCTTAAACCTTACCATGTAAGATCTTCAGCTCCTCCTTACGGTGTATATGCACTGATGCACATAAATTTGTTTCCGTGCTTTTTGTTGCTGTTCATTTTGTCCCTGTTTGGTCGTTTTTACACTGTGATTTGTATATGTTTCTGTGCAGAATGATATGGCTAACATTCAAAAGAAAAAGGAAGAGGAGAAGGTGAGATATTGGTTTTGTTACTTCTTTTTCTTTCCAAGATAAAAATAATGCATACATACACACACAAGATGGATTTGAGAGAGTGGTGTTTTGGTACTTCTTATTGTGGTCCTTTCATGGGTTGTCTACTTGTCTGACAAACATCCAATTTGTGCAGGCACTTAAGGAACTTAGGGCCAAGGCTCAACAGAAGGGGTCATTTGGAGGTGCTGGGCTCAAGAAAAGTGGGAAGAAATGAGGGTCTTCAGACCCATATTAGAATACAAGTATAAATTGTTGTCCTGTGATTAAAAATTCTCTTATGATGATATCCTTTGGTTCATAACTTACGTATGATGGTGTAGTTTTATGCTAAATCAACTTCTAAACTTTGTGGTGGTGTCGTTATGTGAAACCAAATAAGTTGTGCTTTCAGTGTGTGAAAATACTCATGCTTCATGATACCCATGTCAATGTTGTCTTTTGTTTGATCATGGCTTCTTTGAGATGATGATTTATGATGAAGATTTGGATATTGCTGCTGGTAGGCATTTCTTGATGCCTCTTCATTTTCAAGTGCTCTCTCTGTGTGGCATGTGGATTGCTTCCGTTCTTGGTGTATCAGCTACTGAGTCAGAATGATTAAGTAATAGTAATAAATTGGCCTCTACATGTATGTTTTGCACCACTCATGGTTAGAAGCAGGCCTCCATTAGTTCTTGGTCCATACCACATCCGTTCTGAGTGTATAAAATTGAGCTACATACATTCCCAATGGAGACTGGAGCTGATGTTAAATGGTGGTCTCTTGTTCAAAGTTATCAGCATAAGAAATGCTTGAGAAAGTAATGCCCTCCCTCATTGGTTGTTGAGACTATGGAGGAAAATAAGTAAAATCTAAATATTATGTTCCCCATTATATGGGACTCAGAACAATGCCTCCAATCAACTGGGCCTAATGGTTATTTGGGTTGACGGCATGTTGTTTCGTTATTCATGTCTGTTATGCTCAGCAAATTTTCTTTCCGGCTAACCTTCCCACGCTGGTGACTACAGTTTGTGAGATCGATGACCAAATTGTGGAAGGAGCAAATATAGTGTACAAATAAACAGAAATATATAATATTTTTATTGAACTAGGATGCTGGTTGTAAATCAAGCTTCGTCCAAAAAAAGAGACAGCTATTGGCCCTTTCATGAAATCTTTCCACACACTCACTTGAGGAGTGGGAAGCTTTTGTGGGATTGCTAATAGTATATATCATCAACCTACTCCAATTAATGTACTGGGTGAATGGAGATTGATCAGAGAACTTCTCTTATAGCTCGAAAAGGAAACACTGGAGAGGAAGCTGGCACAAGTGAGGTTGAAGAGCTCAGAACTGAACTCATTCTTGATGAAACTTTTACTAGGGATGGACAAAATCCAGAGCTCTGGTTAAAAATTCTCGTGATTGACCACCACCACCACCACCACCACCACACACACACACACACACGAAATTGCAAAAAATTTGACACCTTTTTTCTTCTCACACACACACACACACACACGGAATTGCAAAAAATTTGACGCCCTTTTTCTTCTCATTTTTGGCATAGCCAGCCACTCAGTCGGAGACTCTAATTAGTTATTTTGGAAAGGGCTTTGCTGTTATAGTTTGTAAAATGAAAATTCTTCTGTCTACTTACTAATATGTGAGAGCATCTCCTAAAGAGGTAGCAAATTTGAGGTAGCAAAGTACAATTTGCTACCTTAAGTGGCAATTTGCTATCTCTTCTAAACTAGAGAGTTTCAAGAGAGGTAGCAACCCTCAATAATATTTTATTATTATTACATATATTTTAATGTTTTGATACTTTAAACATATTTAAATATTATTTTATATATTTTAAGATTGTCAGAACAAAAAACAAATATGATTATTATTAAAATAATATACTTTGGTCGTCTAAAATTTCCAGAGAGAGATGAAAATGGTCTAACACTTTTAGTCGTCTGAAATGCTATTTTGGTCATTTGAAAGTTCTAGTTTTCAAAGAAAGAAATTTTTGCAATATGAGTACAATGCCTTGGGATTTTTGACCAAAAATGCCTTTTGATTCTATTGAATAATTAAATTATCAAATTGCTAGTGACGAGTATTTCCGGCTTCCTTCGATGATGGTGATGGCAACGAGTTCTTTTGGCGATAGATGGCAGTTTGGTTCTCGGGATTTCTTATTGATGACTATTAGGGATTGATTGTTGCAATCAGATGTGAGATTCTTAGGTGAGACTTTCAATTTTTTAATCAAGTATAAGATTTGTTACTTTTTCTCTCCTTTTCCAAATTTGAAGAGAGAGAAAGTGGTAGCAAAAAAAAAAAAAAATTTATTTTACTACCTCTTGCTACCTCTGTTGGAGCTGGTTTTTGGAGGGAGAGGTAACATATCCAACTTTACTGCCTCTGTTTGAGAAGCTATAAGTTAGCTTACAAATTTGTCTTACATATTTCGGTCAAAATTACAACTCTAAATAAATATATACGAAATATATATTTACAATCCATAGAATTTATCATTATCTCTAATTTTTCAAATATCAACAAATGGGTATCAAAACTCTTTTATGAACTTTGAATATGATATTTCTCACTTAATAAGGCCGAGATCTCTAATAAGACCATAAAATTATCATATCATCTACCATTAAATATATTACCTAGACAGCCTATGTCCATCTTAATCCTATTAATTATGAAAAATCACATAACTTGCGTAATTGAATCGTACTTTGCTTACATGACTTCTTGTGACGTGAGGCACTTGGGTCGCTGTGGTGGCTCCCACCATTGTAATATTTTGTGCGTGCAGATTCTGCATAGCGGCAGGGGCGGAGAATGGAGGTGATGTCAGCCCTGCGGCCTGCCTAACAAAGTGTAGAACTTCCTCAGCAGAAAAGATCCAAGTATCCTCAACCAACGAACACCACCCATGATGGATATAATAAATAAATAAATAAATGTTATTTGCGTCCAGCCCACTTGCCATATGCCCATATCTATCTGCCTTTCTCCGTGAAGTGGAGTCCAAACCCACGATTGTTCACCCCAGTATGCCAACAAAACTCTCACGTCACCTCGCCACTAAAAACGATTTGGGTTGGGAGATTCAAGAGTTTGATTAACACGAGGCTGAAAGCACCCACGAGACAGGGGGGGCCCTGCATACGTGTAAAGCATGGTTTGGTCCACGTGGCATTCCTCCATTGTCCACCTCTTCCTCTGAAAGGAATGGGTTGGCGGTTTGTCATCAGTCACTCCCAACAAAATAGCACCCGGTGGCTTTTGTTTCGGTCCTATGACCAACCAGATTTATAGTAGAGACTGTGATTTCAGTGGCCTTCAATTGCTTTTCTTCTTTCTTCTTTGAAAGAATATGAGATGAAAGGTGTTTAGGAGAAGTCTACATATCAAGAGGTTTGTATTGGATTGTATTTGGAAACTAGGAGAGAGAGAGAGAGAGAGAGAGAGAGAGAGATTGAGTGCAGGGTTAAAATACCCAAAATAAATAGGGATTGATACTGTTTTGTATTTCAAGATTTGGAGAGAGAGAGAGAGAGAGAGGGCTATATAAATCAATCTGTGAAAGCCAGGAGAGCACGACGATTGCTTGGTGTTTTGTTTTGCAAGAGAGAAGAGATTGTGTGGGGAATGGGAGTGGGAGGACAATGGACTTCTGGCCAGAGTTCCTTGCAAGCAGTTGGGGTAGAGAATTTGTGGCCGGAGGATTCGGGGGTGTGGCCGGAATTATCTCCGGTTACCCGCTTGACACCCTCCGAATCCGGCAACAGCACTCCAACACCGGTTCTGCCTTTGGCATCCTTCGCAGAATCGTAGCCGCTGAGGGACCTTCTGCCCTTTACAGGGGCATGGGTGCACCCCTGGCCTCCGTCACTTTCCAGGTAAATATTTCTTTGTTCATATGTTAATCGTCTAAAATTAAGACACTTCTCCAAAACTGCTATGACAGTGTCGGATACGTACCAAATATAAGACACTCTTTTCTTTTTTTCTTTTTTTTTTGGTTATGTTGTTAAGACACTCTTTTCGATATACTTTGCATACAACACTTCCTCTTTGCCTTTTTTTGGGTTTTATCTCTTCTGTGTATCACTCAAACCACAATCCTAAATTACTCACACTTCCTCTTTGCTTTTAGTTAATGATGTACCGTACCTTTCATTCTTTTAAGTTCTTTTCGTATGGAGAACAAGTTCTGTATCATCTTTCATGCCTAAGCTCTATGAGAATAGCTAATCAGTCGCAAGCCATTTAGGGGAATTAATTAGAACCTGATCTGATGCAGAGTTGGCCAATTGAGTGTTCCTAACCTTGCACAGCTGCGAAGTACTTCTTTGATCCCAGGAATCTCGTTTTCGCTCTGTATCTTTTCATAATGTTGCAGTAATATTATCCTTTTTCACAATTCGAGTTTCACTCTCCTGCCTTGACACAAAGACTTGCGAGTGATCTTGAATTTGAATTGCAGTAGCTAGTAGGTTATTTTCACTAAAAAAAGGAGGCGCCAACCCCTTTTAGTGTAAGATGTATGAATAAAATGTTCTGCTAGATTGCCTGACATACTAAACAAATCTTTGTAGACTCTCAACTTGGGATGAAAATATGACATTTTTGATATCTCCGTCCATGCCCACCAGATGAAAAGCTTTCCAACAATGTTTTAACCAAAGTTAAATGAATTTGATTTCGTAATTAAGGTCCATGTCTCTATATTGGAGGGTTATAAAAACTTCTCTTAAGTCAATAGATGAACTTATCATTACCCTTAGAAGATGCCCAATTTCCCTCAAGATGCCCTGCCTTTAGAGTCAGACTGGTGCATGAGTATTGTACCGGTGCAAAAGAGAATTATACAGGAAAACTTGCTGCCTTCAAAGATCTAGTTTGCAGTAAAACACAACACACCCACACACAGAGGTATCCACACATGAGAACTTATTTAGAGTGGAGTGCCTTCAAGGGCAAAAGATGCTGTCAAACCTACAATTCTACAACTGCATTGCAAACACAGAGTCACTACTAGAATTATCAGCCCAGGAATAGAAAGTGTAAACCCACAATAAAATAAAATAAAAGATAGAAACTGTTACATTAACTGCATTGAAATTTATTTGTCCTTGTACACATATACAATTGTAATTCTCAATGCTACAATTTCCGTTTTAACATAGTGTTTCAAATATTCTTTCCAGCCATCCTGACTTTTCTGTTTGTCACCACAGAATGCCATGGCTTTCCAGATCTACGCTGTCCTCTCCCGAGCATTTGACTCATCGGTAGGCACCAAAGACCCTCCTTCATACAAAGGTGTTGCTCTAGGGGGAGTGGGAACTGGGGCCTTACAGAGCCTCATGCTCACTCCTGTTGAACTAGTAAAAATTCGCCTCCAACTACAGGTGAGAAACTATGCAAAACCCCACCAGGAAGATGGTCACAAAGGCCCACTAAGCATAGCGAAAAGCATATTTAAAACACAAGGTTTAAGGGGAATGTACCAAGGTTTTACAATCACTATGCTCAGAGATGCACCATCTCATGGCGTCTACTTCTGGACATATGAGTATGTGAGAGAGCAACTTCATCCTGGGTGCCGAAAGAGTGGCCAAGAAAGATTAAGAACTATGCTGGTTGCAGGAGGGCTTGCAGGAGTTGCCAGTTGGGTCTGCTGTTATCCTTTAGATGTGATAAAAACCAGGCTCCAGGCTCAATTACCATCTTCTCCACTTAAATACAGTGGTATTGTTGATTGCTTCCGCAAGAGCGTACAAGTGGATGGATATAGCGTGCTGTGGCGAGGATTAGGAACTGCTGTTGCTAGAGCTTTTGTCGTAAATGGGGCTATTTTCTCTGCTTATGAAATAGCTCTGAGGTGCTTATTTAACAACAATGATCATGAAAGCATTCAAACAGAGAACATAATCTAAGAGATCGGCCTTCACCCACTGCATAGAAAAGCAAAAGCCATAGGAACGCTCTTGATGAATGGCAAGTTATAAGCCATAGCAACTCTGCTTGATGCATCTCTTCAGAGATTTAAATATTCAACTGCGGAGAACACAATCTAGAAGGAACTGATGAATTACTAGCTCAAGTGGGATACCTTGGCACCAATTGAAGTAATTCTGATGTGCTAATGAAAATGTAGTAGCCAAGAAACAAGTTGAATGAATTGACTACTTGGTATCCCACCTAAAGATACTCTGTGGTGTCTATGTTCCAGCAATTGCCATGTGAACAATTTATTGTGCACCTATGTATATGTATGGGTGCAACTCTGCTTTATGTCTATTCAGAAATATAGTCTGCATAATTTCATCAAAATGATTTACCAACTTATTTTGATTCTTTTCTATATTTCAACTCTACTTGTTCCTTTAGAAATTTTACTTGAAAGAGGGGATGTATCTAAAGTGGCTTTTAGAGAGAGAGTTGTGTTGTGTTGTGTTGAAAATGGGAATCGGATGAAAATGGATTTCTGGCCACAGCTTCTTCCAAGCAGTTGGCAGGGTAGAGAATTTCGGGGAAGTCAGGGGTAGGGCTGGAGTCATCTCCATTTACCCGCTTGACGGTCTCTGGATCCAGCAACAGCACTTAAATCCTGCCTCTGCCTGTGGCATCCTTCTCTGCATCAGAGCCACCAAGGGACCTTCTGCCAGAGCAATGGGTGCACCCTAGCCTCTGCCACTTTCCAGGTGAATATTCCGTTGTTCATTCGCTAATCTGATATATCTTCCATTCCTTTAACCTCTTTTCATATTACGCACCATTCTGTATAATCTTTCATGCCTAAACTCTATGGGAATAGCAAATCGTTTGCTACACATTTATGGGACTCCATCAGAACCTGATCAAGAGTTGGCCAATGAAGTGTTGGTAACCTCGCTCGACGACTGCAAACTTCTTTGTCCCTTGGAATTTTGAATTGTCTTCATCTTTGCATGATGTTGCAATAAAATTATCCTCAACTTTCCAGCTCCTCTCCAGCCTATACACAAAAACTTATCTGTGACCTAGAGTTTGAATTATAGCATGTTCTTCCACCCAAAAAGGGGTTCCGCCCTCTTTTAGCGTAAAGTGTGTGGATGAAATTTGCAAGAATTGCGTAACATAGTAAACAAACCTCGGTAGATTCTCAGAAAGGAAAACAAGAAGAGCCTTCTAACAAAGTTTTAGGCCAGCTTAAAATGATTCCATACTCCCAAGTCTGAATCTCCATATTGCAGGGAATGAATACTTCGTGAAGTTAGGAGATGAGCTTACCATTGCCCTTGTGGCTCAATGTTGCTCTTACAGCTCAACTAGAAGAGGTCCAATTTCCCTGTGAGATGCCCTTCCTTAATGATTAAATGGGTGCATGAGTATCGTACCAATGCTAAAAAGAATAATATAGGAAAACTTGTTGCCCAGCAAACACACAACACACTTACACGCGCAATACTATCAACGTTGAGAAGCCCGGAGAACTTGTTCGGAGCGGTCTAACTTTAAGAGCAAAATGCTGAAAAACCAACTGTTTACTTACCAAAAAGAAGAACCAACTGTTTGACAATTGCAACACAGACACAATTATATTACTTGATTACCAGTCCTGAAAAAGAAAGTGTAACCTGACAAACAAAAACCCTTAATACATTTGCAATTGTAGTTCTCACTGTAACAAACTTTTGGTCTTGCATAATGTTCAAAAATTCTTTCCAGCCAGGCTGACTTTTCTGTTTTGCATTGCAGAATGCCATGGTTTTCCAGATCTGTGCTGTCCTCTAATGAACATTTGACTCATCAGTTACCACCAGACCCTCCTTCATATGAAGTTGTCGCTTTAGGAGGTGTGGAAACTAGAGCACTACAGAGCCTAACGCTCTCTCCCATTGAACTACTAAAAAATCACCTCCAATTACAGAAGAGAAACTATGCAGAATCCCACCAGGGAAATGTACCAAGGTTCAACCATCACTGTGCTCAAAATCATCGCGTGTACTGGACATATGAGTATATGAGAGAGCAGCTTCACCCAGGGTGCCGAGAGAGTGACCAAGAAAGCTTAAGAAATAAGAACTATGCTGATTGCAGGAAGGCATGCAGGAGTTGCCTGTTGGTTCTGCTTCTATCCTTTAGATGTGGTAAACACCAGACTCTAGGCTCATTTACCATCTTCTCCACTGAAATACAGTGGTATTGTTGATCGCTTCCGCAGAAGTGTAGAAGTGGACGGATTAAGTGTGCTGTGGCAAGGATTAGGAATTGCTGTTGCTAGAGCTTTTGTGGTAAATGGGGCTATTTTCTCTGCTTATGAGAGTCGCGCTGGGGTGTTTATTTTGACTACAATGATCATAAAAGCATTCAAACACAGGAATGTAATCTAAAAACTCGGTCTTCGCCCCGTTGATAGAATATAAAAAGACCAATGAATGGCTAATAATGAGCCATTGCAACTCTGCTTAATGAATCTCTTCCGAGATTTTAATACTCGACTGAGTAGAACACCATCTAGAAGGAACTGATGAATCACTACCTTCAGTGGGATATATGGGCACTGATTAAGGTAACTTCGATGTGCTTTCTAAAATGTAGTAGCCAAGGAACAAGTTGAATGAATTGGCTAGTTGGAAGCCCACTAAAAGACACTGAAGTGTTTTTGTTTCAGTAATAACCATGTAAAAATCAAATGAATGAACTGTTACGCACCTATATCTATATCTATATTCATGAATATTAGTCTGCACAATTTCAGCCAAATGATTCACCAATTTATTCTGATTTTTCTCTATATTTTAACAAAACTCGATACAACAGATTACTTAGACCAGATTCATGGCATATTGAATACAACAACAGAGGACAGACCAAGTATACCCTCTATACTACGCTAGAGAAACAGACCCACATATTCAACAACAGACAACACAGTTACATTTCATGAATTTTTGAATCAGTAGATACCTCCAGTTTCAAACTGTTCGACCCTGTCCTCACCGAGATTAAGACCCGCCATCGCATCAGCCAACCCAGTGCAACTCTCCGCCAACGCTAGCGGGTCATTATACTGCCTAACAGCCTGCACAATTGCTCGAACTCTCTTGTAAGGATCCGCACAATCGAAAACTTCCGATCCGACGAACACTCCGTCGCACCCTAATTGCATCATGAGCGCCGCATCTGCAGGAGTTGCAATGCCTCCCGCCGCGAAATGGACGACGGGAAGCCTACCCATTTGCTTGGTTTGGGCGACGAGGTCATAAGGCGCCGCTATCTTTTTCGAAAATGCGAAAACTTCGTCTTCATCCATGTTGTTCAAAATTCTTATGTCTCCCATCACTGACCTCACATTCCGAACCGTCTCGACAACGTTGCCGGACCTCAATAAATCCCCCTGCGTCCGAATCATCGCCGCGCCTTCTCTCACTCTCCGCAACGCCTCTCCGAGATCGCGGCACCCACAAACGAACGGTGCTCGGAAATTATGTTTGTTGATATAATTATCTTCATCGGCCACGGCGAGAACTTCGCTCTCGTCGATGTAATCGACGCCGACGGCTTCGAGGATTTGGGCTTCGACAAAATGCCCAACTCGGGCTCTCGCCATCACGGGAATTGAAACCACCCGCTTGATTTCCTTGATGAGGGACGGATCGGGCATGCGAGAAATGCCTCGGTGAAGTGGCTCTGACACGATGATAGAACATGCTCCAGCTGATTCGGCGAGCTTGGCTTGTTCGACACTAGTGACTTCGAGAATTGCTCCGTCTCTGAGCATTTGGGCTAGTCCGACCTTGATGGAGAATGGGTTCTTCTTTGTGTCGGTAATGGCGCTGCCGTTGTAGACTGTGACTGCACCGTCGTCAGCCATTGCCGATTGTTTGAGAAAATGTCTGAATGAAGCAACAAGCGATAGGGGAACAAGGAGATATCCAACGTAGTATGAGAAGGGTCGCTTTGTAAGAATATAAATTGGGAAGGAGGATATATGAAGACGAGGAAGAAAGGGGAAGGACTCAAAGGCGGTGCTTGGAATGGTGCCGTTTGGCTGAGTTCCAGAAGCTTCGGTGGGGTTTCAAGGTGAGGTTAGTCGGTGATTATTGAATAATGTAGAAACTTCTGTTCTGTTCCAAGAATAAGGCTTTTTGCCTATTGGAGACTAGTTCTAACAAAGTGGTCAGAAAATAAGTAAATAAAAATACTGATATATGAGTAAAAAAAAAATACCGATATATTAGCTTCCACTTTTACCGCCTGATTTTACTTGAGGCAAGATTTGTGAATGGGAGGGTCTATTTGCACACTTTTTTTTCTAATTCACACCCTTATATGGGCAAATGTTCGTCATTTCACTGTCTTTTCCTTCCCTTTCCTCTCTTTTTTAACTCATGAAAAGTAAAAGCAGAAAAACATAGAGGAAGAACATCCATCATGAACCCCTTTGATAATCTCGGTGAATAAATTATATTCAAAATTGTTGACTACCTTAACGAAAATCTTTTTATTCTCCTTCACCAGCAAATTTTTGTACCACATCGAATATCAGCACCGCAAAATCCAAAAACCTCTTCGCTTTGAGCTCCTCCTATGAACCCTCAATCGCTACCCTTCTGTCATCGATATCGATCTTTTGCAGAGGCAAAGGGATTAGAGAGGTTGTGGTTGGTGTGGTGTAAAGGGGTTGAGAAAACCTATTTGGATTATCAAATTTTCTCATTTTTTTTGGGTTAACATCTATTGGTTGCTGAGAAACTTGAGGAAAATAATAAGAAAGAATCCCTTCCTGCATCCTCCTCTTCTTGCTAAATTTTATTTTTAAATTTTTAAAAACTGAATACAAGTTTGCCAAAAAATTGAGCTTGCTTGTGAAAAGGGATTGCTGGAGGAGACAAATGAGGAAAGTCTATGGAGAGAAGAAAGACAAGGAGAATGAGAAAGAGAAGGAAATGGAATGACAAATCTGCCTATAGAAGGGTGTGGATAAGCAAAAAAAGGTGTGGAAATAGTCCGGCCTCCCTTTTGTGAATTTGATTTTTATAAATCATCATTTCATGGTTCTTACTGGTTTTGAACTTACTTGATTAATATGGGTGCTTTCTTACCGCAGAGTTCCACTTTTGTGAGTCCACACAAGGTCCTCCTGAGTTAGTAGGGCATTGGGCAGAAGACTCTCAGTGGAGGCCCACAAAGCTTGACCTGAAACCTTCATCCATTGTATAAGGTCAGTCAGGTTCACTGCAGATGTTATTGGCTGTTGCCTGTTTTGGTGAATTGGTAGGCTTTGTGTTTGCATTTAAGCCAAATGAGACTCGAGCTGCTAGACCAACCTAAAGCAGGCTCTTGGTAGTGGGCCCTAGCTATTAAGATCCACCAAATTAGTGCGGACAATAATGGGAGCCCATTGCTCCCATTACCAACCCCTAACTTGGAAAATTTGAAAAATAGACAAGTTTGGGTCCACTTCTTTTAATGCTATATGGTTCTCATAAAAATAAATAAATAAAAGAAGGCATACTTTATGCCTTGGTGATAACTTGTGATGAATAGAGAGCAAACAACATAGATTCAACCCTCCTTTGTCATAGAATAAATTTCTTTTCCAAGCGTTTTACCATTTGATTTGGATGGCATTATATCTTCCGTTGCATTAGATGAAACTATATTTTTCTTCTCCACTCATCATGGTTTCGTTCCTAGTCACGTTACTTAAATGGGATCTACAATTCTCTATGTCAATTGAGTGCTGAATTGTGTTCTTGTCATATCCCAATTCTTATGGTTTGCATATTGGTGTCGTAGAAATGGTGATTGAAATATGCCACAAATCCACAATGAAGATATTGCCTGGGCCAGTCTTGTCAGAGCCCATTCTCATACACACGTCTCATCGGATGCGTGAACATATGCACCTTTCTCATCACATGATAAGGAAATTGGAAAAAAGAAGAAGAAAAGAGTTGTATGTGTCTACGTCTGTATCTGTCTCTATGTTTCTTATGATAATGAAATTTTTCTTTAACAAAAAAAAAATTTTTTTTTTTTCTTTTTATGGGTTAAAAGGAAGATGATTAAACAAGAAAGCCACGAATACATAGTTTGTTGGAAACAAACAGCATGAGCGTCTACATCCAATTGATTCCTAATAATAATAGGAGAAAACACCATACAACATAAAATTAGAACCTAAAGTGGTCCTAGCTTTTTCCAGTCTATCAATACATTGATTCACCCTGCCATAAACATGGATCACCCATTACTCCATGTAGAATGAAATGTGGATGGTGGGAGTTTGGGCTTGGAGTTACATCTTTGCAAATTGGGTTGGGCCTAGACTAATCCATAGTTAGTGTGTTAAGTGTTAACTAATTCCTTCACAAGCAAGAGAATTGATAGAAGTGTGGTAAAAGATTGTTTTCAACTCTTACAACTTGCATTTTGATATGCATTTGAACTATTTTGGTGTGGCAAAGCTTTATTTTAGCTCATTACAAAGAAAATGGCTCAAATTATCTTTTGATTTGCTCATTTTTTGGCAATTTCTTTATCTCTTTTCTCCTAAAAACTAAAGCACAAT
This sequence comes from Liquidambar formosana, assembly GCA_039720395.1. Taxonomy (NCBI): domain Eukaryota; kingdom Viridiplantae; phylum Streptophyta; class Magnoliopsida; order Saxifragales; family Altingiaceae; genus Liquidambar; species Liquidambar formosana. Next base: position 18,526,199 of record CM077826.1, read on the forward strand.
TCCCCATCTTTTTTCAACCTATTTTGTTCAACCAATTTTGTGTGAACTAAACAAAATAGCTTGAGCTAATTAACCTTTGAGCCAAAGTCAGATTGGAAACTCATGCTATTTTTGGCTCATGAAATAGCCTGTGCGTTGAGTTAAAAAAATAGCTTGTACTCATGCTTTAGGTTAAAGCCGCATTTTTTCCCTTTCTTCATCTTCTTCTTCATTTTTTTTTTTTAAAGTGTGTATTGATCATTCATTAGGTTGGTTCCATGACCTGTGTAGGGATATACTTCAATGACATTGTGTGTGGGTCTGAAACTAAACCACGAACACTGGTTGGGGAATGGAGTTAATCCCATCATTTGATTTGCAATCACAAGTTAAAATCTAAGTCAGAGGGAGGAGATAGTGGGTTCGACTAAGCCCTTTCCAAAGATCAAGTTAGCAACAATGGACCTAGGGTTCAAGGAAGAACATGATAATGTGTGTGTGTGGAGAATTAGGGTATTGTCCATACTTCATTCAGCTGCTACATATTCTATTTATATCCATCTGTATGGACTGACCTAGGGTTAGGTCAGATCTAACTTGGGTTGACCCAATAACCATCTGACCATGATTAAATGGTTAACCTTGGGTTATGTGTAACCGCCCAACCAGGGTTCATTGACCACAATTAGGGAATTGAACCATAGTGGTCAATGAACCCTAGTTGAGAGAGTAGTTATTGGTTTGTTGGTTGAGCTGAATGAGACTTTAGGTCGGGACAAAGAGAGTACTAACTCTTATGATCCCGATTTGGTAGTGATGTTGAGTTCGTATTGATCTAAGAAGGATGGAATCATCATTCGCATACTGAAGATTATCTCTATATGTAAACCGTGATTCCCATTTCGGATTGTTATTATGATGTTAAAATCGGAATTATTTCCACACACTATGTTAATAACTATCGTTGTAACATGGGCAAATCAAAATGCTTCAGAGTGCTTCTTTTAGATGCAATTTGATAATAATAGCATCATCTACTTTTTAAATTACCAAAATTGCTTAAGGGTATGATTGGAGCTCAGAATTGAGCCCAAAATTGAGGCCAAGAGGAATTATAATTAGACCTTCATATTTTGATAGATACTCCACCATTTGTTAGCAGATCATGACGAATACAAAAGAGTAGGAGAAGAAGACAAGAAAGATGGCATTTCACCACAGCAAAGGCGGACTAGTGGCTAAAGATAGAAAGGGAAGGGAGAGGTTAGGAGGCTAAACTCAAAAGTGTGAGAAACAGATTAGGGTTCTATACCTTTGTTTGCATATCTATATTTATATCTAAAATAATGATCAGATGAGTACGTACTAATATAACTTATATCAATAAATGTTAACCTAATAAGAGATATTATTATACAAAACAAATTAGGGTTTTTTATCTTTTGTCTCCAATTTAATTAACCAATGACCAAACTGGAAACGAGTTTTTTTTTTTTTTTGTAATATTTAACACCGAACCAACTATTTCTCTTTAAAAGATAGAGCGGAAATTAAAAAATGGATTCAGTCCGGTTTTTCAATCTAGGCGGTTTTCTTACATCCCCATAATTTGTGATGGGGCTAGTTGGAAAAATGAAAAACAAAAAGATCACATTTGATAGACCGACCAGATGTGACGTGGCAGCGTTTTAGTGGTGCCCTCCACAGTACGAAATTTGAATGAGAAGCCCTGTGCGCGGATAGATTAGGTAAAAAAAACAAATGCATGGCCCCACCACGTGGCATGGTGGGATAGGAGTGACCACAGTTCAAAATATACAAGTCGGACCCACACACGACCCCTCCTCTTCTTCTTCCCCTCTCTCACTCCATAGACCCCACACGTGCTCCACCCTTCCCACGCGTGTCACTCCCACTCTTTAAATTTCAAAGTTGCAACTCCCAGCCTCTCTCTCTCTCTTTTCGTTCATGAAATCCTCTTTTTAGTTTGATTGGCAAATATAAACCTCAGAACAATCAACATTTTTGCATATTTTAATGCTTATATATATATAGAGAGAGAGAGAGAGAGAGAAAGAGAGAGAGTGGGTGCTCTGATTGGATTTTAGAGAGAGAAAGAGAGAGGGAGAGAGAGAGAGAGATATGAATGCAGTAGGGAGGCAGACGCAGAGATCCGGTGCATCGGCGGTCCACCACCAGCGTCAGTACTCTGACAACTTCTTAGAGACCTCATCCAATGGCAGATGGCTTCAATCTGCCGGCCTTCAGCACCTCCAGTCCTCGAACGCCCCCCTCCCTCCTCTTCAGGTTCTGATCTCTCTTATGCTTTGCTTGGTTCCCTCACAAAACCCAGGAAAATAGAATAGAAAAAAGAACATCTACGAATCTTATGTTGTATGTCGTTTCGATCAGTCTCTACATACCCAAAAAAAAAAAAAAAAAAAAAAAAATGAAGAGAGAGAGAGAGAGAGATTAAAGAGCTCAACTCGACTAATGTATAAGGCAAAGTAAAGCGCAATTTATTTTCTTTACTAACAATTTATAGGCAGCCAACCGGGTCATTGGTTTTATGGTTATTGTATGGATCTCTATCCTATGTAGATCTGATGTTGCAATTTTAAATCTCAACCGTTTGATTTTGCTGTTTTGTGGTTGAATGGGGAACAGGACTTCGGATTCTATGGTGGTGGTGGTGGTGGTGGGCAGGGGTCTAGAATGTATAGGAATGTGCAGAGGGGATATAATGGAGGAAATGAGTTTTACTCGGAGCCTTCCTCGCCACCTCTGAATTCGCGGTCCTCAAGCCAGAGGAAGATTGAGGGGGAGCAAGTTTCGCCGGGTGAGTTCAGTCCTGGACTCTTGGATCTGCATTCTTTGGATACCGAGCTTCTTCCTGAGGTGGGTCTCTTATTGTCTTCTCAAGTAAAAGTTTACATTTTTATTTTGGGATATTGAGTGTGGCATTGTGGATCTTACGTGACATTGATTGTATCTTGAGGTTTTTCTTGATATACCCATTTTTCGGTTTTGCTTGATTTTGATGATCGGAAGCTGTATTCATATTTTGCTTGTGACAATATTAGTTTTGATATGAAATTGTGTAGTAACTGATTTGATTTAAATTACTTTTTTTAGTAGATCTTAGGTTTACTCCCCCTTGAAATAGATTAGTCTCTTCATTTAAAAAAAAAAATCTTTGTATGTATCCCATTGTGTTTGGCATTTGAAAGGTGATGGAATGTCCCAAATCCTTATGGGTCCATCTTGCTTCAGTTGAAATTTTTTGAAAAAGCAAATCATTTTAGAAATTGGTTTTCTTTCCCAAGATTGGAAATGACAAAGTTTTAAAAAATATGTTTTGCCTTTCCTAAATGAATTGGCAGAAATTGATTTATGTATTTTCTGGGAAACAGGCTATTTTGGGAGATATTTGAAAAAAAAGTTTCCAAAAATGTTGTCATTCTTTTACCCTATATAACGGAAGATGACTTTAGTTTCCGATGAATGCAGCCTTCAACATTTGTGATCCAATTACAATTGAGTCTAATAATTTAAACATGAATCTGGTTCCATTGAATTTTTATATTTAATTCAAAGACAGAATAATATTTTCTAGAGTTGATCATTTATGCTGTTACCAGAGTCCATTTTGAACTTTGACTATTTATTTTTATCTTATGGGTAGATTCCAGTTCCTGGCCTGTATGATGGTTCTTCTCTGTATCATTCTGTTCGGGGGAGAAGTTTTGATGACTCTGAGCCATACCTTCCAACCAGCAAACAGATTGGCAGAGCTCGTGGTTTGCCAGAGAACAACCTCCTGAAAAGTTTTGCTGCAGATAAAGAGAAGGCGAGTTCTGTCGCAAAGATCAAAGTTGTGGTATGTATTATATATTCCCTTGGGTTCACCTCTTAATATTTGTCACCGCTTCCATCTTTCCCTTAATAAATTAATTGTGATGCCTACCAGATTAGGCATTGCAGATTGATAACTTGTATACTTGAAATTTTCCACTGAATTGCATTATTGAATTCGCTTCCTTTTCAAGGTAAACAATGTTTCCACTCTGATGCAGGTGCGCAAGAGACCTCTAAATAAAAAGGAGTTAGCAAAGAATGAGGAAGACATCATAGAGACACTTGCAAATTCTGTTACAGTTCATGAAACGAAACTTAAGGTTAGCGTCAGTGACGGGTGAATGTAATTCTCATGACTGATTATTGACTTTCAAATCATATGGAATTTGTGTCGTATACAGCCTTTTAAAAAATCGGCCTTTATGTAAAGGTTTTTAAAGTGGCCGTTATGGAAGCCTCTCCTTTACCGGGGAGTTTATAGGAACTTTATACACATAATGGCTGTTACAGTGCTGTATCAGACCTTTGTGGGTATTGTATTGGCTGTCATGGACTGTTACACATATTAAAAGGCAGATCAACTCAGTTTCTCCCACTTTTGCACTCTTTCTCTTTTCCTTCATTCTCTCATTCTTCCACCTTAAGTTTATGAGATTAAAGCATAGATTTAAAGGGTTTGAAGCCTGTTGGGAAGTTTCACATCCCAATATCCCACGTCATCTATATACACCTATTTGGGCCCTCTACCTAATAGCTTAGGCTTTTAGGTTGGAAACTTAGTATGGTATTAGAGCCCATTGTTATTGTGGTCGTTCTTTGGCTCAATCTGTTCGTGAGCCTATCGTTATTGTTAGAGTTATTATTTTTATTATTTTACAGTGTTTGTTATTTCTTTATTTCCTGAAGGGTAGTTTTGTACTTGGACTTATCTTTCTTATATAAAAGCAATATGTTAGAAGGTGTAGGGTAATTTAATTAAAACCCTAAACCTTTCTTCTTCATCTTCTTCTCTTTTTCTCTCTCTCATATCTAACCTAAACCCTAGTTTACAACTCAACTTGGTATCAGAGCCTCCTAATCGATTCTTGTGTGACAAATCTGAAAAATAGAAGAGGAGCACAGCAAGATATCATCAACACAGACCTGCTGACGTCATCAGAGTAGATGCTGACGTCAGCATATGACGTCAGCAGGGTGAGTTGATCTCCCCAATCTGGTCGACTCCCCTAGGGAAAATTTCTGGTGAAGTTTCGTTGCGATCCGAGGTCGTTTGGTATGATTTTTGAATTTTCTTATATTTTTCCCAGATTTTAGTGCGATTTTTTGAAACTCAAATTTTTGAGACTTTGGCTCGAGTTTGTTGCTTGGGGTAGTCTCTATGGGTGCCGACTAGGTGATTCTTGAGTGGCTTTGGAGTTGTTTTGATGTTTGGATCACAATTGCTTGTCTTTTTATGTGATTTGAAGGGTCGGCTGTGTGTTTCCTGAAGTTTTGGCCCCTGTTATCATGTTTTCCTGGTTTTGCTGCCTTGGTATGGTGATTGTAGCTTTGCTCTGAGTCATCTTGCTATGCAAAGAGGTCTGGTTATGTGATTTTCCATCAGATTGTTGATATTCTTGTGGGTTTCTCAAGTGTTTTGGGAGGTTTGCTATTTCTCAAGTCTGTTATCGGTTCGTTGACTGATTTAAGGGTCTGTTGGTTTAGTTCCAGATCTGGTTTTGTTGTTTGAACCTTGTGTTTGAGATGGCAGAAGAGAAATCCAGTACTAAGACTGAAGAAAAACTCCCAGTTTTTAATGTTAACAATGATTTGCCTAAATCTATCACTTCGAAAAAGTTGAATGGTTTAAATTACATGGCTTGGGCACATGCAGTTAGAGTTTATTTCCGTGCTCATCGAAAGTTGAAGTATTTGACTGACAATCCTCCTAGTGCTAGTGATCCCACTTATGAAGATTGGATTTGCGAGGACTCTGCTGTTATGGGATTGCTTTGGCATAGTATGGATCCCGATATTGCTACAACCGTTGAATTTTGTGACTCCTCCAAGAAAATTTGGGACTCCATTGCCGATTCTTTTTCTCATCAGAGTAATGTTTCTCGTGTGTATGAGCTATATGAGAAAATTTTCATCACCAAACAGTCTGGGAAACCTTTAGCTGAGTATTATAGCACACTTAAGAATTTATGGGATCAATTATTGCAGCATAGGCCTTTTACCACTGATTTAGAGCAGCAGAAGAAGCAATGGGAGGAGTTTATGATTGCTAGCTTATTATCTGGTTTGGACTCTGATCTTCGTGGCTTTAAAGATCAGATCCTTGCGAGTGAGACCTTGCCTACGGCTGCTAATGCCTATTCCCGGCTATTGCGTTCTTCCCTAGGACAGCATCCTCCCTTGCTTAGTTCCCCTGTTTCTTCTTCAGAGACTACTGCCTTGGTCTCTAACAGTGGAAGCCGTGGCGGATTTCGTGGTGGTTTCCGCGGTGGCCGTGGAGGCCGTAATTTTCGTGGTGGTTCTCGTGGTGGTGGTGGTCGCCTTAATGGACGTGGTGACAGGAAATGTACTTATTGTGGGGGTACAAATCACACTGAACCTTACTGCTTTCAAAAATACGGTAAGCCGAATTATGTGAATCAAGTTAGTGATGGTGTAGCACAGTCTCAGAGTATGGCACAGTCACAACCCACATCTGTTGGATATGCTTCTTCTAGTTCTGGTTCTCGTGATACGTTCAGTACTCAACTTGGCGAGCTTCTTGTCCAGCACTTGCGCACTACACTTCCTTCTCTACAGCCTTCTTCTTCCTCTACTGCTACCTTAGCTAATTCAGGTAATATTGCATGTGTAGCAGCTTCTCCTTCTTCATGGATTATTGATTCCGGTGCTAACAAAAATATATCTGGTTTATCATCTTGTTTTTCTGATTTAACACCTGTTAATCATCATGTCGTGTTAGCTGATGGCTCTTCTCGGCCTATTCATGGACAAGGTGTTCTTCATCCCACCACCTCTCTCTCCTTACCTTCTAGTCTTTATGTTCCTAATTTTCCATTTAATTTACTCTCTGTTAGTCAGTTGACAAAAGCCTTACAGTGTGAAATTGTTTTCACTCCTACTTCTTGTATTTTTCAGGACCTCAAGACCAAGAAGAAGATTGGTTCGGGGCATGAGAAGGACGGTCTTTATCTTTTGGATCCCGGTGACTCCCTGTCTCTCAGTTCCTCTGCCTTGTCTGCTACAATTTCTCCTCTTCAGTGGCACTTCCGCTTGGGTCATCCATCTTTGGCTAAATTGAAGACTGCTATTCCCTTATTGAGTCCTTTGTCTAAATTAGAGTGTGAGGCCTGTCAGTTAGGGAAGCATCACCGTAGTTCTTTTCCTAGTAGTAATCATGATCGTCAGTCTGAGTCATTTGTTTTGGTTCATACAGATATTTGGGGTCCATCTCGTACTGCAACTTTGAGTGGTTTTCGTTATTTTGTTGTTTTTGTTGATGATTATTCCCGAATGACATGGTTATTTCTAATGAAAGAGAGGTCTGAATTGCCTAGAATTGTTCTTCAATTTTATAATGAAATTCTTGTTCAATTTAATAAGCGGATTAAGATTTTTCGATCTGATAATGCATTGGAGTATACCCAAACCCTTATGAATTCTTTTTGCATTGATCGAGGCATTATTCATCAGACTAGTTGTTCTCACACTTCCCAGCAAAATGGTGTGGCTGAGCGGAAACACCGCCATTTACTTGATATTGCTCGTACTTTAATGTTTAATATGAAGGTACCTAAACATTTTTGGGGTGATGCTGTTTTAACTGCTTGTTATCTCATTAATCGGATGCCTTCTACTGTTTTGGATCATAAGTCCCCTTTTTCTCTTGTTTATCCTGCTCAGCCTCCTTTCTCCCTCACTCCTCGGGTTTTTGGTTGTGTTGCTTTTGTTCATGTGCTTGATTTGGGTCAGGATAAATTATCTCCTCGAGCACGGAAGTGTGTCTTCCTTGGGTATTCTCGTACTCAAAAGGGCTATCGTTGTTATAGTCCGGATTCTCGTCGTTACTTTGTGAGTGCTGATGTCACATTTTTTGAGTCTACATCTTTCTTTTCCTCCCAAGGTGAGAATCTATTTTCTGATCTCATATCTTCTTGTGAGGGGGAGCATTCTTTTCCCTCTCCTACTCTTCCGATGCCCATGTCTCCACCTGTGGTCACTTCTCCAATTTCCTCAGCTCCTTCTAACCCTCCATTGCAGGTATATCACCGATCTCAAGATAGACGAGTTATTTCTTATGGCCCTGTTCCTACAGCTTCTCGGTCTGAGGATCCTGTTTTGCCTCCTTCTTCCTTGCGCAACGATGATTTACCTATTGCTCTACGCCGAGGTAAAAGGACTTGTACACAACATCCTATTGCTCATTTCTTGTCTTATAATCGTCTTTCACCTTGTTTGCAGTCTTTTGCTTGTTCCTTGTCCTCTATTTCTGTTCCTTCATCTTATAAGCAGGCACTATCTTCTTCTGGCTGGAAACAAGCTATGGATGAGGAAATGAGCGCTCTTCATAAGAACCACACCTGGGAGCTTACTCATCTTCCTCCAGGAAAACAGACAGTGGGTTGTCGTTGGGTTTATACCGTTAAGTATCTTCCTGATGGTTCTATTGAACGCCTTAAAGCACGGCTGGTTGCGAAAGGCTACACCCAAACCTATGGTGTTGACTATTTGGAGACTTTTTCCCCTGTTGCTCGCCTAAACTCTGTTCGCATCTTGCTCTCAGTGGCTGTTAATCGTTCTTGGCCTTTGTATCAGCTTGATATCAAGAATGCATTCCTTCATGGTGATCTTCAGGAGGAGGTGTATATGGATCAACCCCCAGGATATGTTGTTGCTGAGAATGCTCATCTTGTATGTCGCCTTAAAAAGGCCTTGTATGGCTTGAAACAGTCTCCTCGAGCTTGGTTTGATCGATTTAGTGCTGTTGTTCTTGAATATGGGTTCCAGCGTTCTACCTCTGATCATTCCGTCTTTGCTCGTCATTCCACTGCTGGCACCATTGTTTTGATTGTTTATGTGGATGATATTATTATTTCTGGGAGTGATTCAGCTGGCATTGCTGATTTGAAGCGTTATTTGGGCCAGCAGTTTCATACTAAGGACTTGGGTGTTCTTCGATATTTTCTTGGGATTGAAGTTGCTCGGTCTTCTCGGGGTATTTATCTTTCCCAACGGAAATATGTCCTTGACCTTTTGTCTGAAACAGGTCTCTTAGGCTCACGCCCTGTGGATACTCCTATGGACTCTACTGTAAAAGTTGATAGTGAACAGGGTGATCTGTTTGTTGATGTTGGTCGCTATCGTCGGCTGGTTGGAAAGTTAATCTATCTTACTGTTACTCGTCCTGACATTGCTTATGCTGTTGGTGTCGTTAGTCAGTACATGCATGCTCCTCGGCACCCTCATTTTGATGCTGTCTGTCGTATTCTCCGTTATCTGAAGGGTACTCCTGGTAGAGGCTTGTTGTATAAACCCTCTGCTTCTCTCTCTATCACTGGCTTTAGTGATGCTGACTGGGCTGGTTCGCGTTCTGATCGGCGGTCTACGTCCGGTTATTGTACATTTGTTGGTGGAAATTTGGTTACTTGGCGGAGTAAGAAGCAAAATGTTGTTGCTCGTTCTAGTGCCGAGGCTGAGTATCGAGCTATGGCTCATACGGCTTCTGAAATGTTGTGGGTTCGTGCTTTCCTTCGTGACATTGGTATTGATGTTTCTGTTCCTCTGGAGATGTACTGTGATAATCAGGCTGCTATTTTTATTGCTAATAATCCTGTCTTTCATGAACGTACCAAGCATATTGAAGTGGATTGTCACTTTATTCGAGACTTGTTGCTTCGGAAGGAGCTTATTACTCCATATGTTCGTTCGAGTGATCAACTTGGTGATATCCTCACAAAGCCTCTTGCTCGTCCATCCTTCCAACAGTTGTCTTCCAAGCTGGGCATGTTTGATTTGTATGCTCCAGCTTGAGGGGGAGTGTTAGAGTTATTATTTTTATTATTTTACAGTGTTTGTTATTTCTTTATTTCCTGAAGGGTAGTTTTGTACTTGGACTTATCTTTCTTATATAAAAGCAATATGTTAGAAGGTGTAGGGTAATTTAATTAAAACCCTAAACCTTTCTTCTTCATCTTCTTCTCTTTTTCTCTCTCTCATATCTAACCTAAACCCTAGTTTACAACTCAACTGTTATCATCCACGTGATGGGCCTTGTTAGGTCTGCACATGAGGGGAAGTGTTAGAAAGTCCCACATTGCACCATTGTATTCATATACCTGTTTGGGTCCTCCACCTAATAGCTAAGGCTTTTAGGTTGGAAACTTAAAAAATTCAAAACTTGGAATTAATCAGCCTAGAGTTAGACATCATATCCAGCCTAGAATTTGATGCCAAAACTATTAGTTAGTGATTACTAATTATTAAATAGTAAATGGTAGCCAATTTTTCAGTTTAAGACTTTAAACTATTAAGTGTAAAAGGTAAAACTTGCACTTGGTTAATGACTTAATGTTTATGTATTGGCAGATAGGATGACCAGGGTTATTTTCCTCAAGGGTGAAGAGAAGCTAGTGGTAGTGGTACTGTTCCACTATCCACTTTTTTGCGTGGATCAGAGTTTGAGTGGTTTTCCTCTTCATTTTGATATAGTAAACATTCTTGAGTCTTCTAGAGGTTAGCCATTGAAGTCTAGACGGATGTATGAGTGAGAGTGGAAGTGGGAGTAGATGGAGGAGAAACCAATGCACACACCATGAATCATCAGAAGAGTCTTCCTCGCGTGTTATAATGCATAGTTTGGTGACTTCGGGTCTAGAGAATCATTATCTTAGGGTGGTTATGGTAGGTTGAGCAACTACTTAACAGTTAGTACTTACTAGTTACTAGTCACTATATTACTCACCTCCACCTAATTAGTTGCCCTACAATTATTTCCCATGACAAGCACCACCACATTTTTCAACATCATACATGAAGCAAATTTATAACTATTTACCACCTGGAGAAGCTCCTAGTTATGGAATTTCATCCTCGCGCTTCTCCACCAATGTACTATATGAAGCAACAACGGCAAGACAACATTAATTATGGGATTTTCAACTACATTTTACCACAGGGGTGGTGAGAACAAGGAAATAGCTCCCACAACAATATTAGAGTCTTTGAGATATAGATAGTGAGGATGAACCACGACATTCTTTTAGTGGTGAATTGTGATTGGTGATTATTATTATTTCAGTTATGAACTCTTATGCAGTATGAAAAATTGTGCATTGTTGCACAATGCTGTTTCACTCGCGTCTCTGTTGCTGGTATCATTACGCTGAACTTTACCATTTTTAAAACTATGGTTATATCCTTATATGTAAGAGCTCACTCTAGAAATCTGAGCGAGGTTGGCTTGATTGCAAAACAGCATTTAGATTATCTCTGACATGAGTAGTATTATGCTCTCTCGTCTATTAAGTTCCAGCTCCTAATTCGGCCTTCCTTGGCCCCTTCAAGCGTTTATATTTGCATTCTTCATCTTTGCATTGTCATTGGTGTGCTTTGTACGTATCCCATATACATTCCTTATTTTATAACTTCTGGCCTCATTTTAGTACAATGCGGCCGCTCTCATGACTCAAACTTGCAGTTTTGCACTTGATAGCCCAGGACTTTTACCACTGCAGTAGACAGTGGCCCCTAGATGTATGTGCATGCCTCTGTGTGTGTGTGTGTGTGTATAATATGATGTGCTAATTTTATCTTAAGATATATACAGAATGTATCAAATGTGTATCCCCATATATTCGACATCTGTTATATGATCCATTTGTATACGATATAGATATGGATATGGAGGGTGTTTGAAGTATCCATGCTTCATAGAACGAATTTTCTTCAAACTATTGGGTCAGTTTGAAACAAACTAGTCTTGCCATTTTGCTCTATCTTGGGGGCTTTATGTTAGCCCATGGTAATATGTTTTGTTTTGTTTTGAATTGAAGTACATTGATTTCAAATTTCACAAAATGTTGAGAGATTTAGCTTGAAAAATTTCACGTTGACACCAATGGTACACTGTTATTTTATCAAAAGTTAACAATTATGTAGAAACAAGGCCAATTGAATGCAGCTTGGCTAATAAAAAAATATTGTGTTGGATTTGAAGAAAATATCAGATTTGTAGTGAAAATTTTGGATCAGAATCAGTGTTTTTTTGTTTTGTTTTTGTTTTGTTTTTGCCCTTGTATATTAAGCAAAGACCATGTGTGGAGCAATATCACTACTCCATTATCTCCTCTTGCATATTGTCATTATGGTTCCCTGTTAAAACTCTTAACATCAAATCGTGTGTGTGTGCACTACTAGTGCACGTGCACACACCCACACCTGAAGTGGTAAACCATGTTCCTCAACGAGGTATTTTGTGGGACCCACATTTTCTGGGAGGTGGGAAGCTACGGCCTGTCACCTTGTGATTGGTGTGCGTCATTCACACGCCTTCTATGCGTATGAGTGCCAGTTCTCTCAATTTGTGAATACAACTCCTTTGTGGGGTTACCAAATGCACATAAGTATTCAAAGTGTATGAGAATGAGAAAAATCAATAAAAAACCAAATTGATGGAAAAAATAAATGACCAAGCTCAGATTTTACTGCAATATTGGAAGGGAAAGTTAGATATGTCTTCAATGATGATGGCTTTGGCAAGTGATGGTTGTAATTTTCTTGTAAGAGTGTTACTTTATTCATTTGTCTTGCTGTAGAAACATTGCAAAGAGCCAACTTAATGTGTAATATGTTTCAACCTTCTCTTTGCATATGTTGATATACTCATTTCAATTCCCTTTTGCATTATTTTTTTATTTTTTATTTTGGAATAATGCACGATTCAGATATTGTTGGTTTGAAATTTCAAAATTTCCCTGTTATGCAGGTCGACCTAACAGAATACCTAGAGAAGCATGAGTTTTTTTTTGATGCAGTGCTGAATGAGGAGGTTTCAAATGATGAGGTGGGCATTTGACAAAACAAATTCAAAAAGAAATACAAAAAACGGATCCATATTGTGCCACTAATTTGTAGTCGATCTTGGCTTTTCAATTTGTTTCTATAGGTGTATCGTGAGACTGTGGAGCCCATAGTTCCTATAATATTTCAAACGCACCAAAGCAACTTGCTTTGCATATGGGCAAACAGGTGAATGCAAATCTCCCAAATCTGAGATAAATGTTTCTACAACTTCCTCTCGAAAAACTCAGAATTAGAATTTTTGCCTATAGTTAGTCCTTTTTTATTTTGTATGCACATCTACTTAAATATGCAAGGTATTAGGGTCATTTAAAATGTATATATTGTTTGGAAATTGGAATTTTTATGCCACAAAGTTGTAAAATTGTTTATGATTAACATGCCTGGTCATTGTGGAATGTAATATGTATATCTTTGCACACTGTTAAATGAGGTTGAGCTCAATGTTAATTCCAATAACTTTAATTTATTTTTGAATTACCATGTTTTGAAGTGTTTGAATTTGCAATGCATTTGCCGTTATAGAAAGATGAAATTTACTGCATGAA